>CM044447.1:124375367-124390976 GCA_024363595.1 Xenopus borealis | reverse complement strand
GGAATACCTATGTGACATAGTTTTATGTATCTCACTGTACAGACTATGAACAAACTTAGGGGACAGTTCCTGCAGAATTGTGCCTTATATGCCGGTATAGTTACACTCTCTATACAGGCTATGAACAAATTTAGGGTGTTGCACACAGGGGTAGGCAGAAGAGACAGCTGCCTAGGGCACAACACTTTGGGGGGTACTGGGCAGCCACCTCTTCTGCCTACCCCTAGAACAGATTCAATTGCTTACCCAACTAAACTTGCTCTACACGTTGGGCGATGTCACACATGCAGGTAAGTGCGCAATGTGCCATGCACACACATCATATCAATGTGCATTGGTTTTGAGTTCACCATGCAAGCGATGGGGAAGTGGGGGTGAGCTGGTCAGCTGGGTCGCCTAGGTGGCCCGGCTGGCGTAGCATGCCTTTGGTTGCACATGATGCCTTAAAAAGTCTGTTCAGCCCCTCTCCTATTCATCTTCCAGTCTGACACTGAAACCCTTTCCTGGTTGTACACTAAATGCAACCCTAGCAACCATATAACAGTATATTCTCAAAACTGTTGAGCTGCCAAGGAATAAAGGCCAGCAACAAATTATCTCAGAAATTCATTGCCTGCATCAAATTAAAAGTGACCAAAGTTTCCTATAGCATACGGATGTGCCTTTTCTATGTTTTCCATACATCTGGGTTTTACCTTAACCCTATCTACTCCCAGCCAAGGAGGACATACCCCAGAATTCCATCTACCAGAAGCACTTACATTCTATTGTAGCAGCTTGAAACCAAGAGTAATAGGGACCATTGCCCAGGCGCTTGCTTTATAGAAGCCACAAACAAACAAAAACCCCAATGGCACAACGTACAGGCCCATTTTAATGAGCTGCATTGTCACAGGCTTCAGGATCACTTATATATCCGTGTTTTTCCTGTAGTGATGATTCCCTGAAGGTGAAGTATAAAAATAAAGTAACTGATATTAATTATGGGTACAACTGTAACATATTCTATTATCACACTGTACAAGCAGCCCAGGACTTGCCAACTCATTTTCACCTTTAATGTCTCATGGAAGGCAAAGAAGTCATGGCAAGTGGAGTATTTTTAATCTCCTTTACGAGTCTACAATCCCCCAACTGCATTTATTACTGGCCAAGTTCTCCAGCTGCTCTTATGAACTCTTTCTGCCTATATCACTCCCCTATATATACACCTCTAATGTCTCCCTAAAAAAACCCAACTTCTGTATAAATGGTCTGGTTAACTCTCCTGCTGCCCCTATAAACTCTCCCCATAACCCCACAACAGCTCATATTAAAGGGGAACTATTGTAAAAAATGAAAATGTAATATAATACATCATACTGAAATAAGACATTTTCTAAACACAACAAAAATGTCTGCACTAATTCTGAAGTAATCAAGTTTATCTTTACTCTCCCCCATCAGCATCTGTTCCTTTCAGTTCTTTCTTCATGCAGGAGTCAGGTGTCAGCTTTTTACTGACAGTTAGCTGAGCTCTAACATATCTTTTAAGGGGGGCTACCTTTTCTAACAGTTTTTTAGGGCTCACTCTGATTCTACCACAAACACAATCTACAAAATAACCATTTTCAGCACAAATCCTATATGTATAGAGATAGAATTTCTGATGATTTTGAAAGAGTGAGCTCAAATACATCTATGCAAAAAGGAGGCCCTCCAAAGACTATACTGTCATGCAAAATCAGACTGCAAACTCCTGCATGAGGAGAGGATGAAATAAAGACAGGTTCAGGTCTGGATTTGTGGAAAGGCCACATAGGCCAGGGCCTAGGGTGACAGTTATTTTAGGGGGCGGCATGCTGCCCAGTCACACCCGCATTGGTCCAGAAACACAGGGGTTACGCAGGACATAGTTTTTTTTACATTTCTCATGTGCAAATCCCCACTGCTCTGGTCTTGAAGATGAAAATTTGTGAATAAAGAGCAGAGTATGGGGGCGACGAATGGCAGTGGGCTTAGGGGCGCTGGAGGGGGGAGAAACGAATAGCTTGATTATTTCAGAACCAATACAGAACTTGTAATTTTATTATAATTATATCTCCGTGATGAATCTTATGTTAAATTATCATTTTCATGATTGTTTCCCTTTAACTACCCCAATTGTTCCCATAATATCTGCCTGTAACTCTACTCTACAGTATATATTTCTATAATCCAACACACCCTATAACAACCCCAACTGCTCATATAACCTCTTGCTTTAACCCTCTGATTACTTCTATAAACGCTCCATTTAACCCTCCAATCTGCTTTTATAAACCGTAACTCTCCCCTAACTTCCAGTAGCTTATAAAAACCCTTCCTTTAATTCCCCCAATTGCTCCTATAAACTCTAATTATAATCCTCTCCTATATATTGCTCTCCATATAACCACTCAACTGCTCATAATAAAAGTAATTCAACTACTAAGATATCGCCTATAAATTTCCCCTATATGCTCCTATATGCTTTAAACATTTCCTATAATCCCCCAACAACTCATAGTCCCTTCCATTAACCCCCCCCCAAAGTTCTGATAATATCTTCCTATAGGTTTACTCTATATGATCCAATAAACTCTATCTCAACTGCTCCTACTTACCCTTTATATAACATCTCTTCAACTGTTCCTATGAACTCTCCCTATAACCCAATTTGTGGAACTAATGTTGAAAGTGGGTTAAATAACAATCCACTCCCTTAACTCTTATAAATCACACTACACTCTCCATGTAACACTCCCTAGCTGCTCCTATAACAGTGTTCATTGATTATATATGATGGTTATATATATATTCTGTGGCTGTGATACATGGCCTATGTGGGATATGATAGAGACTGTAAATGGGATAGGGAAGTTCCTAAAAGTTTGCTTTTATTTCAGGAGCCTCAACTCAATCCCTTAACCCCCACTTTGACCCCTCTCCTAAATGCACCTAATCTACTTCCTGCTCCCTCCTTCAGCTTCAGTTGCACCTACAATTAGCATCTAAACATTTCCCTTTAAATCACTAAACCACTGCTACCCAGCTTATAGATTTTGATCTTTCTCTCCCCTTTTCCATCATTAGCACTTCTCTTCAGTCTTTAAAAGACCATTATAAAAGGCATGAAAAGAGAGAGGCCTATAAGAATTCCTTCCAGAGTCCAGGACAACTGAGTTATTTCCACCCCTCTCATTTGCACTTTGACTCCTATGGGTCTATGGCCAATAAAACAGGGGATATGCTAAAATTCTGCCATCAGATTTGGGGGAGGAAGAACAGGCTGATGGGATAATAATAAACAAGGTCAAGTGTTCATTCAGATGCTCAGGCTGATTGTATGCCTGGTGATAGGGCCAAGCAAATATTTGCAGAGCTGTGCGAGGGGAATGGCTGCAGCGCTACATCAATTTACAAGGAACGATAAGAGCAAAGTGGAAAATCACTGAGAGAGACAGAGCAGAAACATGGGACCAACAGTAATGGAGACAACGAGAAATCTGCTGATCCTCCTCCTCACCCTCATTATTGACATTCCCTTTCTTCTTTATGGCTTCTGCTTATGGTGCTTTGTCCTTCTGTGTGGGTTGGTCCATACAAGTGCTGTTTTGTGCCCCAAGTACAATGCCCCTTATGTGCCAATGCCTATAATTTTATAATTGCAACAGTTACCACCCTATTGGCTCAGCCCTGTCTTTATTTATATGCCTGTACATTGCATATTCAGCATCTTTTTCTTTCCTTATTTCATACTTCCTAACTCATTTTTCTTCTCTTTCCGACCTTACCTTCTTTGTTACCACCCTTCCTTAATCCCTTGCAGGTACAACTCCTACTGCCCCCTGTATATAACCTGATCCATCTTCCACCCCAATTCTCAAACCCTGTTATCCTAACTTCTTTAGCTGATTCTTTATTTAGTGCTTCTGTCTACTCTTCTTCTTTAATTTCCTTCTCTCTCCTTCTCCCATTCTTAACCATTTTTTATTGTAAGCTATATTTAATGATTTCCCATGCAGTCTGCAGCTCTGCAGGTTGTTGCTTGGGTCTAGTATTTTGCTCTTTGTCTTTCAAAATGGTCTCTTTTGCCTCCCATTCCCAAAGGACATGGTGTTTCAAGGTGGGTAGTGGGTCATCAAATGCCAGAGGGGCTGCAGTAAAATGCCATAGACAGTCACTAATCATTGTGGGGGGCTGTTAGGTCCTTACTGTGCTTGAAATGCCAGTATGTACTTTGAATCTCAGTTCAGACCAAGTTAGAAGGTGCATGTCCCCTGCTATACAACCTCCCTAGAGGCATTCATAATTGTTTGATCAAGGCTGACACTGCTCCATAGTGATATACAGAAGCAACTTTAATGCATACCAATAAATGCATATGGCCATTGTGCAGAATAACTGCATTTGATTATTATTCTGCTACCCTCTATGTACACTACATGATCATGTCTCTTGTAGTAGTTTCTTTATTAAAGGCACAGTACCAGATGTTACTGTACCCAATAGCAAACTCAATTTAGTGCCCCAAAACATTAGTAAATTCTCAATATTGATTTTTTTAAATTACTCATTAGTTACAGATTCACTGCCCCCCCCCACACATGCACATTCCTGGGACTCCCTGGGTCTGCTTTATCTGTAGTTACACCCCTGCACAATAAACCTGAATTACAAATAGAGGGTATTCCCACTTTGTGTTATCAGGGTCTAAAACTGTAAAATATGCAAACTATGTATTATACTGCTTGAGCTATTAACATATATCTTTCTAAATAGAAAAGAAGCCTTTTAGAATGTCTGTGGTGCATGGCAGAAGAGCTAGCAATCATAAAACCTACTTATGATTCCTTTCTTTCCTTTCTCCCTACCCATAGTATTTCTTTCCTCTCCATTTGCGTCTGTGCACAATTTACCTGCTAATAGCAATCTCCACTTAAACAATGCAAATCTGTCAGTGTTACTAAGGTAACCCTTAGGGCCTGTCATCTTGTCACTAACCTCAACGTCATGCAGTAAGTTGAGACTCCCTCCATCCTCTCTAAATCAACAAGAAGCTCTTTAACTCTGTATCACCCTAACAGGCCGCATAGCTCATCGCTACATCAAATATTCCTTTCTGTTTTCTCATTACTTATATTTATAATGAATAATTTGCATTTTTTTAAAGGACCAGTAACATAAAAATATGAAATTGTTTTAAAGTAATAAAGATAAATGGCAGTGTTGCCCTGCACTGCTAAAACTGCTGCATTTGCTTCAGGAACACTTCTATTGTTTATATAAATAAGCTGCTGTGTAGCCATGGGGGCAGCCATTCAAAGGAGAAATGGCTCAAGTTACACAGCAGATAAGCTCTGTAGAACATAATGTTATCTGTCATCTATTACTTATCCTGTGCCATGTAGCCATTTTTTAATTTCCACCATTGCTACTTAGCAGCTTGCTTATTTGAACAATAGTAGTGTTTCTGAAGCAAACAGATCAATTTTAACAACACAGGGCAACACTACATGACATTTTCTTTACTTTAAAACACTTTCATTTTTTGGTGGTACTGTTCCTTTAAATGTCCAAAATGATAAATTGCCAGTCACCACTAGATGAGGGCAGCCTTCTCTCAGCACAGCTGATAACAGAGATGAATATTGGTTAAAGAACACAGTGATGTGGGAACTACAGCAGAACCCCCATTTTAAGCTTTTCAGTGAACCAGAAAAATTGGTGTAAAACGCAGGAAATGTATTATGTATAATATATAGATGGGACCGCAAAATAACTAAAATGGGGGTCCTGCATGGGGACAAACATAAGTATTTAGACTTTTCTTCATGGACGAGCTACTCTGGCCTAGTTTTAGGGTAGGGCAGAAAGTGCACCATAGGAAATAGATCTGTGGATTCTAGCAAATGCCAGAGTAGGTTTCCATAGACAGTCACTACTGGGTCTGTGGTGGGCTGTTTGGGCCTCTGTGTACTTGAAATGCCAGGGCCTATTTTCAATCTCAGTCAGGATCTTGGTGTAAACATTCTATGTTGTCCCATGGCAGCTACCCAAATCATGGGGATGGATCGGATGTATTATTATTGCTATTTTTAATTACATGGCTTTCTATTCAGGCCCTCGCCTATTCATATTGCAAGTTCTCTATCAAATGAATGCATGGTTGCTAATTGGACCCTAACAACCAGTTTGCTGAAGTTAAATAACCCCACAAAAAAAATTTAAACCAGTTGAAAATTGTCTCTCTCTACATCATATGTAATGTTAATTAAATGGTGAAAATCCTGTTAACGCTGACCTATAGTTGTTAAAAGCTGACTTCCTGTCTAAACAGGAAGTGTGGCTCTGTAGGTTACTCAGAGATGTTGTTTGGTGCAGTTCCATATAACTGCTGGGAGGCCAAGGAGGTATCGGGGGCCCAGTGAAGCTGTTCAATAAATGTTTAGTAAAGTGTCTTTTTTCCCCGAAGTCTAAGGGGGCCCTACAGTGATTTTGTTCTGGGGCCAGTGACTCCTGTGTTTATAGTAGAAAATTCCATACAGGGCAACAGTATAGCAACCAGGGGTAGTGAGCAAAATATGTATTTTATATATATCAGCCACAGAAAAGGACAGAAAAGAGTCTTTCCATAAATATCCCTAGGGAACCAATGGAGCTGTAAGTGTTGTGTGAAGCCAGTAGTGATACTCTGAGTGTGAAAACAAGACTCCACATGCTCATCTGCTGCAGCGTCGATACTGGTCCCTGGAGCCACACAACAAATATAGTACCGGCTGCTCAGCACAGGAACCAACCGCAAGAGCTATATTGTAAAGGCCTAAACTAAAGATAAGTGCTTAGACTTTTCTTCATAGCGGAATTACAAAGGGCTGTTTAGGGGGGGCAGAAAGTGCACTTGCCCCTAACAGGGGTGACAGAGGCTGTAGGCTATAGAGCCTTGCAACCCCATGTTGCCCCACAGCAGCTGCCCCCAAATTCCTGAGCATGTAGAGCTTTATGGCAAAAAGAGGGCAAAAATATGGGAGACATCCTTGGAAACTTTACTCCATTTCCAGAAGTAGAATTAGCTTTACATAGAAACTGTTTCCCCATACAGACAGAAGCATGTATTAGATATGGACCCAATATTAAATATGAAATCGGCCACCTATACCTTATATAAACCCCCAGCGCATTAGAAAAGGATTGAGCTGCCTACATCCTATTATTAACCCCAACACATTAGATACAGAATGGACCATCTATATCTTATTTATACCCTCCAGCGCATTTGAAAAGGGTTGCTCCATCTATATCCTGTTATTAACCCTAAGTACATTAGATAAGGTTTGAGCCACCTATAATAAGTATTAACCCCCACCTAATAGATAGGTATTGAGTAACCTACATCATATGCTAACCTTTCAGCATCTTATATAAGAAATAAGTCCAAAGCTCGTTAAATAAGAATTGACCCATGCAAATTATACATTAACCCCCAGTTCAAACCCTTGTTAGCGTTTACTGTACCTCTTCTGTTGTAAGGGGCATACATATCCGATACTCCTTCACCAACATCCTTATTCACAGCAACTGGGAGTGGAACAGCTTGGCTAGTAAATTCTAGAACAGAGATGGATAACAAACGTCAATACACGCACTGAGATTATACTGTGAAAATCATCAGTCTCTCCCCCCCCTTCACCCAACCCCTAATTCTCTCATCCAGATAAGCATCACTGCATCAGGACTGTTATGAAAGATTAGAGGGCATTGTTACAATAGTTCTTCTAAATTTCAGTTGAAATCCCTACAGTCATAGTAGTAGAGTACCATAGTAGCTTTAAGCTAGAGCAGGTCACACTTTGTGTGCCTTGTGTTATCCAGTCTCCCTTTCTTATATGATGAGCTTTATGATCAGAATTCCATAACAGGTATCTGATCTGTTAAATGGAAACCCATTATCCAGACAGCTTTGAATTTCAGCAAGTCCATCACCCATTGACTCCACAATACCCACATAATGCACATTTTTTTAAATCACTATCTTTTTCTCTGTAATAAAAAAAAACACTAGTTTGTACTTGATCCAACCCAATATACAATGAATCCTTATTGGAAGCAACACCAGCCTACTGGGTTTATTTGAAGGGGTTGTTCACCTTTATTAACTTTTAGTAAGATTTAGAGCGTGATATTCTGAGACAATTTGCAGTTGGTTTTTATTTTTTATTTGTTATTGAGTTATTCAGCTTTTTATTCAGCAGCTCTCCTATTTGCTATTTCAGCAATCTGGTTGTTCGGGTCCAAATTACCCAAACGTGAATTTGAATAAGGAACTAGAATATGAGCAGCCTGAATAGAAAGATGAGAAATTAAAAAGTAGCAATAACAATAAATTTGTAGCCTTACAGAGCATTTGTTTTTCATTCAATGACAATGACCCCATTCATTCATTCATTTATTCAATGACCCCAATTTTGAATGCTGGAAATAGTCAGAACAAATAATTTAAAAACTATACAAAATATAAAATACAGGCCAAAAGAAAAGTTTTGGCTACCTCCTTAATTGTCAAGAACCTATTTTCATATAATATTGAAGTGTGCGGCCTTTATTATATCCACTGCATACCCCATTTCTGCCTAGAGCCACCCAGTCTTCCTTGTAAGCCACAAAGACAGACAGAGGCCCACGAGGCAGCAGAGACTCTGATTTCCATTGCTTCGGAACGGTTCCTTTTCTCTAGCAACGTGCCAGATGATATCATGATAAGATTACCTCTCATTTTTCCGGGGAAAGAAAAACAAGCAGGTTGTAGTGACCTAACACAAATGATCTCAATTAAACAAAGTGACGAGTGGCTGCCTTGTCACTACACATGACTCCCATGTTAAGCGGCATGATCCCAATTACAGGCCGGACACGTAGAAGAAGGAGAAGGGATAATAAATAAGAGCCCTCAGTTGCACATGTAAAAGGACCAAATGAGAAGGCTCTTCTGCTTTATTCAACAACAGCACAATATATGCACGTTTTCTAGTTGGGAGCTCTATGGGAAACAAGTCCTGCTCCATTTCAGGAGTTGGTCTGCCCTGTCCCTCAGCAGAAGCTCTCCTTGCCTGAATGGCCAAAGTTCCTTCTCCTTTATTAAACTATATACATGCACATTATGAACACATAATATTCAGCATAGTGATAAGAATGACATTCCATCTCTGTCATTAAACAATGGTTATAGGGTGAACTTATTTACACCTCTCTCTTCTTCAACAGCCATAATTGTATTTTTTCTAGGTCTAATGGAAATATTAAAGGGGTCATTAACTTCTAGTATGGCCAATTTCTTTTTCAATTGGTCTTCATTATTTATTTTTTTGTATTGTTTTTAATTATTTGACTTCTTCTGACTCTTTCAAGCTTTCAAATGGGTGTCACTGATCCCATCTAAATCAAATTCTCTGTAAGGCTACAAAATTATTGTTATTGCTTCTTTTTCTTTACTCATCTTTCTATTCACTCCTCTACTATTGATATTCCAGACTCTCATTCAAATCAATGCATGATTTGGACCCTAGCAACCACAGTGCTGAGACTGTAAACTGGAGAGCTTTTGAATAAAAAGCTATACAACTCAAAAACAAACACATAATACAGAATATTGTTCTCTGCATCATAATAAAAGTTAAATCAAGAGTAAACAACGTCTTTAAGAGCTTAATTTGTATTTTGTTCCTTTGTACTTTCATCACTACTGCTAGATTCTATGGCTGCTGGAAGCGCAACTCATTTTAGGGGTGCAGCCCCCTAACCTCCTAGGGACAGGGAGCAAAGTGCAAAAATAACACATTAAAAGCTGATTTACATGCAGACTTTTACAGCTTTGGGAGAACAGTAGATGACTTGATTTCAGTCAAAATGCTGATGTATTTGCAAATATTGACATCTGGCAAATTATCTTTATATTTAGAGCACAGATTACCTTAAACTGGCTTTATGGACTTGGAGGATTTAGCGGTTGACATCTGGATTATATGCAGGGCAGCTGCCATAATGTGTATATAGACCCTTTAGGGTGCAAGCTGGTGGGTACTAGGATGTATTGTTTCACATATCTACCACCCCCCTCCCCCACCCCCCAATCGTTGAGCATGCCTTGATGCACATATTGACTTACTAATAAACTGCTACAGAGTATTACATGGATGATGGAACCTTATGTCATTGTTCTGCTCTATGTTCTGTTGTTTATCCAAGCTGGTGACTATCAACTCTGCACTCCAAGTGTTTTTAGCAGGCTAGTCTGATGATGTTAGAGAACTGACTTTTCTCCCAGAACATCTGGACCCCAGACAGCAGAGGCCCTGCACTTTCCAGGAGGCATGAGAGGTAAGCGTTGAACAAATCCCCTCCATCCATTTCATTACCAGCCTGTATCAATTTTCTTTTGGTTATGACGTCAGGGAAAGCTTTTCTACAGTTAGGCATGTGTAGGGCCACGTGTGGGGCCAACTGGGTGTTCCATTATGCAGAGAAGTATGTGGCTAAAGCCTGGATCAAGTATTTTATATAGGGTATGCCTCACATCCCTATTTTGTCTACAATGATTCATATATATAATGTATTTTGTAGTTACTTTGGGGACTCTCAGTCTGTCTCTAATATTGCCTCTTGGTTATACAAGACAAATTTTATATACAAGCTGGTAATTGTGTTTGAGAAGTGATGGTTTACCTGTGTTGTCACATAATGACTTCCAACAAGATGACTACATTAGTGACACTCCTATGGCACCTAGAAACTCTTTCTGCAAACTCTGCTGTCGTAATTGCTGCCTGAATTCTCAGACTGAAAGAGAATTGAATAAAATGGTATATAATATATGAAGTGTGCTGTATCACAGCTCCAGATCTGGGTGGCAAGTCCTCATTACAAATTATAAACAGCTTGATCAAACCAGGCTACAATTTGTGCATAATGCAGCAATCAGTCGTAGTGGCACTGGATGGACTATTGTAACCTTGTTCTCTCTTAGGCTTAGCCTTGTTGTTACTATCAAATCCTACATTCTCCATCTTGTCCTACTGTCCAACTCTGCCCTGTTGACATCATCTTGCCATACTGTCATCTTCTTACCATATTGAATTGTAGCCTTCTTGCCCTATTGTTTCCATCATATCAATTACTATTAACTTGCCCCATACCGTTGCCAGCTTTCCCTACTGTCTTCATCTTGCCCAACTTGCCATCTTTATCTTACCCTACTGTTGCTAACTTTGGCTGCTGTCTCCATCTCACCCTGCTATCTCCATCTTGCCCTACTGTCTCCATCTTGCCCTACTGTCTCCATCTTACAGTACTGTTCTCATCCTCCTCTACTGTAGCCAACTTGCCATGCTGGCAACATTTTGTCCTACAGTCACCATCTTGCCCTACTGCTGCTAACTTGCTCTACTGTGACTGTCTTGCCATACTGTTGTTAATTTGTCTGGTAGTCTCTATTTCCTAATTTTACCATTTTGCCCTACAGTCTCTATCTTGATGTACTCACCAACTCATCCTGCGATCTCCATCTGCTCTACTTGTTGTGTTTTGCTGTGTATACTCAGTACTGTCTATACTGTTTAAGAAGGATAGAGTTTATATTACTGTTGTGTAATGGCTGCATGAACCTGCTAAAAAGCCCTCTTATACTCTGCTCATCCTCTGCTATCAAAACACAACACTACTGTTGGTGTTTTCTAGTTACCTGCTGTCACCATTTTGCCCTATCCTTGTAATTTTGCTAACTTGCTCTACTGTCTCTATCTTGCCTTACAGTCTCTATCTGTTACTGCCCTTATCTTGCCATTCTTTCATCATCATCATCATCATCATCATCATTATCATCATCACCTTCTTGTCCTGTTGTACTAATCCTACCCTACTATACTTACTGTTCCCTTTTCTTGCTTTTCTGTGGAGCCGTGCGATGTTCAGGGGTGCACTGACTCTTATCTGGACTCTCTAAAGACAGATGTGTAGATTGCAAGTACAGACAATCTTGTGGAGAAGACTGGGTGCTGATTCCTGAACAATCTAAGCAATATACTGGATTTCACTTGTGTACTAGGGAGAATGGCCATAAGTCAACTTTAGGTGGCCCTGGGTTTTATCATAGAGTTATCCATGTAGAACAGCCATCATGGTGGTACAGGTGGCACAGCATTAGGAAACCCCCCAACATGAATTTGTACTATGTGAACTCCCGGTATGGTGTTATTTTAAATGAACCAGTTAATAGTGCTGTTCCAGCAGAATTCTGCACGGAAATCCATTTTTCAAAAGAGCAAACGGATTTCTTTATATTTAATTTTGAAATCTGACAAAGGGCTAGACATATTGTACGTTTCCCAGGTGCCCCCAGTTATGTGACTTGTGCTTTGGTAATCTTCAGCCAACTCTTTACTTTTGCACTGCAAGTTGGAGTTTTGTCACCCCCCTCCCAGCAGCCCATCAGCGGAACAATGGGAAGGTAACCAGATAACAGCTCCCTTGTAAAACCCCATGTCCCACTGCAACCCCATTCAGTTAAACCGAGTAGGAGAAACAATAGCCTGTCAGAAAGCAGTTCCATAGTGCAGAACAGGTTCTTTCTGTAGGCATATGGCCAGGCCTGAGATGGCACCTACACACCAATATTACAATGAAAAAATACACTTGTTGGATTAGAAATGAAATTGTATATTGTAGACTGAATTATTTGCAGTGTAAACTGTAATTTAGGAATAAAAAGTACACCATAAAAACATGACAGAATCCCTTTAACGAGGCTTGGCCAGTGTTGATCTCCCTGACCTGATTGGCCATGGGCAGATGTCTATTGATTAAAGCAGTCCTGATGGTGACACCCACTGTACCTGCAAATTGGGTTCAATTTATAATGATGCCAAGCCCTGGTGCTACTAATATCCAGCACTTGGCCCATTATTAGTCAATATGCTCCTTTGGATGGGGCTGGGTAAGGTTCAGCCAAAACCTTTCAGCTCTACAGTTGGACTGATGTAATTGCCAGCTATGTATCTACTAGGACTTATAGGGTTCATACACATTATCATCCCCCTTTTAAAATAACAAATGTAATATTTCTGTTTTTCGATCTCCCAAATGTGTAATGTAATGTTATATCTATCAAATGTGGGGCCATCTGGGTGTTCCATTATGTAGAGAAGTTTGTGGCTGGAGCATGTATGTTATATAGGGTGTTCCACACATTAGTGTTTTTGTCTACAATTATTCATTTATCATGTATGTTGGAGCCCCTTGATTCATATGATATATTCATGTGTATCATGAGAATTAAATATTGTCCCCTTTTCCAAATTTTGGTTGATTATAGTCACCTTTTCAAAATAACAGCTTTAATCTCATTCCCTCATTCATAGTTTTTGTAGTGTCCCTTTCCAAAATAGCAGTCCTGCACTGGAGCAGATGTAGTTTCTCCAAATGGTGTACAGAGCAAAATCCATAATGAAACCCCTGTGATCTCAGATTGGAGGCTTGTGCATACAATGAGTTATCATTGCAAGCTTTATTTTTTATTTCTGTGCAGCCCCAGCACCTCTCACTCTCTGGAAACTCTACCTCTCCCAGCCCAGACTGATTTCTAGAGCAGTCCCTTTATGGAGTATCACCAGCATTTACTATGCATGTCCTCAACTTGTGCTGTAAAGCTGCACCAGACAGAAAAGACATGCACAGACATGTATGCATTCATACACTCATCTGAGACTCCAAAGTACTCTTCTACATCCCAGCTGCCCCCCTCCCAGTGCCCGTACACCCCCACTAACAGATCTGTGTGCCAGCTGGCATTACCGCACATTTTCTCGTAGGGGTATGTTTCTGTGCAAGAGCACCCATCTGCGCCTGTGTTCTTATCACAGGGGCCACACTGCTGCTTAGTGCTTGCCTTTATGCTTCCAGATGTTCCGCTGCACTTTTCAGCCAACGTACAAGTTGCACAGCCCAGTGTGCTATCATTTATTTACACCCATTTGCCCAAATTATGCATTTTGCTCACTATCCTTCGCAATATAAAGAGACCAGGATGCTGTTTTGGGATGGAGGGTGTGGATCTGGGTTGGTACCCAGCAGCATCACTCACCTGGCCGGACCTGTTAGGATGCAGATTGTCCCGTCAGCCAGTTCTCTTTCTGGTTACATGTGCGAGCTGCTCTGCTTTATTTTTCTTTCTTCTTATTCTTCTTTTTCTCTATCTTTATGCGGTTGCCACGGTACCCAAACACCCACCCCTCCCCTCCCAGAGCCTTCTGTTAAGTGAGTGGGGGCTATTTGTTTAAGAAAGGCGTGTTGCTGAATTGGCGTCTGTCCCCTGTCAGCATGTGAGTGTCTCTGTCTTACAGGGAGGGATGCTTGTCTCTTTCCTGAACCGCTTTGCTCTCTGGCAGTACCCTCCCTCTTCTTCCTCTTCTCTCTCTCTCCTCTCCTCTTCCTCTGTGGTGTGTCTTGCCTTGGGTGGGTGTGTCACATTACCGGTCTGTCTCTTTGTGTGTTTGGCAGATATCCTTTTGGTTGGATTCTTGCTCTCTTCTCTCATGCCTGCCTCCCCATCATTTGCACCCAAAAGAGGACTGACAATGTTTGGGTGTACTCTGCCCATCTCCCTTGTTTTAACAGCCACGTATTTGTCCTTATCAGACCAGAGGCACAGGAGGTGGGTAAGGGGAAACCTTCTTTGTCTGGCCATGTGGGTTTGTCATTCTGGATCCCATAAATCTTCTGATGCAAATATTATGTAAACACCCCAAAATAACATTTTAATGAAATGTAAGTGTAATTCTAAGCAATTTTCCAATAAATGCTATTTGTAAATGGACGGTAGAGTAGTATTTGTAAATCACCCTCATAAACACTTCCACAATGGTTGGCACCTGGGGTGGGTTGCCCTCAATTGCACCCCCCCCAAACAGTGGCATGTCTAGATGTTACTGTACCACACAGCAAATTAATTTTAGGGCTCCAACATATTCAGAGGTTGTCCCGTTTTACCAATATATATCACCATTGCTCTTTATTTGGGCCTCATGGGGCCCTTATTCCTCTTGGGCCCCCCTGCAACTGCAGGGTCTGCTTCCCCTATCACTGCTCAGGGTTAAGTGTGGGTGTGACATAATGCTGAATCACCGTAATTCTGACAGGGCTGTATTTCTTTATAGGCACCCGTGGGCCTGTGCATAGGGTGGCAGATTTAGGGGGCCAACCCTGAGGTGCCTAAAAAACACAAAACACTTAAATACATTTCCCCACCTGGTGCTCATATCTGATGGCCGAGCTGAGGGGGTAACCATCTATAGGCAATTGGCTGGACTGTGAAAGTGCCAATCAACAAGAGGATCAGGGGTGGGGTGCTTTGGATGACAACAGATGAAAGTACTGTTCTGACTTTACAATGATACAGAAAATGTAATTTAAATTTATCAGTTGCAGTTGGCCTTTTAAAAATAAAATTTGTTGGTTTTGAAAACATTGTAGACTGACGTCAGTGATTTTCTCAGGCACAGAGTTCTTTGTAAAGGAATCCCCTCTCTGCAGCATCGGACTGGCCCACCAGTTTACCAGGAA
>CM044447.1:124317664-124330330 GCA_024363595.1 Xenopus borealis | reverse complement strand
ATTCTGCTTTACTGCACTTACAGAAATCTGCCCCAGAGATTCTGCTTTACTGCACTTACATATATTTACCCCATTTGCCTATGCTAGAGCTTATTGTGTGCATGAGGCATTCCTTCTCTGTTTCTTTGCTATTTACAATGACTATATGACTTACAAGCAATGAACCTTAGTTTCCTACACGGAGAGAAAACAGAGCAGCCCCAGTGTGCATTATGATTAAGAAAAGGTCGTTTTGGGTCAGTGTCTGCCCACAAGCGACTGATACTCACCCACCACCATTATGTTGAATTCAAAGCCATTTTTCATGGCCTTGCGTCTCATCTGGTCCAGCACGGAGTCAATGCCCACATATCCGATGGGTTCCTGGCCGATGTCGGTGCATCTCTTGGGCTCTGCCACCTCCTCCGGGTCGGACCGGGCAAGGTTCTGCTCCTGCTCCATTCTGCTGAGGATGAACCCTTCCCTGGGGCTGAGATCAGAGCCTGGAGGAAAGAGGAAGAACGAGTCAGCGGCAGAGGAATGAAACCGGCCAACTATAAAAATAAAAAAGGAGAAATGTCAAGGCCGAGCACGTGCGATTTAACTCTTTTGTGGGCTCATTAGCAATACCGAGAACTCAGTGTTGTAAAGCAACGACTTCAAGCTAGGACCACAGCTCCCAGCATCCCCTGCTAGTGGAGTGCAAGATTAAAGGAGCAGTGCACTTTGGTGCAAGGGATCCCTATACGTTATACATGCCTTATGCAGTAATTCCAGGGAGCACTTTGCAAGTTCTGAACAGTATCGAAACAGAAACTCACTTTTATTATTCTACCTCCATTAAACTAATGGAAGCTAAAGGCTGATTGGCTGCTACATTTTGTCTAGTTTATGTGGCTAGTTTACTGGGCCAAGCCAGTATAGATAATATATTAGGTTGTATATATTATATAAACCGAATTCAGGCGGGTGTAAAAAACCCATTGGGTGAGGATCCCACCCGTCCTGATTAATCTCCCTAGGTCCCTGTTACAACCTGATCACTATCCCGGAGGCATGTGGGTAACAAAATGTTTTATGACTAGGGCAAATACCTGGTGAGGGTTGCGGTGGTGATGGAGGGAACCACAATGGTGAAGTTCCACTTCCTATAGAGAAGCATGAGAAACACTGGGCCCTGGTAGGGAGAAGTGGGTCCTAACAATCACTTTGATGTTCCCGAGGGTGCCCACCTGTCGCTGCCGGTGTTAGTCATATGCACAGCAGTTAAGAACCATAGATCCCTCCCCCCCCCAAAGGGGACCCTGGTGGTCACACAGCGCCTGTACCTTAACCCTAATACCAGCTACAGAAATAGTATCAGATCCCCATTACATAACAGATCACATGTAAAGTGGATTTAGAACAAATCTAGGATCTCCTGACCCCCCAGCATCCAACATAATTTTTTTTTTTTTTGCTGTGACAGCGCAGCTGGCTGGGGATTGTGGGAGTTGTAGTAGTACAGCAGCTGTTACCTATCCCGGGTATAAGCATCACTGGTGGCCATTAACTCTCCCCAGTCCCAGAGAACTGTAATAGCCCATTCTGACTCACTGAACTGCTCATTTCCCCCTCACTGTTTCCACCACGTACCTCTTCTTCTAAACTCGCTAATTGCTGGGAGACGACACTCACTGTCCTGTCCTTTATTCCTACATGGAGACCCTGGCACCCCCGTCTTCAGTGTCCCAAAAAATGGTGCCGGCCTGGAGATTGTCAGCTCCTCGGCGGTATCTGTGATGGCTGTATGTTATAGCTGTGAAGCTGGACTCTCTCATCCTCTGTGTCTATAGGAGCCCCCCAGTGTGACCAGACAACAAAGACCCTACGTTACAGCCTCACGTGACTCGAATAGAAATGAGTAACCCTTTCATAGCTAAGAGAGGCTTCATTATGCCCAAAGTGCCCAGCCCCCTTCATCCGTCACTCATACGGTCGCCGCCAGGGTCCCACTTGATAGACAATAAAACTGATCAATGGCCTGATTGGCTGCATGCTCTTTAAACAGAGAACCAGCCAATGAGCTGCTACTTGTGCTCCGGAGCTTGCAGCTTCATCATTGAACTAATTGCTACCCCCTTCCCCAATGAAAGTGAGCCCTCGTTAGCACTGGATATGGACACGGATGAATAGGAGTTTGTGTTAGCTGCACGGGGTTTCTTCCTGCACTCTGTATTCATTCGGGCATGATGATTGGTTGCTGATGAAACTGACCAGAATGTGTTGTGTGATAGAGTGTAAGCTCTTGAGGTAGGCGATATCATCAGCCCTAGGGCCTAAAAATTGGAACAAAGAAGGTAATTGGAGCAAGATTGCATCAAAGAACCTATGCAGTCCTCGATCCCATGGGATTTTTAAACCTGCCCCATCATCTGGCCAGTTATTGGTCGGGGAAGCCCGTCAGAGGGCTCCATACACCGGCCAATAGGGTTGCCACCTGGCTGTTTTTTTACCAGTCCTACTGGTATTTTCGATGGATGATCCCAATGTTATTAGTAGGAAAATAAAGAAAATATATAGGACGTCCGGTGTTTTTTTTAAGAAGAGGTGGCAACCCTACTGGCCAATAATTTGCCATGTTTTATCGGCCCATGTATGGCCACCTTTAATGTATAAAGCCCAGTCCAACAACAGTTGGGTGGAGCAACACAGCTATGGATGGTCCATTTTCCCTTTAAGGGATACTGTCATTGGAAAAACATTTTTTTTTCAAAACACATCAGTTAATAGTGCTGCTCCAGCAGAATTCTGCACTCAAATCCATTTCTCAAACAGATTTTTTTTTAATATTCAGTTTTGAAATTTGAAATGGGGCTAGTCATATTGTCTTCCCAGCTGCCCCCAGTCATGTGACTTGTGCTCTAATAAACTCCAGTCACTCTTTACTGCTGTACTGCAAGTTGGAGTGATTATCACTCCCCCCCCCCTCAACAGCCTAACAACAGAACATTGAGAATTCAGCTACATTGAGAAGGAAAAACAACAGCCTGCCAGAAAGCAGTTCCCTCCTAATGTGCTGGCACAAGTCACATGACCAGGGGCAGCTGGGAAATTGACAAAATGGCTAGCCCCATGTCAGATTTCAAAACTGAGTGTAAAAAAATCTGTTTGCTCTTTTGAGAAATGGATTTCAGTGCAGAATTCTACTGGAGCAGCACTGTTCATTCCATAATTCATAACTTTCTGGATAAAGGTTTTTCAGATTATGGATCCAAAAACCTGTATAATGTAGAGAGTGATATTCTGAGATAATTTGCAATTGGTTTTCATTTTTTAAGATTTGTGGTTTTTGAGTTATTTAGCTTTTTTATTCAGGAGCTCTCCAGTTTGCAGTTTCAGCAATCTGGTTGCTAGGGTCCAAATTACCCAAGCAACCATGAATCGACTTGACTAAGCGACTGGAGTACGAATAGGAGAGGCCTGAATAGAAAGATGAGTACAAAAAAGTAGCAATAACAATAAATGTGTAGCCTTACAGAGCATTTGTTTTTAGATGGGGTCAGTGACCCCCATTTGAAAGCTGGAAAGAGTCAGAAGAATAAGGCAAATAATTAAAAAAAAAATTGAAAAGTTGCATAGAATTTGGCGTTCTATAACATACTGAAAGTAAAATTAAAGGTAGAGCACGTGACCAGGTTGACACCTTTTCCTAAACGTTTTACCGGCTGGAGGTGGGGTGGGACCAAAAAGGGGCGGCTCTGATGTCAAAAGGGGCGGGTCATGACGTGTTAGGGGCGGGGCCGCATCGCAGAGCTTTCGAGATGGGACAAAAGCTAAGTTTACAGGGCATTGGGGGCATTACCGGCAGCCCGTAAATATGTAATACCAGCCCCAGCCTTAGCTGGTGTTTTACTGGCTGGGTGGCAACCTTACCAGGCAAAATGACCTGAGATGCACCTACACACCAATATTACAACTAAAAAATACACTCGTTGGTTCAGGAATTAAATGTTACATGATAGAGTGAATTATTTGCCATTAGGGATGCACCGAATCCAGGATTCGTTTCGGGATTCAGCCTTTATCACTAGGATTCGGCCGTATACTTCTGCCTGGCCGAACCGAATCAGGGAGGGAAATCACGTGACTTTTTGGGCTCTTTTGGAAGTAAAAAATGTTTTCCCCTTCCCACCCCTAATTTGCATATGCATATGCATATGCAAATTAGGGTTCGACTTCGGTTCGTTACTCAGCCAAGTCTTTCAGGAAGGATTCTGGGGTTCGGCCGAATCCAAAATAGTGGATCCGGTGCATCCCTATTTGCAATGGTAACTGTGTAATTTAGGAATAAAAACTGCATCATAAAAATCAAGACAGAATCCCTTTAACGATAGCAAAATTACCTTTAGCAGCTGCTGCACAGCACATTCTAGCGTTTTGCAAGAACTACAATTCCCAACAGCCCCCCTCTTTGTAAGGTTACTAGTGTACCAGCTGGAAGTGCTGCTGGGAGTGGATAGGCTGACCCTGTTGCAAGGAATGGGCTGATCCCATGCAATGCCAATTATATCCATGCATGGGCGGCTCATGTTGGGCGCTAAAGTTGGCTCTGGCCGGAACCCCCTAGAGTTCAGCCTCCCGGTATCAATAGGAGCAGCTGTGGGAGACACCCAGGGCCAGTCTATCCCAGCAAAGCCCCGCTCTCTAGGAACACAGCCCATTCTACAGATGGAAGGAGCTGCCCCACAGAGACAAAGGAGGAGAGGAGGCCGGGGCTTTGAGTACACTCACAATACAATGGCTTTCTTCTGCCGTGAAGTCTAAACAGGAGGAGGAAAGCGAGAGAAAGGGGTCAGATCAGAAACTTCAGTACAGGGGTCTCTGGGTCAACTGTAGCCCCCAGACGTAATCCTCGCAGTGCCGGAAGGGAATAAGCCCCATGCAAGAAAGATTCTCACTGTTTAACATCAAATTAGTTCCTTTCTCACATCAGCAACTACAGGGGATTTCGTGTTTACAGAAAGCTCTCCCTCTGCTATACCCTCTCTGCTCTCCAATTTACATATAATTACACATGCATGAGGATCCTCCAATGAGATCAAGCCAGCAGCTGTCCTCTCCCAATGGGATAGCATAGGACCCTATTAAAATCTAATTGATGGGCTGGTGCCATACCAAGCAAACCTTCACTTAATTGGCATCCTGACCAAAGCAGTTGGTATATATATATATATATATATATATATATATATATATACATATATATTATGAGTGTATGTGGCCAACTATAGTCATCTTGCCATAACCTATTATTTTTTTAGCTATTTAGCTTTTTATACAGCAGCTCTCCAGTTGGCAATTACAGCATTCTGGTTGCTAGGGTCCAAATTAACCTAGCAACCATGCATGATCTGACTAAAGGTGGCCATACACGGACCAGTAAAAGCTGCCGACAGACTGAGTCGGCAGATTATTGGCCCGTGTATGGGGCCCTCCGATGGGCTACTCTGATCGATATCTGGCCGAAAGTCGGGCAGATGTCGATCGGGCAGGATTAAATATCCCGTCGGATCGCAGCCACATCTGTCCATTGATGCGGTCCCGCGATCCGACCGGTCGTATGTCCTGCATTGTGATCCGATCGTTGGGATATCGGATCAGCCCGATACCACCCACCTCAAGGTGGGCATATCGGGGAGAGATCCGCTCGTTTGGCGATCTCTCAATGTATGGCCACCTTAAGAGATAGCCTAATGAGTAATAAAAAGAACCAATCACAATAAAGGTGTAGCCTTAGGGCTCTTACTCACGTTTTCCCCGCGTACCGTTATGCTGCGTTCAGCGCAGGAATAGACGCAAGCAATTTTTTTCAATGGAGCTGTACTCACACCAGCGCATGTAATCGCCGAACGCAGGTTGAGAGACACAACATGCAGCATTTTTCCTGCGTTCGGCGCCTACATGCGCTGGTGTGAGTACAGCCCCATTGAAAAAAATTGCTTGCGTCTATTCCTGCGCTCCCCTGCTGGTGAGTAAGAGCCCTTACAGAGCATTTGTTTTTACATGGGGTCAGTAACCCTCATTTGAAAGCTGGAAAGAGTCAGAAAAAGCCAAATAATGAAGGCCAACTGAAAAGTTGCTTGGAATTGGCCATTCTAGAACATACTTAAAGTTAAATTAAAGTGGAACTACCCCTTTATGGATCAATCTCTAGTCTTGCTGGACTACAGTTCCCACCTTGCTGTTTAGAAGGCTGTCCTATGCAGCAGGCTCAATGCTTGAACTTTAAGGGGATCGCCCCAAACCCACTGGGCTGGGTTTTTATAGATCCCTAGTAAGGCCTCATCTGGAGTATGCAGTGCAGTTTTGGACTCCAGTCCTTAGGAGGGATGTAAAAGAGCTGGAGAGAGTGCAGAGACTAAGTGCAACTAAACTGGTTAGGGGGATGAGGGAAGACTTAAATTATGAGGAGAGACTGTCCAGGTTGGGGTTGTTTTCTCTGGAAAAAAGGCACTTGTGAGGGGACATGATTACACTTTACAAATACATTAGAGGACATTATAGACAAATATCAGGGGACCTTTTTACCCATAAAGAGGATCACCAGAAGCCTCCCCTTCAGACTAGAAGAAAAGGACTTTCATTTAAAGGAACAGTGTAGGTGGTTCTTCACAGTGAGGACAGTGAGGTTGTGGAATGCACTGCCGGGTGATGTTGTGATGCTCATTCTGTTAATGACTATAAGAGGGGTTTGGATGATTTTTTGGACAGACATAATATCAAAGACTATTTTGATACTAAAATCTACAGTTAGTATAGCTATGGGCATACAGGTATATGGTTTGTGTTTGAAAGAGTGGAGATGTGTGTGTGTGTGTGTGTGTATGTATGCTGGGTTTTTAATTTGGAGGGGTTGAACTTGATGGACTCGGTCTTTTTTCAACCCAATTTAACTATGTAACTATGTAACTATGTAACCTGCTTTGTATAATGTTCTGTAACGGAGGGTTGCAGGGCCAGGCACCCTAGGCAACATGGCTTGCCACTCGTGCGCATGGCGAAATTACGCTGAAATATAGCAGCGGCAGCCAGAGACGGGACATGGGGTGTGCCTGTGTGTACAGGTATGGGATCTGTTATCCGGAAACCCATTATTCGGAATCACATTATACAGAAAGCTCCAAATTACAGAAAGTCTCCCATAGACTTAATTTTATCCAAATAATGCAGATTTTTAAAAATGATTTCCTTTTTCCCCTGTAATAATAAAACAGTACTTTGTAATTGATCCCAAATAAGATATAATTAAAACAAAAAAGCATGCAAATACTCCCTCAAAGTCAAATGAAGTGAAATAATCCAAAAATAACCAAAAAATTTATAAAAAAAAAACAATCCATTTATTAGGACATATAGACAGATGGCCTAACGCGTTTCGTACCTATTGGGGCATTTACTCATAGGCTGCTATGCATTTCTTCAGAGAATCTAATTTAAAGAAATTTAAAGAAATTCCATCCAATCAGAGATTGACACATCACATATGATATTATTATTATTATTATTATGATTGGATATTTTGTCTCCCTTTTGTTTACATACTAAGATATAATGAATCCTTATTGGAAGCAAAACCTATTGGGTTTATTTCATGTTTACATGATTTTCTAGTAGACTTAAGGTATGAAGATATAAATTATGGAAAGATCTATTATCCGGAAACCCCCAGGTCACAAGCATTCCTATACCTGTACATCTAGTGTTGCTTGAAGATTTGTATGGGTCTAGTGTTACTGCCTTTACCTGCCATACCCAGTAGTGTCCAAAAGGGGGCACCACATTTCAGATTTATTCCAGGCCCCTCAGCCTGAGGGAAGCAATTCTGCAACCACAGAGGCAACCTTGGTTGAACCTTGAGTGAGATGAATGTTACATTACATACAGGCAGTACAAGATAATGGCAAAGTATGGCACCAGTATAGTGCAAACAGCCTGCAAGCCCACAACATGCCGTTATGTTAAAGTCTTTAAAACGGGTGCCAAGAGAAAATTCATAGATTTTTGTCTCTGCTTTCTATTTGTTCTACACCCCATAAATTACATTTCAAAAGAAATGGGTGAAGCTGAATGAGCAGAGTCAGTTCAGGCCATGAATCCAGGGAGCGAGTCGTTTTATAAACAGGCGGAGGGGCTCAGACTATAGAGAAAGAACAGATATCCCATGAAAAGGCCACAGCATGTCACTTTAATGATGAATTCTTTGTTAGGTTCTTGTACATAGAACAGAAATTGCTGTGTCAATGATCAGATGGGCTGCTTCTCAATAGGGATGCACTGAATCCAGGATTCGGCCAGGATTCGGCCTTTTTCAGCAGGATTCGGATTTGGCCGAATCCTTCTGCCCAGCCGAACCAAATCTTAATTTGCATATGAAAATTAGGGGCGGGAAGAGAAATTGCATGACTTTTTGTCACAAAACATATGCAAATTATGGTTAGGTACTTGGTTCAATATTCCGCCGAATCTTCTGGGAAGGATTTGGGGGTTCGGCCGAATCCAAAATAGTGGATTCGGTGCATGCCTACTTCTCAAGCTCCCATATTTAAAGGGATTTAAACCCTCCTACTGTATTAAGAAATTACACATGCAAGAAAATTCACCAATGAGAAAGCCAATGATCTACATTCCTGGGCAAAGCAATATCAGACTTCTTGATCTTCAAGAACTGATGGTATAATGGGAGGTGGCCGCCGGCAAGTCACATGAGAAGATCTGGGTCGTTACCAGGTTCTGAGATGATCCAGATCCCCATTGTGACGTCACTGACTTCTCTTAAATTAAATCTTTACACCCCCGAAGAGGAAACTCTCAGCATTAGATTTCTAACTTGACCTCTTTCATAGAAACATTTCCCCTGAAGACTGGAGAACTTACCCTTTGAATGACATCCCATCTAGACTCCGCCCCTCTAGATTGTAACATCCAGGGGCGTAACTACAGAGGAAGCAGATCCTGCGGCTGCAGGGGGGCCCAGGAGGAACAGGGGGCCCATTAGGCCCTACTTAATGAGCAATTTCAATATATAGTGGTAAAACAGGACAAACTCTGGATATTTTGGGGGCCCTAAAATAAATTTGTTGTGGGGCCCAGTAACATCTAGTTACACCACTGGTGACATCTCCTCTCGATCCTGAAAGGCCGTTCCTAATCATTTGGTGGTGGGGCGGGGGTTCCCTTAATTCCAATTTCTTGGGTTTTCTAAGAGAAGGTTGGTAATATAAAATAATGTATTAATTCCTAGAGCATGAGCCATAGAGTGAGGGGCAGGTCTGGGGAGCTCATCTCACTTATTTTGTTCATGGCTTTACAGAACCTTATCAGGGAGATTAAAGTGGTGGTTCACCTTCAGATTAACTTTTAGTATGATGAGGAGATTTATATTCTGAGACAATTTGCAACTCGTTGAAATTGTTTTATTATTTGTGGGTTTTGAGTTATTTAGCTTTTTATTCAGCAGCTCTACAGTTTGCAGTGTCAGCTGTCTGGTTGCTAGGGTCCAAATTACCTGGAATATGAATAGGAGAGGCCTGAATAAAAAGATGAGTCATAAAAAATAAAAACGTGTAACCTTACAGATAATTTGTTTTTTTAGACAGGGTCAGCGACCCCTGTTTGAAAACTGGAAAGAGTCAGAAGAAGAAGGCAAATAATTAAAAAACTATAAAAAAAGAAGGCCGGCTGAAAAAGTGCTTAGCATTAGCCATTCTATAAAGTACTTAAAGAACCACTTTGAAATAAGGTGTAATTAGTGATAATAAACTTTCTACATGGGAAAGCCCATTAGACTGGGGGAGAGAACTGACTGGGTGAGTAGGTTGTGCATGAGCGCCCGTTCAGTTTGCTTAACAGCTGTTGGACTGAACAAGATGTAACACTTCTGTGATGGGTCCTTGCACATGTTAATACAGGTTGCAGCATCCTGGAACCCACAGCATGGTAAACAATGGAGCAAAGTGCAAGTAGAACGTCAAATAAAGCTCATAGTCAAGTGATTTTATGGGTGTTGGCCTGGAACAAGGTTTTACCATGAAGTCTTTACTAGGATTCTTTGTGGTCACAGGTAGGTGCTGCTCATCACACCCCCTCACTATGTTCCAAAACTTTATCATTTTCCCTGCAGGTCTATAGGACCAAAATAAACCCCCCACTCCTCTTATAAATTCTGTATCTGGATAAGACAATACGGGGAGAGGAAAGCACAGGGAAAGTTTAGCACTTCTACTCATTACACAGTGGGAAGGAAAGTCAACACAATTCACTTGTGGCCCCACACAGCAGTGAGCCAATAGCAGAGGGCCAAAGTGCCTAAGCAGGGCAGGTAGGGTTGTGATTGGTTGGCTTGTATGCATGCTTAATTGCGGACAGGCAGTGACTACAGCAAGGAACTTTCACTAACAAAAATAATTATAAAGAATTTGTTTTTTTTAGAGAAGAATGTTTACTCTTGAAAAGGCCAAGTAGAAGTTGGCATATCATTTAAACTCAGGACCATCTGATGCTGCAGGGAAAATGCCTGGGTAGGGGCAGACGGACAGATTCGGGGAGATTTAGTCGCTTGGCGACTAATCGCATCTTTTGCCGGGAGACAATCTCCCTGAACTGCCTTCTTCGCCTCCGCTAATGCGCTTGCGTCGCTTAGATTTCCACAGTTTCCTCGTGAGGCATTAGCTCAGGCGACTAAATCTCCCTGAATCTGTCCCTACCCTAAATATAGGGTGAATGAAGACTGTGATCATAGTGACACCTGCAGGTGAGAATAGGTAGTGCACGTCACGGTACTGACGGAACCTTCAAAGACTTTAGACTCGCAAGGTTCACATTTTGGTGTTTTATGATGCTTAGGAAATGCTCTTAGACTTTTAGCAAAGTAGCCTCCCCTACGGTGGGAGGGGTTTTGCGCCGGGAAGGTTGACTTCCCCTTTAAGGCCCCCATACACGGGCAAATAGACAGATTAAAGGGGTTGTTCACCTTTGAGTTAACTTTTAGTATGATGTAGAGAGTGATATTCTGAGACAATTTGCAATTGGTTTTCATTTTTTATTATTTGTGGTTTTATAGTTATTTAGCTTTTTATTCAGCAGCTCTCTAGTTTGCAGTGTCAGCAATTTGGTTTCTAGGGTACAAATTACCCTAGCAACCCTGCATTAATCTGAATAAGAGACTGGAATATGAATAGGAGAAGGACTGAATAGAATGATAAGTAATAAAAAGTGACAATAACAATACATTTGTAGCCTTACAGAGCATTTGTTTTTAGATGGTGTCAGTGACCCCCATTTGAAAGCTGCAAAGAAACAGAAGAAAATTTCAAATCATTAAAAAACTATGAAAAATAAATAATGAAGACCAATTGAAAAGTTTCTTAGAATTGGCCCTTCTACAATATACTAAAAGTTAACTTGAAGGTGAACTACCCCTTTAAGTCAGCAGATTATTACCCAGTGTATGGGGCCATCCCATAGGCTTCACTGATTGATACCTGGCTGAAAGTCAATGACTTCAGGGCAGGGCCAGGGGAGCCGGGCGCCCCAGGCAACACGGCAAGCCATGGCGCCCCATCCACTGCGCGCAGGAAGTGTGCCCTCATACGCTCTGACTGGCCGCATCAACATCTTCCTTCACACTCTTCCCCCCTCCCCTCATCTGCGCGTCTGCATCAGCCCCCTTCCTGCACACTCTCCCCTCGTGTGGGAGCATGCAAACCTCAAGGTGGGCATATTGGAGAGAGAGCCGCTATTTATCTCCATATGTATGGCCAGCAAGGCTGCCCATAATTAATTATAGATGCAAGAGAATGCACCAATGGGAAGCCAGAAATATATCATCCATCTGTTATGCAACATAGGGAGATTATTGTGCTACAACACCGATATATACATAAAGAACTGACACACAGTCAGATGCATCAACTCCCAGGGACTTCTCTAATGCCACTCCCTGTATGCAAAGTACAACACCTGTTAGTGGGCCCTCCAGCCCAGGCTCCAGCAGTCTCATATAAATCCCACATCTGGAAAATAGACTTTCCCCAGATACTGGTTACTAATGTGACAACAGTTGTCCTTATTATTAAAGAGGTGGTATGTTTTCAATTGCTCTTCATTATTTCTTTTTTTTTTTTTTTTATTATTTGCCTTCTTCTTTTGACTCTTTCCAGCTTTCAAATGGGGGTCACTGACCCCATCTAAAAAACAAATGCTCTGTAAGGCTACAAATGTATTGTCATTGCTATTTTTTATTACTCCTCTTTCTATTCAGGCCCCTCCTATTTATATTATTCCAGTCGCTTAGTCAAGTCGATGCATGGTTGCTTGGGTTATTTGGACCCTAGCAACCAGATTGGTGAAATTGCAAACTGGAGAGCTGCTGAATAAAAAACGAAATAACTCAAAAAACACAAATCATAAAAAATGAAAACCAGTTGCAAATTGTCTCGGAATATCACACTCTACGTCATACAAGTATGGGATCCAGAAAGTTTAAAATTATAGAATGAACATCTTCCATAGACTGCAATATAATCCAATTTTTTTAAAAAGTATTTCCTTTTTCTCTGTAATAATAAACATTTCCACAACTTTCCACATAATAAAACAGTAGCTTGTACTTGATCCCAACTAAGATATAATTAATCCTTATTGGAA
>CM044447.1:124281226-124294749 GCA_024363595.1 Xenopus borealis | reverse complement strand
ATGTAATTGCCTCTATCAGCATAACAGGCAGTACAATATTGCCTCTAGCTGTGTATCTGCCCCACAAGAACTAATTGCCATCAGCTGTACATCAGCCTCACAGGCAAAAAAGTTATTACCTTCACCAGTAAATCTGGCCTACAAGAACTAATTGCATCTAAATGTATGTTAACACCGCAATAAATGATTGTCTTTAGCAGTATTTTTGCTCCCCAAGTAGTGAGTTATTAGGGCTCATTCATTAACTTGGGGGAATGGTGCAATTGGAACAGCACTCATACCGCCCCACAAGTAATTAATGTAATTTCCCCCAGCGGTATGTCTACCCCACAAGAAGTATGTAATTGTCTCCAGCAGTATGTCTACCTGGTTATTCTCTTAGCCCTTTTTGTATTTGCCCCAAATACATGTTTCAAGCAGTCTATTGTGTCTAGTATTCACTGTGGTGCACTGTAATGTGCTAGAACTGCACAACTGCCTCCACCTCAGTCCTGGACTCCTCCCTACTAACTCAGGCCAAGTAGGCAAGGAAACCTGTGCCATGACGGAGCACTCTCACTCAGGAGTACCTGATAGGGGCCTGCCTTATGTGCTGTAGGGTTCCTGGCTGTCCATTTCCCCAGTGCCCCACTCTGCTCCGCTCTCTTTCTCTGGGAACATCTGTTTCTCAGGTAGAAGAAGAATAAAATGTGTTTTAAAGCATCTTGGCACACAGCCCACCATTCTCCTCCCCTCCAGCTCCCGAGGCCTTCCTCCCACTCGCAGGCTCAGGAGACACACTGAGGCAGAGGGATTCCTTCTTGTGCCAAACTTGGAGGGGAGGGGAGACGACAGATGAGCCGAAATAGAGGCAAAAAAAAAAAACCCTTCGCCCTCCCTTCCTCAGTTCTCCCTTTCTCAAAGCCCGGGAGAACATCCAAGTGTTGTTCTCTAAACAGGCAGGTCCAGGCACGTCCACTCCCACCCACTATCAAAACCTATTGATGTGTATGGAAAGTATTTTTCTCCGGCGTTTCATTTGTGGGGGTAAGCGAATAACAGGCACAATTTTTTTTTCTTCCAAGTCTAGTAACTTATAACAACCAATAACATGATGGCTTTCAAACAGTGAATGCTTCTGCTACAATTGGCCCTTGTCAGAGCCTTGATGTTCTTCCTCCAACTTAATCAGAATTTGGAACACTAGGGGATTTCCTGGTATGGATGAGAAAGAGGCTACAATAACATAGAGGTTATGTGAGGAGTTCCTGGAATCAAAGCTGATCTGCCTTGAATTATATAATTTTCCTTGCCTCCAACTGCGTTTTGATTTACCGGTTTAGCTATATGATGTGACACTCATAGATAGAATGATGGGGTAAGCATTTTATTTTGCATCTGAGTGTGTTTTCCCTCAATGACACAGCTAGGTCAATTGGCAAGTCTGCTGACATTGCGGTTGGTGGCCATGATTCTGGGTTCACTGGCCAAACAAAAATGCAGAAACTTACACAATCACATTACTACATATTCCCCATTAGACCTAAGGCCATGGGCACATGGAGCATAGGCTCTACTGCATCTACTGCATGCATACTGGACCCCGGTGCACCTGAATTGGACCCCGACGACCAGAATTGGAAGCCGACTCCCATCCTGACCCCTGGTCCTTGCAAAAAAATTTGCTTGTGTACCGGTCCCCAGACCAAAAAAAGATTGGGGACCCCTGATATAAACCATTCCCCTTATGTTCCTGTAAAGGACCAGTTCTATACCAGTTACTGTCATCATCTAATAATAAAAATGTCAAAGAAAAGCATAGTTATTCATGTTCTTACCATCTACTCTGGAATCTGAGAGCTTTGCTTGACCAGAGTCTTCATCAAATCTGGAGACAGGAGCCTGCTGAACAGATTCTTCCCTATGACTCTCCACTGACACTCCATTTCTAGATTCTTCTATGACTGTCTGGGTTTGTATGACTTCCTGCTGGCAGGAGATAGATGATGAAGGCCCATACCCTAGCAGCCTTGTAGGGAATGACATCTTTCCATGTGAAGCAGAATCCTGGACATTGGGTTCAACATCAGCTATGCAAAGCAACAACTTTTCATTAGCTGTATTGGCCTCCAGATATGAATTCTGAAGCGGGACTCTATCTGAATTCCCAAAAGAGTGGGCTCTCTGCATCATGGATCTGAGTCTATCAGATGATACTTCTGTTTTTTTCCCAGTTTGGCTCAGGTCTGTTTCTTGAGGGAGTGACTGTGAAAAATTCCGAGAGCCAGCGAACTGTGATCTCTGAGAGGTTGGCGTTATTCTCTCAGCCGGGGGTCTTCCAAAAGAGGGCATTTGAGAGTGACACTTGGAAATTGCTTCTGTTTTATCCTTTGTTCCTTGTGGAACTTGGCCTAAATTACCTTGTAGATTGACTCTTAGTTGTGTTCTTGGTAATGATCTTGTTATCTGTTCAGGAGCAGATCCATTAGAAGGCTTAACTATTGAACCTTGAAGGCTACCTGGAACTTTCTGAAGAGAGGCTGGTTGCAATGGCCCAAAGACCGGAGATGGTGATGGTGAACATCTCAATCTACAGTTAATTGGAGCATCCATGGGTGGTGAGGAAGAGGAAGAAGAAGAGGAAAACGATGGCTCCCTACTGATTGGTTTGGTTCCTCTTGAGAGTGGTCTCTTATAATCTGGGGTAGGAGAGCTCCATCCCTCTGAAGGTGGATATCCTGCATCTGGAGATGGCACCAGATCTGGGACATTGTCCTCAGCAATATGAAGGTCCAGAGAAGGGAGGGAGCTGTGGTTGTTGGTTGTCACAGGTACCAGTCGAACCCCAGGTCTTTCAACTTCTGAATGAAACACACTGCCATGGGAAGAGAACTTTTTTAGTACTGGACTCAAAGTATTGTTGACGGCCATCATAGAATCGTGTTGATCAAGTGCTGTCTGTGTGCGCAGCTGATGAAAAGGTTTTGTAGCAGGTGGGCACTCCAAGCTGGAAGTGGAACTGTGGAGGCTCTCGCTGTCACTGCCATGACCAGAGGAAGAAAACCCACTTGGGTTGAGTCGCGTTTGGAAGGAAGAAACTCGGTTAAGGCTTTGCCCAGTGCTTCCATTGCTTCTGGCCATCTGCATGGTTCCACGGTTAAAGGACAAGCTACTGGTAATTCGGGTCTTGAGAACTGGACTTTGGGCTGGACTGCAACCGGAACTGATGCTGATACGTGACTGGTAGACAGGTTGCTGCATACCAGAAGATATTCTATTGTCCCCATTGCTTGTCCGTATAATGCCAGCTTGGCTGGGACTGAAGGGTGAGGTGAGAGGAGAAGTTGGTGAGAAAACAGGAGTGTCATCCACATCCTCCATATCAAAGGACCTTTTCAGGGCTGTTGTAAGACAGAGAAAAAGAAATCAGGCAAAAGACAGCTTGATAATTATACCTCATTTCTAACCTATCCTTAATCTATAATATTGGTGTTATCACTATCTTCTACTCATGCTGTGTAGGATATATCAGACCTAACTATGAGAGCATGAAGGCAGCAGTAACGTAGCCACTAGGAGGAACTCCATTTTTTTGTAAGTTGGCTGTAAGTAGTCAGACTTGCCCTCCGTGGGACCAGCAGTTAATGAGCACTCTTGTATCACACAGTCAAATTACCTTCTATGCTTATACCAATATGATCAATAGTAGAAAGGGCAAAACAACAGAATCTAAGAGAAGAAAATGTATGAGAGAAAAAAAAAAAAACTGGACAAAATAGGGATAAAAGCTGAAGGCGAGACAGAAGAGGAAAAAGAAGGCGCATGGTCTAAGTGTCTTGGTGGACCCCTAATCCTTGGTCTAGTTCAGCCCTCCAAAGCAAATTTATGTCTCACAGAATAACCAAAGAGCCACTTAGGTTTCTGAACTTGATAAAAGCTAAATGTAATACAAATCAGCCACAGATAACCTGTAATATATCCTAAAATTATGATGACAATTTTGTATTCCATGAAATAATGTAACTCATGGATATTAGAACCTACTTCCAAGTTCTACAACCTACTTTCATGGTTAGGAACCTACTTGCAGAGTTCTAATACCCGTATATGTTACACTAGAGCAGTGGTCCCCAACCAGTAGCTCGTGAGCAACATGTTGCTCCCCAACCCCTTGGATGTTGCTCCCAGTGGCCTCAAAGCAGGTGCTTTTTTATGAATTCCAGGCTTGAATGCAAGTTTTGGTTGCATAAAAGATAGGTGTACTGCCAAACTGAGGCTCCTGTAGGCTGCCAGTCCACATAGGGGCTACCAATAGTCAATTACAACCCTTATTTGGCACCACCCAGGAACATTTTTAATGCTTGTGTTGCTTCCCAACTATTTTTACACCTGAATGTTGCTCACAGGTGAAAAAGGTTGGGGACCGCTGCACTAGAGGCAGGTAGGCTACTTAAGTGCCATGAGGCTTTCATTTAAAACACTGATTCCTACAGCCTGCAGTAGCCTCTATAATCCTCAAGTTATGGCAGTTTGAGTTTTCACAGGGAAGAGATGACTAGGCTCCATTCATGCCTAAGGGACATGTTTTCCAAAGGAAGCACCTCTGTGGCGCATCACAAATGGATTTTGTATCAAGGATTAGCCATATGCACAGCAGACACGATAATGCTCACCCCTGAATGCTTAATGGAGCTTAAATTAAGCTTAAAGTTAAACTTCACCTATAATGATATGGGGGGGATGCTATATCATCCCATTAAAAGCATACCCCAATTAAATCCACATGTTACACGGCTGATTAGTAATCGTCTAAAATGGATGTGGAAGAACCAGGAAAGGAAACTTTATTCCACAATAATTTTTAGGATTCACAGCTCCTTCAAGCACGACTTCCTATCACATGCAGAGATTTTATGCTCCCACACAAAGCCGACGATCATCCTTATGAATTTAATTCCATATAAGGTTTTCTCTTTGGAGGGTCTCAGAGCCAAACCTTGCACAATGGCACTGTAACTGTGAATAGAAACTCAAGGCACTGTCTATGTGCCAGTCCCAAACAACTGGAACATTTGGAATTGAAGAGGAGCATTAAACTAGCTTTTATGGTGCATGTGAACATGTATGACTACACTGGTACATGTATGACTCCACTCTCCACAAAGTCTCAAAACTCTTTCCGTTGGCAGCACAGAGCCCATCTCTTATCACCATCACTGTTTGCTGTCTGCACTCCCACAAAAATACTTTCATCTCTACATGTGAGTATTTTACCGGCCTGGCTGGTATTTTTAATGCTTGATCCCAATGTTATTAATAGGAAAAAAGATAAATATATAGGAAGGCCGGTATTTTTTTCAAGAAAAGGTGGCAACCCTAGGTGTGTGAGATTTGACTGGCCAAGTGCCGTCCCACCGCTTTCCAGCTGTTATCAAGTGGAAAATCGCTTCAGCTTCCGAAAGGGAGATAAAGTACATTTAAGGAACAGTTCAGTGTAAAAATAAAAACTGGGTAAATAGGCTGTGCAAAATAAAAAATGTTTCTAATATAGTTAGTTAGCCAAAAATGTAATGTATAAAGGCTGGAGTGACTGGATGTGTAAAATAATAGTCACAACACAACTTCCTGCTTTTCAGCTCTCTAACTCTGAGTTAGTCAGTGACTATAAGGGGGGCCACATGGGACATAACTGTTCAGTGGGTTTGCAATTGATCCTCAGCATTCAGCTCAGATTCAAAAGCAACAGTTATGTCCCATGTGGCCCTCCCTCAAGTACTGATTGGTCACTGCCTGGTAACCAATCAGTGGAAACCAAGAGAGCTGAAAAGCAAGGAAATTGTGTTCTATTAAGATATAGTCATAGACGGGCAGATGAAGCTGCCGATGTCGGTAGTTTAGACCAATTTGACCAATTAGACCAAGTCTTTCTGATCGATATCTTGCCACGATATCGATCGGGAAGGTTTTTATTTTTCCCCAGACCGACCCGTCAGAGCCCATTGCCTTCGTCATAATGCAGGGTCGGACTGGGGGACCGACCCCCCTGCCCCGATGCACATACTGCTGGGCTCCTGCCTCCGCGCTCCCCTCCGACCCCTCTGCCCGCGCTCCTGCCATAAGGCTGAACGTTGGATTAGCCCCGATATAGCCCTTTCATTAGTGGCATATCGGGTAAAGAGCCGCTCGTTTAGCGATGTCGCTATGGCCAGCTTTAGACATCCAGTCACTCCAGGCTTTATACATTACATTTTTGGCTAACTAACTATATTAGAAACTTTTTTCTATTTTGCACAGTCTATCTATTTACCCAGTTTTTATTTTTACACTGAACTGTTCTCTTAACCCTGGATGGAGGTTAGACTGGGACCGAATCCTGCAATGTGATAAAAGAAATGTTGATAAAGACCTGACGTGCCTTTTATAAGACAAGCTTTCTTCTCTATAAGAACATCTGGCTCCCGGCAGCAGTGGGGTTAAACAGAGTAAGCTCCTAATGAGCGCAGGATGGGTGAGAAATAAGACTCCAAGCAACTCCGGAAGCAAAAAAAAAGATTAAATGAGTCAATTGAATGCAAGAGCCCAAAACTGTGTGCCTTGGGGGTAACAAAGACATATGGCTGCCAGGTCTCTCTCTCCACCCACGTGGCCAGGAATCCACAACTGGGATTTCGACTCAGAATACAGAGGTCCTAAAGTGTTAACCCCTTTGCTAGCATGCTTCAAACCAAGCGGAATTTGGTATATTGCACACAACCTTCTCCCCATTGTGTCTGAGATTATGGAATGGTAATGGGATCCGTTATCCGGAAACCCTTTATCCAGAAAGCTCCGAATTACCGGATGTCTGTCTCCCATTTTATCCAAATTTTGAAAAACAGTTCCCTTTTTCTGTGTAATGATAAAAAAAGTAGCTTCTACTTGATCCCAACTAAGATATAATTAATCCTTATTGGAAGCAAAATCAGCCTCAATGGTTTATTTAATGTTTACATTATATTCAAGTAGGCTTAGGGTATGAAGATCCAAATTACAGAAAAAAGCATTATCGAGAATACCCCAGGTCCTAAGCATTGTGGATAACGGATCCAACACCTGTAATATAAGTGGCTGCTTTGTAACTTGCAAATTTACAAAATTCACGTGAAATGATCGAAGTTCGATCGAATACCGATCGTACGAATTTTTCGTATATTCGGGCATTCTAATTTGGCCTCTTCGATCATCAAATACGGAATTATCGAATAGATCAAATGATAGGATATTCGATAATTCAATCATTTGATGATCGAAGGAATCAAAATTTAAAATTTTTTCGACTGCCTACTTCGCCAGATTGAACCTACGGAATTGCAATAGAAGACTATGGGAACCCCCCCATAGGCTTCTGAGGCTAAGTCCTGCTCGAATACCATTCGTACGATCGAAGCGTTCGATTGTACGAATTCTTCGGAGGCTCGGTATCCGATCGTACAAATTCATCGAGAAATCGAATAGCGAGCAAAATGATAGCCTAAAACAATTCGATAAGCATTCGATGGTCGAATGCTTATCGAATTTTGAGTAAAATCGAGAGAATTTTGGGGAATAATAGTAAATTTGCCCCTTAATTTACATTCTAGATATGTTCTATATATTGTATTTATTTGACAATCAAGGCCTCCCACATCTGTGAGACCTGTCAGCCCCCAAACCACTCCACAGGGGGGCGCTCTACTTCCCAATTATATCCCCTTTAGTGTGGAACATCTGCTTTAATTACAGGACCAAGAAGCTACATAAGCATTTGTCCCTTGGCAGAAAAGCTTAAATCCTTGTGACATAACTAATGACATCATTAATCAACATCACTAGTAAAGCGGGAGCAGCCATATTGCTTGCTTAACAAAGGCCTTCTTCCTAGAAGCTGCAGTATCATATGTTTAGGAGCAGTGAAGGATGCATTAAACACTGATGGTCCTCATGGTGACCCAAATCAACAGGCAATGCCTTGGTCAAGATGCCCCATCTAAGCAGGCACCGCCCACAGTGGAATTGGGAATCATGGTTCATTCCTATTGGCTGACAGTTCCATATGACTTTGGGAGTATTTACACATGACAACATGATAATGTTTAAAGCGGTGGTTCACCTTTCAGTTAACTTTTAATATGTTATAGAATGGCTGATTTTAACCAACATTTCAAGTGGTCTTCATTATTTATTTTTTATAGTTTGTATTCTGTTGGACTCTTTCCTGCATTCAAAAGGGGGTCGCTGACCCCATCTAAAAACAAATGCTCTGTAAGGTTACTATTCATATTCCAGTCTCTTAGTCAAATCTGTGCACGGCTGCTAGGGTAATTAGGACCCTAGCAACTTAATGGCTGAAACGGCAAACTGGAGAGCTGCTGAATAAAATAACACAAATAATAGAAACCAATCAACCAAATTGTCTCAGAATAACACTCTCTACATCAGTGGTCCTCAAACTTGGCCCTCCAGCTGTTAAGGAACTACAAGTCCCACAATGCAATGATGGAGTCTGACAGCCACAGTCAGGCAAATGCATTGTGGGACTTGTAGTTCCTTAACAGCTGGAGGGCCAAGTTTGAGGACGGTTGCTCTACGTCATACTAAAAGTTCATTTAAAGGTAAACAACCCCTTTAATGTGCAATGCATCCCTCAACCAAGGGTTGTTTCTCCAATTCCTTTAAGAGGCTTCTGCAAACTGTAAATATAAGGGTGGTGATTTGTGATTTGATTTGCCCAAAGGACATATCAGAAGGTGTTCATTAGCTTGCAGCTTTCTCCAATAACTTGCTCTTTGGGTGGGGGTGGGAGGAGCAGGTCAATACTCTCCCAGCAGGACCATCCAATGAACTCGCTAGAGGTCAGGACCACCAAGAGATCATGGAGCACATTAAACCTTTTGACTTTGGACACAAAATCTTTAAATCCACAGTTTTTATTGCCACTATAGGGTTATAATGTTGCCACCCGGTGGCTCCTACTTGAACCTTTCTAACTGACAGTGGGTTACCAGGATGGAACACCGCAGGCTACCCTACTACTAATTAAGGCAGGAATCCCCCCAGCTTGTAGACCATCCTGAAAGCCTCTAGGATATGGGACATATGGACAGTCAGCTGCCCCTCCCCCTTTTCCTGGCTTCCATATGTGGGATACTTAATCATAACAGCAAAAGGAAGGAGCAGGTTACGACTGACCTTATTAGACCCTGTTAAGATATTTGAAGAGGGTAAAAGAAACAAGTTAATTATACGTTTGGCACAAAGTCGTTATGCTGGGAATCCTCAGGGCTGGTGGTACAGAGAATAGGGCCCCGGGCACAGGAATAGCATGAACCCTCAACAGTGAAAAAAGTCCAAATATCCCAAGCTATGGAGCTCCAGTTGTTGTTCAACTACAACGCCCAGCACCTTTGTATGCGAGGCTGCTCTAGTCATAGCGTAAAGGAGAAGTAAAGCTACTGAAGCAGCTTATTGGCATAATTAGCCACAATAGTGCAAGCTACAACACTGTATTTATTCTGCAGAATGCTTTACTAAACAGCTCTAGAAGCTCTCTCTGTTGGTTTAGGATTGACACCTATGACTAAGGGGCAGATTTACTAAATTCACATGAAGGATTCAAAGTTCTATCGAATTTTCAAAAAGACTCGAATTTTCGACTGTTTTTGAAGACCACTTTGACCAGTGAATAATGATTTGAATATTCGACTGTCGAAGTACTTCCCCTTTAAATTTTTATTCGACTGCCTAGTTCGCCAGATCAAAGCTACCAAATTGGGTTTAGTTATTCTTGATCAAATAGGAAATATTCGATCGATCGATAAAATTGATATTTCCTATCTGATCGTTCGACCAATAGACTCGCGGTAAAATCCTTCGAATTCGATATTTGAATTCAAAGGATTTTACTTCCCTGCCTATTCACATGGTCGAATTCGAAGGTTTTTTAACCCTTGAATTGGACCCTTAGTAAATCTTCCCCTAAGTAACAGAGGGTATGAATCGCATAAGTTGGGCCATGTGGGGTCAGTATGTACCTATTTCAATGTGAACCTTAATAAATATAATTTTATTTTTACTACAATTGAGCCTTGGGACATATATCTTTGATATATATTTTTTGGATTAGGATTGCGGTTGCCATATTAGCTTGGTGTGATATCACTTCCTGCCCGAGTCTCTCCCCGATCACTCATAGCTCTGGGCTCTAATTACAGCACGGAGGGGAGGAGGCAGGAGGGAAAAGGCAGAGGGAGAAGGGGAGAGGAACAAACTGAGCATGCTCAAGCCCTAGCCCTGGAAGTTTATGCTGAAAACAGGAAGTCTGATACAGAAGCCCATGTGTACACAATAGAAGAAATGCTGTGTTTCTTTTGACAGAGGACTCAGAGCAGCATTACTTTGAGGGTTTACTGGGGTATTTATTTAGACTTTTCTGATAAAGTTTACTTTAGTTTTCCTTCTCCTTTAACAAGAAACGGAGAGCAAACTTTCCAGTCATTGGGACTCATTGAAAGGGGCAGTTCCCATTTAAAAGCTACAGAGGAAGCAGACCCTGCGGCTGCACGGGCCCCAGAAGATACAGGGCCCTATGTGGCCCTAATTAATTTTTGTATATTTTAATATATATTGGTAAAACATGACAACCTCTGGAGAGTTTATTTTACTGCGGGGTCCAGTAACATCTAGTTATGCCCCTGGTCTTTGTCCATGAGGTTGAGAATGGAATCGTGACTATGGCAAATAAAAAACAGAGGTTTGTTTACAGACAGGGGGTCAGCAAATGCCATCTGCTGGGTGGGGCATGTATAAGGGCTAGTCCACACGGCAAGATTCAGGGAGATTTGTCACCTGGCGACTAATCACCGCTATTTTGGGGCGACGAATCTCCCTGAATAGCTTGCCTGTCTCTCCCCCCACTGAAATGTAAAGTTGCCTGCGCCTATTCAGACGCAGCGCTGCGTTTTCCTAAGTCGCTCGAAATTGCCTCAGCGACTTAGGAAAACGCAGCACCAAGTATGAATAGGTGCAGGCGACTTTACATTTCAGCGGGCGGGAGACACGGGCAAGCAATTCAGGAAGATTAGTCGCCCCAAAGAAGCGGCGATTAGTCGACAGGCGACAAATCTCCCTGATCTTGCCGTGTGGACTAGCCCTAAGGGCTAGTCCAGACGAGAAGATTCGTGGGGGATTTATCGTCTGGCAACTAATCGTGACTATCTCCCCGAACCACTTCCCCCGGCCTTCCAGCTGCTTCAATGAAGAATCACCTGCACCTATTCACACGCGGCGCTGTGTTTTCCGAAGTCGCTCAAAGTTGCCTCGTTTAGGCAATTTTTAGCTATTTCGGAAAACGCAGCGTGCGCATGAATAGGTCGCGTGAATAGGTGCAGGCAGTTCTTCATTGAAGCAGCTGGAAGGCAGGGGGAAGCGGTTCGGGGAGATAGTCGCCAGGTGACGAATCTCCCCAAATCTTCTTGTCTGGACCAGCCCTAAAGCAACAGCACGTATAGAAGAGAGAGGGGGTTACCCGGATGGACAAGAAACATTCAGTGTGGCCACCAGTGCAGTCTGCAGCATGCACATAGTTTCTTCATATGCTTATTAGCCAGGACACACTGAAAGGCCTTGGCAAACATGAGTCAAACTCTGACTTAGGGCAGGTGCAGACAGGGAGATTCGGGGAGTTTCTGTCACCTGGCGATTCTGCAAGGCGAATTGCCTTCTCCCTGTCTGCCGCCTGTTTAAGTCAAAAAGCGCCAGCACCAATGCACACGCGGCGCAGCGGTTTCCGGAATTGCACAAAGTTGCTTTGTAAGGAAACTTCGGGCGATTCCGGAAATCGTGCCTCGTGTGCATTAGCGCTTTTTGATTTAAACAGGCGGCGGACAGGGAGAAGGCAGTTCGGGGCGATTGTTGCCTCGATTAATCGCCAGGCGACAGAATCTCCCTGAATCTCCCTGTCTGCACCAGCCCTGAATCCACCAAATCAGATGTATGGTTTTATTCATCTCCTCATGCTAGGCACAATAAACCTAATTGCTGATTGGCTGTTATGCGTTATTGCACCCCCTCCTTAGTGACACAGGAGTTTTTAGCAATTACAAAGTTGACAGAGACACGAAGGGTCATTGTAGACCCTAAGGGCACAGGAGCAGTAAGGGTCAATGCTCTATGCAATGGGTAAAGTGCAAAGTGCGGGGGTTCGCACTGCATGGGGCATTGGAAATGAGCCCTATGGGCAGTCTCGAAAAAACAAATAATCAGTGCAATTGCAGGGAATCAATCAGGCCCAGGAATAGATGACTCGTGAATCATTCAGTAACAACCTGATGAAAGGAGGTCACACACCACCATTTATTTATATAAGTGAGGGAAAAACACAAGAGGGGAAGCAAAATCTGAAGGGGATCCTTGTACCTAGTGCTGCCTATAGCAGGAGTTGTTCACCTTTAAATTGACTTTTAGTGGGATGTAGAGCGTGATATTCTGAGACAATTTGCAATTGGTTTTCGGTTTTTAATATAAGTGGTGTTTTTTTTTGTTATTTAGCTTTTTTTTAGCAGCTCTCCAGTTGCAATTCAGTTGCAATTTCAACTGGTTGCTAGGGTGCAAATTATCCTAGCAACCATGCACTGATTTGAATAAGAAACCAGGATATAAATAAAAGGCCCCTGAATAGAAAGATGAACATTAAAAGAATAAGAATACATCTGTAGCCTTGCAGACAATTTGTTTTTTAGGTGGGGTCAGTGACCCCAAATTGAAAGCTGGAAAGAGTCAGAAGAAAAGTCCAAATAGTTAAAAACTATAAAAAAAAAAATACATAATGAAGACTAGCTGAAAAGTTGCTTAGAATTAGCCATATTATAGTATACCAAAAGTTACCTGAAAGGTGAACCACCCTTTAAAGGGCAACTAAAGTCTAAAATAGAATAAGGGTAGAAATGTTGTATTTTGTATACTAAACATAAACATGAACTTACTGCACCACAAGCCTAATCAAACAAATGATTTATGCTTTCAAAGTTGGCCACAGGGGGCTGTCATCTTGTAACTCTGTTACCAAGACCAAGACTACGCACATGCTCAGTGTGGTCTGGGCTTCAGTTGAGAGGTTAAAGGAGAAGGAAACCCTTTTGGCACAAAAATGGGATTTTATTTTTTTGCCTTTTACACCCCCTATAAAGTGTACAAGGCTGCCTCGCGCACATAGCACTGCAATGGTTAATGCAAAGCGCAGACTGGACTGCAATCCCACAGGGGCAAGCGCTCCATGAATGGGTCCACTGCTTGCATACCAGCCACATGAAAATATGTACCACAAAGAAATTGTTCTACAGCAGTTGTTCCTGGACTTTTTATTCTTCAATCCCTCCTTGGAGGATCAACCTTTGGTCAGGGCCCCTCATTACAGAAAACAGAGGACTTCAAGTCAACATCCCACCCCAATTGCACTTCTAGATAAGCTTTTTAAAATCCGCACCCGTCTACTGCCCGCACAGGTTTGTGATGCCCCCTGATCACCCCCC
>CM044447.1:124249459-124273915 GCA_024363595.1 Xenopus borealis | reverse complement strand
CAGCCCATGCACTCACACTATGACAAGCTTTGCATATATCGAAGAAATGAGTGCAAGGAATACGAAAGACTTGCCATGATGACTCTTGGGAAAAAAAGTAGGATCTGGTTAGAATGCCTATGGGAAGTGATATGTGCAGCCAGCTCAAGAGAGTTTGCCCAGGTGCCGTACTATAGCAATCAATACAATGTTTGCCAGTGACTAGTAAATGCCACCTTCTGCTATAGATGACTGGACCTGTAGTAAACTTTTTATTACAGACCCCAAATGGTAGTTGAGACAGCTTTATAGAAGCTGTGGGTGGTGAACTCTTCCTCCTGCTGTCCCCGCCCGCCACCTTCAACTGTCGGCTTCTGGCTTTATAGCTGCGCGTCTTCTCGCTCCGCACTTTCTGTGATATGATCAGCGTGGTGGGTTGGTGCAGGTCTATAAAGCCGGAAGTCAGGTTTTGGCGAGTGCAGGTGGAGGGAGGGCTGCTGCAGACTGGAGAATACCTGATACGGACATCACGAATAAGCAGGTCTCTTGGGGAAGCTGTGAATGGTAGCTTAAAGGGCAAATCACCTTTATTAGCAAAAATTTAATTTTCGTTAGAATTAAACACTTCGCCCTTTAGTAAATCCACCCCAAAGTTTCTAACATAATTGGCTTTAGGCAGAGAGCCCAAAATAGATACTTGATACTTTTGTAACAGTTTTAGATGTCTATGTAAGGGGGTTTAAGAATAAAGGTTTGGTTCTCCTTTAAAGGGTAATTAACCTTTATTCACAAAACTGTAAAAACACATAAAAACCACAGAAATTTTTTCAAACTCTCATAACTTGCCAAATTTTGTAAAATGGACATGGTAATTGGGGGTGTGGCCACAAAATGGGCATGACCAAAAACGGTTTGTCCCTCTTATTTCGAAAAATTTTGGGAGGTATGCTGAATCGTCTGAAATCGCTAGTGCAGTGATTGTCGGGGGAAATGGGCACTGAAGCAGAACAAGCAGACACAGCGCATTGAAAACAGAATTGTAGAAACACTGTATCTTTAGGTTCTGAAACGTATATGGCGCTACCTAAACCTAAACAAGGGGAGGGGTGTGAGGCCACAGCAGCCCCTCTCATCCCCTTTTATTACTCACAACACACTCTCAGGTCTTTCATTAACTGGATGATATGATCTCACTCCCTGTCTCTCTTCCAAATAACCTCATTCATCAAGTAATATATTATTATTTCATAAAAACAAAAAAACAGAGCATTTTTGTAGTGAGCTAACCTCACCCGTGAAGCAGAAGGGTCTTGCATTGTTTTAACTTGTTACTGCCTGTTCCTAAACTTAATCCATTATCAACTTGCTTTAAATTAAGGTTACACTTGAACACGGGCTGGTTTACTAACAGAGGTGCTAAACTGGACATGTCCCCCAAATGTGGTTACTTGCTGAGTATCTGTGGTGCATTTGTTTACAATGTGCACAGCTGTAGTTGGTTGCTAGGTTACCAGTTGATAATGTCCTGGCTCTGTTAGCTATATTGGCAACTGTGATTGGTGGTTGCTGAGTTATCATGTGACAATGCCCTTGCTCTCATAGCAATATAGACAACTGTGGTTGGTTGCTAGATTATCTGATACCAATATTTACATCTGTAAATGGGTGCTGGGTTCCTAACAACTAGTATTTTACCGGCCTGGCCGGTATTTTTGATGGTTGATCCCAATGTTATTATTAGGAAAAAAGATAAATATATAGGAAGGCTGGTATTTTTTTCAAGAAAAGGTGGCAACCCTACTAACAACTTATCAACAGATTTGCAACTCCTCTATTAATATAACATACCTCCCAACTGTCCCGTTTTTCGCAGGACAATCCCGCTTTTGACAGCAAAACCTGCAGTCCCAGATTTGTACTGAAATGTCCCCACTTTCTCTTTGATCTCCTGCACTGAACAACCAAAAAGATACAATGGGGCAAATTCACTAAAGAGTTCAATGGCGCTACTTCGTGAAGCAAAGCAAAGTTGTGCTAGCGTTGCCAAATTTGCATACGGTGGGAATTTGACGTTCAATGGACATATATGTTGCAGCAAAGACATTACATTACACAAGCCCTACACATGTGCCCACTGTATAGTTTATGTTCCATGTGTTAGGAAATGTAGGGTGGAAGCCGGGTACCCCAAAAACACTTTTACAATCTTTTGTAGCCTATCACCCTGTAAAAATGAAAAGACGTTAGCGTTTTTTTGCGGCGATTTTTTGACTAACCCCTATCTACTCTATTGCACTTCACCTGGTCTGAGGTGGTGTAGGCAAGTCTGGCGCAAGAGGTAACGTTCAGTAAAATCCGCAAGAGCGAACATTCGCCTGGCATTAGAGTGCGAAGTAACGCTAGTGTACCATCTCCTTCATTAGTAAATCGGCGAAGTAACGAAATTATGTCATGCTGGCGAATTTTCACTAGCATTAGTCACTTTGTCCTTTAGTAAATCTTCCCCAAAGTTTCTAACATAATTAGCTTTAGGCAGAGAGCCCAAAATAGATACTTGATACTTCTGTAACAGTTTTAGATAAGTCTATGTAAGGTAGAGGTTTTTAAGAAAAAAGGTTTGGTTCTCCTTTAAAGGGTAGTTAACCTTTTTGGTCAGTCCACACGAGGAGATTTGTGGAGATTAGTCGCCCCAGAGACAAATCGCCTCTTCTTTGGGGCGACTAATCCCACCGAACCGCTTCCCCTTGTCTTGCGGGGTCTAAAATGAGAATTGCCTGCGGCCATTCACACGCATCGCTTCATTTTACAAAATCGGCCAAAGTTTCCTTGTGAGGCAACTTTAGGCGATTTTGGAAAACAAATCGCCACGTGTGAATTGCCAAAGGCAATTCTCGTTTTAACCAGCGCAAGACAGGGCAAAGATGCTCTGGAAGATTAGTCGCCCCAAAGAAGAGGCGATTTGTTGCTGGGGCTCTCGAATAACCTTGTGTGGACTGACCCTAATTCACAAAACTGAAATAACACATAAAAACCACAGAAATGTCTTAAAACTTTCATAACCTGGCAAATTTTGTAAAATGGACATGGTAATTAGGGGGTGTGAATGAGCATGGTCAAAAAACATTTTGCCACTCAATCTTTTTGTCCCTCTTTCTGTTGGGAGCTATGATATTAGCATGCCGGCACCCTCAGTATCAGTGTACCATTGTAAGATCTAATTATAACCAGTGCAAAGCATTGTTACACTCCAGAAGCTGCTGGGTCCCACAGCAAAAATATTTTAGGACCCCCACCCTATTGAGAGTTAGAGGAAGCAGAACTTCTATGGCTGGGGGTGGGGGAGTTTAGAACACCCTGTTATAAGCAGAGTCAGTAAATGTTTTGGGGGGTCATAAAATGATTTTTCCGTGGAGTCCAGCAGCTTCTGAAGTGTAACAATGCTTTGAGCTGGTTATAATAGCCTCTTACATTTCTACACTGATATTGAGGGTGTCAGTATGCTAATATTAATAGAGGAATTGAAAATCTGCTGAACAGTTGTTAGGAACATCAAACGATAACACAGCACCCATCCACAGATGTAAATATTGGTATCAGATAACTTAGCAACCAACCACAGTTGCCAGTATTGCTATGAGAGCATAATTATGCAGGTGGAACTAGTAGGTACATTAACATTACTGCACCCATGCATTGTCATCCATATGCCCCGCAGATGTTAGCTTTCTACGCTTCACATGGGCAGGACTCTCAGCCCATCCACCATGATTGACACATATTTGGTCTCCTACGATCAAGACTGACATCGGGCCAAAGCCTTCAGGGTTCCTTGCTCTTTTAAATTGGTGAATTAATCCAAATCCTGTCAGTTATGACAACTTGAAATATTGTCAGGTTAATTGTTTCATTTAGAGCCCCGTGTGCAAGCTTAACACCTTCTGTGCTATGGAAATGTGTGCAACATCATGTCTATCACCAATCACGTCTTGCAGGGTTAGACCTGCTGAGCTTTCCCGGCGCACCAAAAGCAGGCACCATAGCAGTTCATGCATACATTAAAATACTTCCCAGTTTATTAGCGTATGTACCTGTCAGCCGGTTACAAAATCCTGTTATGGTCCTGATATGGAGGACCACGTCAGCCAGTTGATCTATTTATCCCATGATGGGCAGAGCCAGGCCAAGAAGTATTGGCACTCAAGGTGCGCACTGTTGCCACCTGACCCCCTACACGGCAGCTGTTGAAACCCCTGCCCACTCACTCACTGTCCCTACTTTATCTGCAAATTGGCTCTTCCATCTCCTACACCCCCTTAACTGTTGCATCAGAGACATGTACCTCTTTGGCCTACCCCTAGTTCTGGCCCCGTCCATGGGTCTGCATAGGCCACTATACAATCTGCTTAAAGTCTGAATGCAAAAACTTGAAAACTTTGAAGGTTTTTTTCTATTAAAATCCAAATTGTATGGGGAAAAACAACTTCAAAATGTTATTATTTTAAATTATACTCCGTGGATGCAAAAAGTCCGAATCCAAAAACCTTCAACCTGTTGAGGTACTTTAGAAGTCAATGGCAAAGGTCCTATTTGCAATTCGAAGATATTATAGTCTGCACTGGGTTTCGTACAATAATCAAAATATGTCGGGGGTTTTTGCCGATTTTAAGAAAAATTCAGACTTTTAGGATGCCAAATATGAAAAATTCTGATTTTTGGTGTAATAATCTGAAAAAAGTTGTGATTTTTCTCATTCCTTTTTTCGTGTTTTTTTATTGATAAGTATATAGTGGAGTATAGTTTGGTCGGAATTTTTTTTGATTTAAAACATGAGAAAAATTAGGATTTTGAAAATAACCCCCTAAGTGTATACATACAGGTACAATCCTTGCTCTGTAGAATCCCATTTTTCCACACAACCCCCTATAATTCAGTTGTATCTTTCCATAATCACAAGGGAACACATATAGACTTAAAAAAAGATTGCATACGTTTACATTGTTTGTATCTAAAGCTGGAAAGAAACATCTTCCTGGTCTACAAAGCATGAAGCATCTTCTGGTTTCTTATTGGAAGACTCTCCACACAGCCGGCTGTTAACTTTTTCCATACAATATGGATCGGGGTCACAGCTTGTTGTGTGCTCAGAACATTCCGTCTGAGCATATTTGAGTTTATACAACTGAGAATGGACATGCTGTTTGCCTTGGCTACCACTTAATTTGCAAAACATGTTTTCCTGTCGCTTGGTCTGATCATATTCATAACAGAACAATCTATTTGCTTACAGCGTTGGGAAAGCATCATGTTAAATGTTTTGTTTATTTGGTCTAATAGAATCTTTTTGAGCTTAAAGGGCACCTATTGGGGCAAAATTATACCCCAAACCAAAAGTGCGGGCTGGGGGTTTTACTATTTTTTTTTTTAAAATATGCCCCTCGCAACCGCTAGCGGCCTCGCTCCAGGAGGTAGCTCCCGGAGCGAGCAGCCGTCTCCTCACAGGCGCGTCTTAATGACGTCATGCGCATGCGCAGAATGAAGAGCTGCCAGAATTGTGACCGCTTTTTCATTCTGCACATGCACGCCTATGGGGAGACGGCTGCTCACTCCGGGAGCTCCCTCCCGGAGCGAGGCCGCTAGCGCTTGCTAGTAAATAGTAAAACCCCCAACCGGAATGTGGGCTCTATCAGCCCGCACTTTTGGTTGGGGGTATAATTTTGCCCCAATAGGTGCCCTTTAAAGCTAGCCATAGACACAAAGGTCCGATCGTAGGAATCCTTGATTTGTACAATTTTTGGATCGTGTGTGGAGTGCCCTGACATTTGCCTTGCCATGCCAATCACTTGTTCAGTTGATGGGACGGATTAAAAGATTTCTGTCGGTTGCTGATCATATCTCTGCAAGTATTGTCGATCTGACAATTTTCAGTGGGAGGGATTAGGGAGATTGGTCACATGGCGACAAATCTCCTCTTCTTCTGGGCGACTGATCTCCCCGAACTTCCTTCCCCTGCCTTCCCGCCGGCTAGATTGTAAATCGCCAGGCAACTAATCTCCCCAAATCTGCCCTTGTGTCTTTGCCCTTTGCTCATGAAATAGGTACAGATATAGGATATGTTAACACAAAATTCCACCCTAATTAACACACCTAAATATCCTCTCAATCTTTAGTATGTAACGCCAGGCACAGTATCCTTGTGAAAATACAAAAGTCTGCATTATGTGCCAAAATCCATCTATGAAGAATAGAATTGGGAAACCTCATACCAGTCATCACCCTTCCATATTATTACATAGAGCAAGAAATACAGGGCTGTATATTCAGTACATAAATCTTTCTTCTTCAACTCCTCATTCTATGGCAACTCCAACTCTGACTCCCTGTTTTTGAAAAAAAACAGTAGCACCAAAATCTGAAAGTGTATCAAAGTAATTAAAAATATGATGGTCTGTTGCTCTGCACTGGTAAAACTTGCAGGTTTGCTTCAGAAAGACTACTATAGTTTATATAAATACTGAAAGCTGCTGTGTAGCATTTAGTGGAGGTTAGTTGACCAAAGAAGAGCCGATTGGTCGATGGGCGACTAATCTCCCCCAGTAGCTTTGTGTGCCCCTGCCCTTACCGTTCCTTTAATATACTCATGTATTTTCTATGTTAACACAACATACAAAGTTTTATCATTTGCAAAGCTCAAAAATATAAACAGAATCCTTTGTTAATTCTAAACCAAAGTCAAAGTTAAACTTCATAACACAAAAGGAAAACCTAAAACAACTTATATATTGATTGAACCTGGTATATATCTGTAGCCAGTGTATTAGTGTATACAGGGTATTATCTGTAGAACAGCTGTTAAATGCAATCCAAAAACCGCTTCTACCATATCCTCCTTCAAAGACGCTCTTAAATCTGATTTGATTATTTTCAGTATTTGTAATCAAAGTTATTAGGAGTCACAGTTGTTACATTTTTGGCGACTCCGACTACAGATACCCAAAGTTGCTTCCGACTCCAACGCCACAGCTCTGGAGGAATCCCACCTGCAGGGTAAGTGAACTGATCTGACTTTAGAATTCCACCGAAGTGGATATCGTTCTTGAGCCCACCCTGCTATTGGTGCAGTATTTCTGGGTGCATTTCCTAAGAAAATACTTGTTCCTGTGAAACGGAGGGGAAAAATATGGAAATTGTCTTAAAAGGAGTCGACCAACGCCAACCTGGCATAACCCTGGCTTCCTTCTATTTAATGCAAAACAGACATTTTATTGTAAAGCCTGTGTAGTAGAATGAATGGACTGTCCTCGGATACCCTCCAACTCTAAAATGGGAGACGGGCCCTAGAGATGTTCTGAAATTTATGTGTATTTATTTCTTTATTTATATAGGCTACCTTCACTTTCCTAAACCACCCTGCAAAAACATTTTTGGGGCTCCCACAAAGTCATGTTGCATGCAGGAGGACGGGTGTTGGGGGGATGCTGCTCCTTTTCCCTGGGCATCCCTCCTGTGCCATGGTTTAGCACTAGTGATGGGCGAATCTATCCAGTTTCGCTGAAAAATTTGCGGAAAATTTGCAAAACGAGTCACGTCTCATTTTTGATGTGTGTCTCATTTTTTTTTACTCCAGCAAATTTTCGCCTGGCGGATTTTCGCTGGTGTTTCTAGAATTTATTTGTGGGAATTCGCGCCTGGGCGAATAAATTCGCCCATCGCTATTTTGCACTATACCTTATTAAAAGGGTTGTTTGCCTTTACATTCACTTTTTGTATGATGTAGAGAGTGATATTCTGAGTCAATTTGTAATTGGTTATCATTTTTTTTTTATTTGTGGTTTTTGAGTTATTTAGCTTTTAATTCAGCAGCTCTCCATTTTACAATTTCAGCTATGTGGTTGCTAGTATCCAAATAATCCTAGCAACCATACACGGATTTAAATAAGAGACTGGAATATGTATAAGAGAGGCCGGAATAGAAAGATGAGTAATAAAACGTAACAATAACAATACATTTGTAGCCTAAGGCTTAGTCTAGACGGGGAGATTCGGGGGCGATCCGTTGCCTGGCGACTTCTAGCCGCGACAGATCGCCCCCGAATCTCCCCGAATAGCTAGGCACCGGCGAGGCTTAAAAACGCCTGCACTTATTCACACGGAGCGGCTCGATTTTGAAAATCGTGCCGCTCCGTGTGAATACGCGCCGGCGTTTTTAAGCTTCGCCGGTGCCTAGCTATTCGGGGAGATTCGGGGGCGATCTGTCTCGGCTAGAAGTCGCCAGGCAACGGATCGCCCCCGAATCTCCCCGTCTGGACTAAGCCTTAGGGTTAGGCCAGACGGGAAGATTCCGGGAGATTCGTTGCCTGGTGACTAATCCCCTGGCGACTAATCTCTCCAAACCGCTTCCCCCTGCCTTCCAGCTGATTAATGAAGAATCGAATGCGCCTATTCACACGCGGCGCTGCACTTTCCCAAAATCATTCGAAATTGCCTAAGGAGGCAACTTCGGAAAATGCAGCTCTGCATGTGAATAGTCACCCCAAAGAAGAGACGATTAGTCGCTAGGCGACAAATATCCCCTAATCTTCCCGTCTGGCCTAACCCTAACAGAGCATTTGTTTTTTAGATGGCGTCAGTGACCCCTATTTGAAAGCTGGAGAGAGTCAGAGGAAGAAGGCAATTCATAAAAAAAAAACCCATAACAGTTGCTGAGAATCTCCCAATCTATTACATATTAAAAGACAAGGAAGAGCTTACAATCTAAGTGCAACACAATACAAATCGCAGATGATTTTAACAGTATTTGCTGTTTCCTAGGAGGAAGCAATGGAAGCTGCCCCATCTCAAACACAACAAGACAACAGATGGATCCGATGCGCATAAGATCTTTTTAAAGGAGCAGTTTACCTTACAATTAACTTTAAAGGAGAATGCAACGCTAACGTTAAAAAAAACTCTACCCCCCATCCACACCAAGACCCCCCTCCCTCCCCCACTTCAGTGTTGCCCTGGGCAAATGCCCCTAACGTTTTACATAACCCTCAGTGCAGATTTAGCCATCGTAGTGCACGGGCGCCATCTTCTTCTCTTTAGAAACCTTCGGAAAGAGACTGGCGTATCGGCGCATGCGCAGTTGGAGCAATTTTCTGTTTTGCGACAACTGTGCTATCTACGAAACTCATGAAAATTACCTGTCTCATTTCGAAGCGGCTGAAGCTGGTTCCTGTGAACTCCGATGCCTGAATCTACACAGAAGGGTAAGTAAAGCATTAGGGGCATTTGCCCAGGGTAACACTTAGGTTGGGGGGAGGAGGGAGGGGAGTCTTGGTTGGGGATGGGGGTAGGGTTTTTTTTTAATGTTAGGGTCAGGGTTGCCAGATTGGCTGGTTTCCAGCCAAATTGGGCTACTAATTTAAAGCCAGGCTGGTTTTGAAAGTACAAAATAGCCAAGGTACGGATTTTTCTTGGGCCTTTTTTTTTTTACTTTGGAAACCAGCCAAAGTTTTTTCTTGTCCTAATTTGCTAAGCCTGTCTCCTAGGGCATGTTGGGTATTGTAGTTTTTGTTTACCAATTTGCCAGCTGCCAAGTTTAATAAAGACTACAATACCCAGCATGCAATGGGACTGACTTGTGTAGAAGTCAGGAGGCACCAGATTTTGGGCTCTGTACCCCAGTCTCCCTTCCCTCTTAAGCATTCTTGAATGTTCTGGTGACTTTCCACAATTTCAGACAATGTTGGGGCAAAAATATGCTGGCCACCAAAATATCTAGATGTTGATTTGTTTTAACAATATTTATTGAAATTGTGCATGTATTAGGGCCTCATGTGGCCACTTTACCTCCTGGGCCCCCTTTGTAGTTACACCCCTGGTGACAGGGGCGAATATTTCCCATTTTGAAAAAGGTGTATTTTCACATCTATTCATTTATTTTTATTTTTGGGCTACTTTTGAAGTGCATCATGGCTAGTTTTGGGCTGGTTTTGTAGCCGACTTTGGCTGGTTTGGAAATTGGACCTGGCAACCCTCGTTAGGGTTGAATTCTCCTTTAAGGAAGATGGAGAGAATGAGGTTTGCAGACAGCAAAGGGTTGCGGTTTTTGTATATAAAGTTTTATTATCATTTTTCTTTGCACTAACTGTAGACTTCCTTCCTCCACTAAATAGACAAGGGGTGAGTGGGGGTTTTAGGGATTTCTTCTCTAGATCAGAGCATGATGTTGGATAATCTTGGATGTTGGATATTGGATAAAGTTCACAGCCCAGGATCAGGCAGCTGAAGGCAGGGGGTTAAGGGGCCAGCATTAGGGCAGGTTTGGGTCTAGGTTGGGAAAGCAAAAGCATTTTTACCTGTCAGTACAGGCAGATACTTCTGCTGTCAGGGAATGGAACGATTACCTGGAATTCCACAAGTCACCTCTCCCAAGCACCTCGGAAAGACTGGGCGGGGAGTCGGACAGAGGTTACATGACCTCGGATGAGATTTAAGGTGTGGAGAAGAAGGGGAGGGGGTCTCTGTGTGTGTGTGGGGGGGGGGGGGGGGTTTAAGCTCCCAGGGCTAAATAGCTGGTGCAGCAGTTTTTTTTGTTTTTTTAAAGGGAAAGTGCTAACTGAACCAGGAGTTTAAAAAATGTCCTCCTCCCTGTCTAAAAATATAATTCTGAGAAATTTTCCAATATACATTCAAACTACCTTTGTAAATGTTTGATTGCAAATGTTTATCTTTTTCTTTTCCATGGCTCTGACCCTTGAATCAATGGAACAGAAGACCCCATCAGGTCTGTTAATTGGCTGATTTTATGCTACATTGGTCCTGGAGTCAAAACCAGCAGTGCAGTATTGGTTAAAGGGGTTGTTCACCTTCCAAACTTTGACTTTTTTTTTTTTTAAGTTCTGTTGTTTTCAGATTGTTTCATTTTTTATCATTTGTGGTTTTTGAGTTATTTAGCTTTGCATTCAGCAACTCTCCAGTTTGTAATTTCAGCAATCTGGTCGCTAGGGTCCAAATTCCCAAAGCAGCCCTGCATTGGTTTGAATAAGAGACTGGAATATGGAATAATAAGTAGTAATAGGAATAAGTGTATAACCTTACATAGCATTTGCTTTATAGATGGGGGTCAGTGACCCCCCCCCCCCCCCCCCCCCATTTGAAAGCTGGCAAAAGTTAGAAGAACAAGGAAAATAATTCAAAAACTATATAAAAGAAAATTGCTTAGAACTGGACATTCTATAAAGGTGAGCCACCTTCTTTAACGTCCCTGCAGTTTGCCTTTTTGCATAATTGATGATCAGAATTAGCTGCTTCTGGCGTACTACAGACAGCTAAATTAGGGCCAATTTGTTCCGGTAAAGTGTGTTATTTCGCTACTGACACACGGCTCCCAGCCACATTCCTCAGTATTTATAGCAATGAGCACAAAGTAGATTAGCGGATTTTGACTTGGTGCACAATATGGCAGCGGGAAGCTTCTCAGTAGCCACCATTCCTGGCACCATGGTGACTGATTACCTCATCCAAAAATCTAATTATCAGATACTTCTCATACTTCTAGCTCCTGTTTTCCTCTGTGTATTTATATTTCTTTTTACCTCCATATAACATCCCTCTCCCTGCCATCAGTATGATGTTGGGGATTTTGGGGATTTTCTGAGGCATATGCTCTGGGGAAAACGTTGCCTGTGAGTGTGGAAAGGTCAGAAAGGCCCCGCACCTTGATGGCCAATAAATGAAGCGAACTGAGAACTGTAAAAACACCTCATAAATAACTGAAGGTAATCATAGACAAGCACATGAATTATGGACGTCAGCTCTAAATGATGGTTCTATGGTGTTTAATTATGTTTCCCAGGCGCCGCTAATAGTGACTCTAGGAAGCAAAGATTTCAGCGCCACAGTTCCTGGGGAAAATAGGAAATTCCTGACCCCTTTAATGGGTTTAAAAGTCTAATCCTAAAAAAACATAGCCTCTATCATCTGACAGTGGTACAACAATAGCACAAAAATACCAGCACCCTTTAAAGGAGAACTAAACCCTAAAAATGAATAGAGCTAAAAATGCCGTGTTTTATACAGTGAACTTATTGCACAAGGCTAAAGATTCAGCTTGTCAATAGCAGCAATGATCCAGGACTTCAAACTTGTCACAGGGGGTCACCATCTTGGAAAGTGTCTGTGACACTCACATGCTCAGAGGGCTCTGAGCAGCTGTTGAGAAGCTAAGCTTAGGGGTCGTCACTAATTATCCAGCAGCAGAAAATGAGCTTCCCTGGCTGTAATATAAGCTGATGCTACAGGTTTGCTGATTATTAAATTCTGATGCAGATAATTGCACTGGTTTCTAATTCTCTGTATTAATGACTAATCGGCCTTATATTGTGACTATATTTCTTTTACACTGTGGGGCAGATTTACAAAATTCACGTGAAACGATCGATGTTCGATCAAATTCGATCGAATACTGATCCTACGAATTTTTCGTGAAATCGGATATGCAAATTTGGCCTCTTCGACCATCGAATATCGAATATATCGAATGATCGGATATTCGATCATTCGATGATCGAAGGATTTAAAATTTTAAAGTTATTCGACTGCCTACTTCGCCAGATTGAACCTACTGAATTGTAATAGAAGCCTATGGGAAGCTCTCCATAGGCTTCTGAGGCTTAGTTCTGCTCGGATACCAGTCGTACGATCGGAGCGTTCGATCGTTCGAATTGTACGAATTTTCCGGACGCTCAGATGAAATTTCACGATTTTTTCGTGAAATCAAACCATCCGTAACCCATCGTACAAATTCATCGAGAAATCGGATATTGAGCAAAATGATAGCCTAAAACAATTCGATGGTCGAATACTTATCGAATTGCAAATTTGGTCAAGCTAATTTCTTGGAGTAATAGTAAATTTGCTCCTATGTGTACTGTATATTGTGAGTGGGTCCCTAAGCTCAGTAAAAGCCCCCCATACACGGGCCGATAAAAGCTAACAATAGACCGAGTCGGCAGCTTATTGGCCCATGTATGGGATCCTCCGACTGGGTTTCCCGATCGAAATCTGCCCGAAAGTCAGCCAGATGTCGATGGGACAGGAATAAAAATTTTAAAAACCCAGTCGGTGAGCATCCGCATCTGTGCGTTGGTGCGGTCTCACGATCCGTCCACCCGTATCTCCTGCATTGTGATTCAATCGTTGGGCCCTAGGGCCCACAATCGGGTCAGCCCAGTATCGCCCACCTAAAGGTGGGCATATCATGGGAAAGATCTGCTGGATTGGCAACGTCACCAAACGAGGGGATCTCTCTGTGTCACCTTTAGTGACAGCAGCACAGAGCATGTGAATCAGTGAATCAGCAGAAAAGAAGATGGGGAGCTACTGGGGCATCTACTGGGGAGACACAGATCTTTACTGCTAAAGGGCTGTGGTTGCCTTGGGCTGGTACACAAGCACAAAACAACATTTCTACATACTTCTTTAGTTCTCCATGCAACGTTCTCTGATAGCACAGCCTAAAGGTGGCCCACAATAATAACCATCATGGCCAATGACCAATAGTACTGATTGGTAACGGCCACAGACAAGCAGAACCCTGTTGCATCTCCACAAAGTGATGGGAGGTACTAGCAGTCTAAATCTGTCTGAACACACCCACTGTGACCGTGAACAGAAACTGACCCTATGCTGATGTCTTGAACCTTGTTTCACACAACATTACTGTAGCTGTTATAACATGTGGAAGAATTGCCACACTGGCTGTCCCATCTAAGCCAACGAATACAATACATATATACATTTTCACTAAAGCCAAGCCCCTGCATTGTGTTGGCCCTCCCCGTGTTTGCTCAAACTTGCCCAGGTATTGTCTATGTATATACACCAAGAACTGAAGAATGTTTACATGTATTGTAACAAGGTACATCGGACAATATTTACATTATAGCAAAATATTACTCTACTGGCAGTGGCTTAACCCTAGTTTGAGATCAATAATCCCCTAGGGCAGGGGTCCTCAACCTTTTTTTTAACCTGTGAGCAACATTCAGATGTAGAAACAGTTGGGGAGCAACACAAGCATGAAACATTTTCCTGGTTGCATCAAATAAATAAACTGATTTGGCGCTTTGGTAGCCCCTATGTGGACTGGCTGCCTACAGGAGGCTCTACTTGGCTGTACAACTAGTTTTTATGCAACCAAAACTTGCTTCCAAGCCAGAAATTACAAAAGTAAGCACTTGCTTTGAGGCCACTATGAGCAACCCCAAGGGGTTGGTGTTCCATGTTGCTTGCTAGCCACTGGTTGGGGATCAGTGCCCTAGGGGCCAAAGATATCATCAAGCATCGGCCAAAACACTCACTTCTATATCTAGTGGTCAGCATCTTCTAAGCAACACTTAGAAGATCTTGATCTCTCGGGAAGCCTCCTCACTAGCCATGTGTCAGCAGAGACATACTCAAGCATAAGTAAACCCATCATTTAATCACAGGGAACCTACAATAGGGGTGACAGCCTCCATGTTTACCCTCTTCCCTTTCTATACAACCCTGAAGATGCCAGACACAGTAAGTGAAGAGGCCGCCATCCTCACTGGCCAGAACTTTCATTTCAAGCATAACTAGAGCAGGGGACATTCAGGGGGTGTCTGTGTGGTGCATTTTGGAGTGTACATAAAACATATGATGACTCTACTTCTTTCAGGAGCTCTGGAAGAGCATTGGGCAAATGTTGGTCATGCAGGTCCCGCACGTATGGGTCAACAAGATGCCCACTGGTTCAGGAGGAGCCGGCATGTCCCATATTGAAGTCAGCAACGGGAACACATATCTCAGCAGTGTGTCACAGAGGATTAGGTGTGCTTTTAAATAGACAAGTTATTTTTAGTTAGCTTCTATTAAAAGCATGGGAGCAAGGGAGGGCAGAATATTATTTAAGAAGCTAAAACTATAAAGAGCTTAGAGGCTTGGGCAGTGAAGATCAGAAGTTTACGGGTGATTAAAGAATACACACACGGGGGACAGCAATTTGGCCAGAAATATAGGAAGACACCAGCCAGACCCAGGAGAAGAGACAGCTCCTTCAGAGCAGCCGAGACACGCCTCCGGACTCGGAGAGAGAGAGAGACAGTGGAGATGTTATCTGAATTCTATTCATGTTTTGCAGTGGCGCAAAAAAGAAAGAACAGCCAGAAGGGATCAAATCCCATGGTTTGCAGAATCTGGCACAATTCCGCTTGTTTCATCCCTGCCCGCTATCCGCTATCCCATGAAACATTATCGCAGACAGACGGGATGTTTGCAAGCCTTCTGCTATCTGTAAAGGATACACTGGCTGGGGAGTCAGAAACATATAACATAGTCATAATATAGTCATAAGTAATGCTTGGTTTTCCGAAGTTTCCTTGTGAAGACAGTAATTATATTCAATTTTCCTAAAATACTCCTATATCTTAATGAATTAATACTAATTAATACTGTTAGGTTAATGGCACATGGGTTGTTTCTTGCTGGCATATAGTGTATATGAGAAGAAAAGGTGATCCACTGCCTTCTGCCCTATATATCATATGCCAGTGGAGCAAACACTAACCTTAGGGTAGGGACAGACAGGGAGATTCGGGGAGATTTTGTCGCCTGGCGTTTTTAGCAGGCGACAATCTCCCCGAATTTCCTTCTCCCTGTCTGCCGATCGTTCCTGGGACAAAGCGCCAGCACCTGTGCAGACGCGGCGCGGCGATTTCCGGAATCGCCCGAAGATACCTCTTGAGGAAACTTTGGGCGATTCCGGAAATCGCCGCGCCGCGTCTGCACAGGCGATGGCGCTTTGTCCCAGGAACGATCGGCAGACAGGGAGAAGGAAATTCGGGGAGATTGTCGCCTGCTAAAAACGCCAGGCGACAAAATCTCCCCGAATCTCCCTGTCTGTCCCTACACTTAAGCGTTCAAAAGCCAGTAGTAATGCACACAACAGATTTGAGATACGATTTCTGCCCACTATGGTCTTGTTTCTGTGTTTATGGCCACTTTGCTGGTGTATTGAACAGTTTTTAGCATTGTGCCTGCAGTGTTTTTCCTGCAAAATGCCCCAGAACACTATTTAAGATTGCCGTAAAAGGTTAAAGTCTGCTGCCACATAGCTTACAGTCTAATGTCAGGTATCCTGGACATCAGAAACTTTGGTTCCCACCAATGTACTGTGAAGATCGGCTGCCTGGTCCTATCAGTATATAACAGCTAGTGCTGCATTCTCGATGTCCTTGACAGAGACTGTCTGAATTCTGACCCAGATAATAAGCATACCCAGACTCAGGTTACTGAAGTCATTCACCCCTGTCAGACGCATGTTTCCCCTCTATGCTCTGTATAGTAAGTGATCAGGGTCCAGCCCACCAATCACAGTCTGAGAGCTCAGACCTGCCCTGGAGCAACCAACTTTCACATGTCAGTGACCCTTAAGGATGACTAAGGTCTCTCATGCCCTGCAGCCCCAACACAGCAACACTGGGACATGTGTCCTCCTCGTTTATAAGGAAGGGTCATTCAGACACATCTTACTTTCACAACACACCTGCATCAACCACACAGGACCACAACCAACCCAGTTTCTACACTGACAGTCCGTTCCATATCAAGTGACTCACAGACCTCAAGAAGATAAGACTTTAGGTCTAATGTAGTTCTAATGTAAGTGCATTGTAAGTTTCTCTAGACTCTACACTGTGGGGACAACTGAAAATGCAAAATGATGGCACTTTTGCACAACTGTCACCCTCAAACATTTATGGGTGCATTTCCAGACCACAACTATGCATCCTGGTGGTGATCCCCTTTGTCCACAAGGAGAAGTGCTTGGAGACAATTGGAGAAATCTCGTGTGACATTATGAGACAAACAGAAACCAAAGCCTTAACAGAAAGGAAACAGAAGCTCATTGGCTTCTAGGTATAAAGAACCCATTGGGCCTAATTGGGCTGCATTTAGACCCTAGACCACCAGCTGGCCCCCCTATCAAACATTAATCTTATAACCTTCACTGTTCCTACAATATCTTGCCTAAAATGCTTTTACATAAATAGCACAAAAATAGACAGACCCATGATATTTTTACTTTGATCCTACCGTGGGCCCCAGCCAGTCTATCCCCCCACTCAGCCCCAGGATTGGCTGGGCTGCCCTGTCAGATTCTACTAACATTGGACAAGTCACCGTGGGCTGTTATTTTACAGAAGTAACATTGATTTGACAGATTTCACCTTTTAGTTCACTCTCTTGACAAGTCAAACTGAAATGAGACGACTGAGTCTGCTTTACTCAGACAAAATAATAATAATAATAAATCCTGCTTTCTCCGTGTGTACTGTTGGCTTTAAGAACTGTCATGGTGAGTTTAACTGAGACAAACGCTCAACTAGTGGGAAAAGCTTTGTTAAACAGATTTCTAGGGGAGGTTGAGGTGGCCCCATGCTGGTCAACCTCCATAAATTGCACAATGATCTTTAGATAAAGTTAATTGATCTTCTAGTATGTTTACAGGCTAAAAAGGCAGGGCAGCCTGTGTTACCCCGTTACCTCCTTAAGTCTATTTAGTTAACCCCAAATTATTTTTACTCCAACCCCCTGATCTCCATTTCTATAGTCTATTTCTATAGTCCCTGTAATCCATATATAAGATCAGTGGCTTTCCAGACAAGCACCAATGGTGTTTAAACAACTTTCTCTCTTCAGCCTCTGGGAATTAAATTTTGAAGTTTTTGTCTTTGACCACTTAATAAACAGGCAATGTTTCGGAAGGTTTAGCTTATGAAAGGGGTAAGAGGCTTCATCAGGGAAAGCCAGTCCCACCTATAATGAATCTAGTCTATTGGTTGGCCTACACCCTGCTTCTGAAAACCCCAAAGGGGCGGATGTCCTCAACTTTCTCCTACTTCCTCAACTCCCAATTTGTGGTCTCTAGACTAGTAGACTCTCTCTGGTCTTCATGGAAAGAGTAACCACAACTCTCTCTGGACTGTCAACGCCTCTAAAACTCAAGGGCTTGTGCCACTCCCTGCCTCTGATCTGTAGGATGGTAGACCACCAACGCCCTCTGACATGAAATGGGTTGCCCTGTGCAAATACAAAAAAAAACGTTCCTTTTATGCGCGTAGCATCAGGTTACACACGGATATTTCTCTGCTGGGTCCTGACACCCACCCCCACTACACACTCACAAACACACTCAGGTACAAGCACACTCACCGCACACATGCACTACACCTAATTGCTAGGAAGAAACTTTAAAGAAACCCACATCAAAGCCCACGCTACTTTATCTAGCGCATTCTGATTTCTATCACCTCTACCTAATGAATTGTTATCTTGTCTAAACTGCCTCTTCTGCCCCCTCCTGTGCTACTATTGCTCAGCTATTATTGTTGTCTCACTGGTGCCCAACATATGGCTCCCTAGCTCTTGCTGTGTCCAGGTGCCTTATCAGCGACTGTACGTCCAACTTCAAGGGCTCACAGTAAGCATGAAGCCACAGTTCATGTTGAGGACAGAATATTTCTGCCCTGTATCTTGGCATTCGTACAGGGGGTGGGAGTTGCCATATTTCTTGCTTCAAATAATTCACTGATAATATTGGAAGACTGCTCATAGCATAAAAAGAAGTTGACTGAGATGCCACCAGACAAGGTTATACATTCTGACACTCTCTTTTGCCTTCTGACATCATATAGGAGCCTTCAAGCTTAGAGAGATAGGCATCTTGATGTCTTTCTACATAGCTCCGGGTGCAATGCTTTGGAGCCTGACACTTGCTATAGGGGATTGAGGGATTATGGCCTACATCTTTTTTGGCCTATTGACAGCAGGTTCTCTGCTCCTTGTAGGCTTGTTGTAAACTGCCCACCAGGTTGGTGAGATATCATAATGCCAGAGAGGGTTCACATCAGTACCTGCCCCTGTGGAGTTTATACTGTAATCTAAGGTCTCATTACATTCACCCATACTAGGGTCAGTTTTATCAGAAGACATTAATCCTGTCTGTTTGTTTTTGGAGCAGAAACCAAGGATCCTTGCGAAAACCCAAGGGGCACAAGGGGGGAACATACAAAGTCCTTGCAGGCAGTTCCTAGGTTAGAATGAATTTTCGAGATCTAACGCAGCAAGTTAATTGTGCTAGCCACAAAAACTACTGTCAGCTGGAAGTTCTGAATTCCAAAAAAATATTTAATTGCAAGATAGCTGCAAGCGGTACATGAATACTCCTTCCGCCATGCCTCTAACAAGTTTTAAATAGCGAAGGTATTTGCCTGGGAAGAAATACCTTCATAATTCAAGTTGACAGACATTTCTGTGGTTGCAGGTTATATAAGAATCCAATGAATTAAAGGAGAAGGAAAGGCTTAAAAAAAAACCCCTCAAAGTAATGCTGCGCTGAGTCCTCTGTCAAAAGAAACACTACATTTATTTCCTTCTATTGTGTACAGATGAGTTTCTGTATCAGACTTCCTACTTTCTGTATCAGACTTCCTACTTTCTGTATCAGAATTCCTACTTTCTGTATCAAACTTCCTACTTTCAGGCTTGAGCATGCTCAATTTGCTCCTCTCCCCTTCCCTTTACCCCCGCCTCCCTGCTGTAATCTGAGCCCAGAGCTATGAGTGAGCAGGGAGAGACTCAGACAGCAAATGATCTCACACCTATGATCTCTAGTATGGCAGCTGCTATCCTAAACAAACAGAGAACTTCTAGAACTGTTTACTCAGGTATGGTAAAGCATTTTGCAGAATAAATATAGTGTTCTAGATTGCACTTTTGTGACAAATTTATCATCAATAAATTGTTTTGGTAGTTTCCTTCCCCTTTATGGGACTCCTGCTAGTCAATCCCTTGCAGCAGCAGGCAAATATATTAAAGCAACATTTCCCTCTGCTAAATTGTCAGGGTTATGTTAAGTCAACTAAGTTTGCACCCAGTCTAGCAAACCATAGCAGCAAATCAGGAGGACATTTCCATCAGGGAAGCATTTGTCGGTCCAAAAACTCAACACAAATATGTGCTTGTGACCGAAACTTTCCATGTAACAGGTAGCACGGAATGGTATCGGGGATTTCCGCTTTGGCATATTTCAGACGTTACGTGTGCCCTAGTCCTTATCCACTTCCAAAGAACTACAAAGACTTTATTTTAATCTTCTCAAATCAGGTTTTGAAGTCTACTAATGTAATGAAATCAGAAAGGGATTAGCAAATGGTACTCAAATCCTAGGGCCAGTTAAAAAGTGATAAAGTATATAGCGGAGAGATGGAAACAGATGTTCCTGGATAAAATAAAAACCACAAATATAAACTTCCACTTAATAGAACTCCCACACACATTGAGCCTTGTTTATATATCATGTTCACTTTAATGTTGCTGAAGCAAGAAAACACACCGGGCTCTTTGTCTTTTCCACATTAGCCAATTAATGGGGGGGAGGGGATGCCATGCCTAATATCTAGTGAAGCATTTCCTCATTAATTGGCTAATGTGCGTAGTTTGCCCCTTATTATTCTGTCTGGCTGGTAATTAGCTATGTTGGAGGATGTGGGTTCCCAACTGCCCCATTAAGTCCGGGCTGAGAATAGATTTCAAAGACCTACACACATGATCCTTAGATCTTTCTACAAGGTTGATGGATATTATTGACCTTTCTTCTAGTAGAGATAGTCTAGTTGTGGTCTTGTGCTTCAGCTGATGGGATAGGCTTCCAACAGGGATTCTAGGTTGTTTAGCTTATTCAAGGCGATTAATAGCTTCTTCTTATTAAAAGGTCCTTTTCAACATCAGAGTCATGAGCTTAAGCCATAAATTGGGTAGATCTGCTCATTTGGCTGTGCATAGTGGTGGGCTGATCCAAGGAACCCTGAGCCTTCAGATCAGGTGGTGGTCCATTTAGATTGAGCAGGACATAACTACATTCATGTTCCAATTTGGTCCTTGCTCAACAGGTTTCCATATTAATATCTGATCAGTCATATTTAAGTTGCCAACTCTTCATTGGCATTGTTCCTTGCACAGACTTTACTCCAGGTTGCAGTGCTATTATAAACAATTTCTGTTTTTATAAAGTCATTTTACATGTACAGATATGGGACCAGTTATCCAGAATGCTTCTGGAACATGGATCTTCATACCTTAAGTCTATTAGAAAATCATGTAAACATTAAATAAACCCAATAGGCTGTTTTTTATTCCAATCAGGATTAATTATATCTTAGTTCGGATCAAATACAAGGTTCTGTTTTATTATAACAGAGAATTTTTTTTCAAATTTGGATTATTTGGATAAAACAGAGTCTATGGAAGATGGTACTTCTATAATACAGAGCTTTCTGGATAATGGGGTTCAGAATAATGGATCCCATACCTGTATATATAATGCAATATGATTTTAAAATACCAGGAATGGATCAGGTAGACAGGTTTTACATATAAACTAGATATAAAGAAAAACTCAACTAGAATGTTTTTGTGCACATAGAGAAGGAATTAGAGAGAACACTGGCTGGCACAAACGGAACGTTCCACAACAAAAGGTGGTGCAAAATAAAAGAAAAGTTTACCCAAAGAAAAAAGGCAGCCTTACGTGTTTCATACCTAAAAGGGGCACTTAATCAAATTTCTGCACATTAATTTCATGCTTTATACATATATTTTGTTTTTGTATTTGGCAGCTATCTACAAAATGTCAGTTCTAACTCATCTCCCCTTACACGTGGTTGTAAAGCTTGTAAAGATGAGCCTTGAAGAATGCAACTCAACCCCCCACTCATCTACAGGTTACGAGTGACAGGGGACATCTTCTTTTAATCTTGGATACTGATAAATCTCTTCACCTGGAAACATATGTTCTACTTATCTACAAACGGGCTTAGCGAACATGGCAGCGAGACCAATAAATCTGTTTTAATGGCATTCTAGTCTAAACTATCTGCCCTTTAGAAATGATACCACAAGCCAAAACTCCTTCTGTTTTAGATCACACCAGGACCACACAAACAAAAAAAAAAAACTAATCCCAGTTCTTCAAAGTAGAAAAGATCCAGATCTGTTATTTTTACAACCTTCTTCCAACTCTGTGACACTTTGGAATAAATTGACTTGGCAAAACCGGAACTGGATTATCATTCTAGTTACATGAAGTTTTGTCTCTGGACACTCAACTTGAGATTCAGTACTAGTCAAGAGTAGTCAGAGATCTCCAGTTATCAAAGGTCAAGAATAGACCAAGACTGTCCTTGAGTGAAAGATGTGGTTATCAGTGGTTATGTCAAACCAGATGCACTCCGGCCTTCATACACCTTACAGCCTGGGGTTCAATGACACCCACGGAAAGGTCAGTCTGTTCTGAAGATCCTTTCTTGTGTAGCTGTTGAGAGTTGATTATTGTTGATTAACTGTAGGAAGAGCTGGTCTGTTACAAGAGACAGTTGACACATTATATTCCAAGCCAGCATTAAAGGGATTCTGTCATGATTTAACGATGTATTTTTTATGATCTAAATTATACTGATATAAAATTTCCTGAACCAGCAAGTGTATTATTTTTTAGTTATAATATTGGTGTGTAGGCCTCATCTTGGGTCATTTTGTCTGGTCACGTGCTTTCAGAAAGAGCTTTTAGGGTAAGGTCACAGTAGGTGGTTTGGGGAGATTTAGTCATCTGGCGACTAATCTCCTCGACTTTGTGGCGACCAATCTCACTTTGGTGACTTCCGAAACAAATCGATGTGTGTGATTAGCGCCGGCAATTTTTCATTTTAGCCAGGCGCAGAGTGAGGGAAGGCGTTCGGGGAGATTGGTCGCCACAAAGTCGAGACGATTAGTTGCCAGCGACTAAATCTCCCCAAAATTGCCTAGTTTGTCCTTACTATTGAGTGCTGTTCTTAGATCAACCACACAGCTATTTGTGTTAGTGAACTGCTATCTAGTTATCTTCCCATTGTTCTGTTGTTAGACTGATGGGGGGGATGTATTCACTCCAACTTGCAGTACAGCAGTAATGATTGACTGAAGTTTATCAGAGCCCAAGTCACATGATTTGGGGCAGCTGTGAAACTGACAATATGGGCCCCATGTCAGATTTCATCAACACCAAATTTTCTTGTAATGAGCATAGACAATACCAGTCACTAATTTACCATGCTCCTTAACATCAGTGCCCAAAGCTGTTTAGGCCAATGAAGTTCAACCTAGAAATCAGTGAAGTCCCAGTGTCCATTATATTTGCATTAAAGTGAACTGAGTAAATACAAATTCTACTAAAGTTCTAGCTGTAGAGTAGGGAGAGAATGAATAGCTGGGCATACATGCAAAGATCCACCAATATTTGCTCAATTGGGCTGGCCATGGACTACTCAACAACTGGATTCTACTTCTGGCCTGAGGAGACCCATCTGGAGAAGGTTGCATGAGAGCATAGCTGCCGTCTTCATCTGATCTAGCCAATTTCTATAAGCTCATATGGCTCATGAGCTCATATGGCCACCGTAGGGATGCAGATTCAGGGAGCAGTTTATTTAAACAGAGCTGATTTGAAGGGTGCAAGCATGAATGATTATTCCCATCTAAAATGTGAAGGGCGGACAACAGGCCTGCAGTGGCTATACTTGTACTAGGTTGGGGATAGCAGTCTCTGGGAAGGGACTTATGGGGAACATTTTCTGCAGTTTTCCCAAAATGCATTTGGGGGTGCTCAGAACTCTATAATACAAGGGGTCAGAACTCTATACAACGAGGAGTCTCAGCGTGATCACCAGATCATGCGGAGACAAAGAATTATCCATCAGCTTGAGCAGAGAAGTATCAAGGAAAAAGAAAAATACCTTAATTGTTTCATGTAAGCCCAAGAGATGGGGGCAGACATGAGCCAGAGTGTGTTCTTCCAGCATTCCACCTAAGTAATGAGCAGGAAAGAGGCAGAATGGAAATAAATCCCATCCTCCACCCTCATCAATTCAGTATTATCACAGCCATAAAACCGCTAACTATTGGGGATGGGACAAGTATTATCTTGTATAGCAGGGAACATATGGCAAGTGTTACCCATCTAGTTGAAAGCTTGCCCTCACATTCACTGGCTAGATACAAGGAAACAGGACCCAATAACTCATATAAATAAGCCATACAATGGCCTGAAGCAGTCATTTTTAAGAATACCATTACCCCACTTTTACCTTTGGGAAAAACAATTTGACCTTTGATAAATGTTTTCAGAACACTGTCATTCTAGTGGGTTAGTATCCCTTTAAGATGGACAAGTGACCCCATTAGTGGTAAATACAGTATATTATATATCTGCTATAAGTGAGCATTGGGCGGAGTAATGTATTTGTAGCATGTCTTGTAAAATAAATTTATAGTCCTGATAAATAGAGATACAGAATGCGGCATAACTCAACCAGCTGTTAAAAGACACATGAGTCACACATCAAAGGACATGTTTTAACTGTTGCAAATGTCTAT
>CM044447.1:124204930-124215661 GCA_024363595.1 Xenopus borealis | reverse complement strand
TGTTTAGAGCAAATTTAGAGATAGAAAAAAAAAACGTTTACTTGTTCTTTAAAGGAGAAGAAAAGCTACCAAGTCAGTATATTAGCAATAGATTAGCCACAGTAGTGCAAGCTAGAATGCTATATTTATTGTGTAGAATGCTTTACTATACCTGAGTAAACAGATCTAGAAGCTTTTTCTGTTTGTTTAGGATAGCAGCTGCTATTGTGGCTTTGTTTGACATCACTTCCTGCACGAGTTTCTCCCTGTTCACTCATAGCTCAGATTATAGCAGGGAGGGGAGGAGGGAGAGGAGCCAACTGAGCATGCTCAAGCCCTAGCCCTGGAGGTTTAAGCTGAAAACAGGAAGTCTGATACAGAAGGAAATAAATGCTGTGTTTCTTTTGACAGAAGACTCAGAACAGCATTTCTTTGACGGTTTAATGATGTATTTATATAGACTTTATGATAAATCTTACTTAGTTTTAATTTTTCTTCCTCCTTTAATGGAGAGATAAACCCTTATTCATAAAAAACCCTACCCCCCTACCCTACACAAGCACCATCTATAAGGATATATTTTATAGTATAGACATGACCCTTGTGTATTATAGATAGCTCTCTCTCTTGGTGTCTGTAGGGTCCTTATTTGATTTATTGCAAAGCAATACAAAGATAAATGAAAAATTATTTACCTGCTCCCCAGGGGATTTCTACTAGTGGATTAATTTATGACCGTTATCAAAAGAGACAGCACGAGATTAACCGTTGAATGAACAATATGACGTGGCAGTGTAGTACATCACAACTGCATTTAGTAGGATTAGACAGTATTTAGAGAGTGGTCATGCACTCTAGGGTAAGTACAACATTCGCAAATACAGTCAAGGAACTAACAATCTCTTTTTGGTGACAGTCGGAGAGGGCAGTCAGATATGTCAATCCATTGTGTCACCTCTTGTACCTCCAAAGTTGGAGTGGCCTGGCAGAGTGCATGAAGAACCTGCAGAAAACTTTTTGTCCTCAGAAGAAAACAAGTTGAAACAAGAGAAAATCAAGACAAGGGAAAAAAAAAATAATTTAAAGAGCAAAAGAGCAGAACTAAATGTGAATTGGCAATCTCTTTTCAAAATGTCAAGGAGCACATTCATCAGTTCTGCTAAGCGTTGGAGCAGATCATGGGGGCCATGCCTCAGAGGAACCAGGACAAGCTTAGTAATACAAACAGATTCTTCATTTGCTGCTTAGTAAGCCCCATAAACAACTGCTAGAGACCAGCAGTTCCCATTCTGTGGGGCTGTTCTCCATGGAAAAGGGGCTTTGCATAAAGGAAAATTAGGTTAAAGGAAAACTATACCCCCCGAACAATGTAAGTCTCTATAAACAGATATTGCATAAAACAACTCATATGTAAAACCCTGCTTCGTGTAAATAAACCATTTTCATAATATTACACTTTTTTAGTAGCATGTGCCATTGGGTAATCATAAATAGAAAATGTCCATTTTAAAAAATAAGGACAGCCTCCTGGGATCCTAGGATCCAACGGTGCACACAAACATACCAAACAACCTATAAAGTTAGGTCACATGAGCCAATTAACAGACAGAGTTGTGTCTTTTGCTTCCACACTTCTTCCTGTTACAGTTAGAGTTGAAATATTTCTGGTCAGGTGATCTCTGAGGCAACACACAGACCATCATGAAATGGTGGTTCAAGTCAAGAGATGTAAAGGAGCAATATTTACTTAAATATTTATTCCAGTTTGGTAAGATTCTTTAATATGTCACTTAATTTGATATAAACTATCTGTTGCTCAAAAATTAATTTTCGGGGTATAGTTTTCCTTTAAGATTTGGGTTTGGGGGTTGAGATGTCAGCTGAATGCTTATTGGCTGAATTTAATGTTTTGGGATTATAGTTGAATGATTGATACACCAATATCTACAGCCTTATTATGGGCTAAGGGGACCCTGTACCAAGACTGTTCCTCCAAGAAGGATCTTGAAACAAAAACATCTTCTAGGTGTGTAGGACACAGCCCACAAGCAAGGAGCAATGCCTTAGAACATTATGCAGATAGGCTTCTTCTATTTTGTAACTATTGTTTTTAACAACATTCATTCTATGATGAGTCAACTAGAAATAACATATTTATTTGGAAATGGGCATTAGTCTTATCATACTTTACATTATAAATCAATAACAGATGTATTATGATTTTTTAAATATGCAGATCCACCAGCAAGGTCCATGTCGGAGCCGGATGACTTTGCTGGCCTTGCCGGCCCCTGGAATTCATCTGACCTCAGCTTCTTCAGCCCGGCGAGCATTGTGGTCCCTGTGATCTTCTCCCTCATCTTCTTGCTTGGGACTGTGGGGAACAGCTTGGTGCTTGCCGTACTTCTAAGAAGCGGGCAAAGGACACACAACACAACCAATCTCTTCATACTCAATCTCAGTGTAGCCGATGTATCCTTCATCATCTTCTGCGTGCCCTTCCAGGCTACTATCTATTCCCTGGAGGACTGGGTGTTTGGGGCTTTCATGTGCAAAGCTGTCCACTTCTTTATCTATCTCACCATGTATGCCAGCAGTTTCACCCTAGCCGCTGTCTCTGTTGACAGGTAAGTAGAAATCCTTTCAAAGGGCATATTAACTTTCACATTTTTAAATCAGAAGTGAGTTATATAGTGCAGGAGAAATCCTACAGGTTATCATCTTTAACAGTTGTAGAGTCCCTGCCAGCGAAAATATCCATAAGCCCTTATTTATGTCCTCCACAAGACACCTATATTTAGCACTCACTACATTGATATATCATTTATGATATATCATTTATATATACATGTCTATTCTCTGGTGTGCCCAGAATGGCTCTGGTTCATGCATTGTAAAAGAACCCACAAAAGTCATAATAATAACCATAAAGGTGCTGTATTGGATCATTAAAAATGATTTGGATGATGTAGGTTTAAAGGACACAGGAAGCCCTGAAATATACTTTCTTTACTACAACAGAACATTAGAATCAGCCTTAGGGATACTATAAGCCATGAAATATTTCTTTTATTTTGAAGGAAGCACAGAACTAGACAATGATGTTCCTTAGCTTCTGGCTTGACCAGTCTTGCATAGGAGCACTTCATAGCAGATATTTGGGGTCTCTAGTGGGGCTGTTACTGCAACCCCAGTCTGCTTGTTGAACCTGCTGGAAAATTAGTGATAGAAGCAAAAGTAAAGAACTTTTTTGAAGTTGTTTATAGCTAGTTAATATAGCCTTCCTTGTTTTCTTGTAAGGTACCTGGCAATTCGTTACCCCCTGCGCTCCCGTGAACTTCGGACTCCATGCAATGCAATTGCTACCATGGCCATAATATGGGGCCTCTCTGTGGTGTTTGCTGGTCCCTACCTGAGTTACTATGACTTAATGGACTATGAGTCCAGTCATATCTGCATGCCAGGCTGGAAGGAGAGGACACGTAAGATAATGGATACCGGCACTTTCATTGTGGGTTATGTAATCCCCGTGCTCATTGTAAGCCTGTCTTACACCAGGACCATTAAATACTTATGGACAGCAGTTGACCCACTGGAGGATATGTCAGAGTCCAAAAAGGCCAAGAGAAAGGTGACCAAGATGATCATTATTGTCACTGTCCTCTTCTGTCTTTGCTGGCTTCCTCACCATGTTGTGGTCATGTGCTACCTGTACGGAGATTTCCCTTTCAACCAAGCCACATATGCCTTCCGCCTTCTCTCCCATTGCATGGCCTATGCCAACTCTTGCCTCAATCCCATCGTCTATGCCTTGGTTTCAAAGCACTTCCGTAAAGGGTTTCAGAAGGTCTTCAGCTGTCTGCTGAGGAAGAAAGGTCGGAACAAAGTCCATGTGGTCAATGCAGCCCATGCTGAACCAGGGTTTGATGCCGCTTCTTCTGAAATGTCTCATATTATTGATGACAATGGACAAAAGAATGGACATCATGCAGGAGGACATCACTCTGATTCATCAAGACCATTGGGTACACCCTGACAGTTTCTCTAAAACATTCCCCCTGTGCCTCTAACAAGCCAAAATTTAAGGTTGTCATAAAGCAGTTCAAGACAAAGACTCACTTCCACTTTAGGTGGTCTTGGAGACATAGAAGGTTTATTGTCTTTTTCAGGACATTTAAAATGGGGAAATAGCCGGACAAGGACTACATTTCCTTAAGAGTAAATTTGAGGAAGCATACAGTAATATGTAGATAAACTACAGTCACCTGTAAGCTTTTATGATGCTTTAAAGCCAAGGAATCAACCAAATCCTTTCCTGACAAAACAAACACAGTTATGAAGTACAGTATTTTGAGTCCCAGTTGTCACCTTCAGCTACTGTATAAAGGTGCAACACCTTCTATTGTGATCTTTTTCATTGTGGCATTTACATAAGGCATGTTGAACTCAAAACATTTCTACATTGTCATTCCTTTTGCTTTTTTTGATGCTTCGCCGTCCATGCCTTCCTTGTGCCTGTAAAAATAAAATCATAGAAATTCAGTGCAAACGGAGTAAGAGCAAAGTAAGAAGAAGAACTTTTTGAACACAGCATTAAATTAAGGGTGTTGCACTAGTGCCACCTCACTGTAGTAGTATAACCTCTAGAATGACAACTGCAGGTTGGGTTCCTATAACATAAAGTCAATAAAAAGATACTACAAAGGTCTTTCCAGGTTGGACTAAATCTGCCATGGGGATGTAGCCATGATGTCTCTGCAGAGATAGGTTCCACCACAGTCTCTGTTCAAGTGGCTGCTGAGTAGTGTTAAGGTAATTAGAACAAGTTTCAGACAAATAAGGGAATTGTGGGGGATAATTTGCAGCCATAGCCAATAGAATACTTAATGATCTATATTCCCATAGGCTCCCCCAAAATAAAATAAAAGTGGCACATAGTTTCTAAATAACTCACTAGCTGTATTACCATTACAAGGGATCATAGCTGATTGCCCTGGGGCATGAAAGTTAAAGGGATCCTGTCATGGGAAGAAAAAAATTGTCAAAATGCATCAGTTAATAATGCTGTTCCAGAAGAATTTTGCATTGCAATCCGTTTCTCAAAAGAGCAAACAGATTTTTTCATATTTTATTATGAAATCTGACATGGGGCTAGACCTATTGTCAATTTCCCAGCTGCCCAAAGTTATGTGACTTGTGCTCTGATAAACTTCAATCACTCTTTACTGCTGTACTGCAAGTAGGAGTGATATCACCCCTCCCTTTCCCCCACCCAGCAGCCTAACAACAGAACAATGGGAAGGTAACCAGATAACAGCTCCCTAACACAAGATAACAGCTGCCTGGTAGATCTAAGAACAGCACTCAATAGTAAAACCCATGTCCCACTGCGTACTATTTAGTTACATTGAGAAGGAAAAACAACAGCCTGCCAGAAAGCAGTTCCCTCCTAAATGCTGGCACATGTCACATGACCAGGGGCAGCTGGGAAATGACAAAATGGCTAGCCCCACGTCAGATTTCAAAACTGAATATAAAAAAATCTGTTTGCTCTTTTGAGAAATGGATTTCAGTGCAGAAGTCTACTGGAGCAGCACTATTAACTGATGCATTAAAAAAAAAACATGTTTTCCTTTAACTGTGTATACATTGAATCAGAGGACGAACATGTATGGTCCCATCGCTTTACTCTACTGGCTGATAACAAAGTCCATGGACAGAATATGTGTTGGGATCTCACATTGTGCTCAGTGCCTTTGAGGACAGTACACCCAACAAATTTTGGTGCACAATAAAAATTTGCCCCCAGTTGGGTTGTGCCTGGGTTACGAAGGAGCATTTTAGCAAAGGTGCTGAGAACAGACTGGGAAAACTGGCAATCTGAGACACAGCCCTTGCACAAATAATGAGCCCCCTTGTGTATTGTGGGGCTGAACAAGAAAACCTGAAGGTGTGAATAACAGTTGGGGTGATTTTTGCAACAGAATAAGAGTTTCATCACATCCTATTCTCCTCTCTGGATTACTGTAACTGTAAAGAAATAAAGATGATAACATTTTGCAGACACGTTAGAGTTTAGACTATTTTTGGTTATTATATATGACTATTTCTTATGGTAAGGTATAAAATTATGTCAATGCTATTAATATAAACGAAAGATACTCAAGACCACTAGGGCAAAACACTGTACCCAAGGTTGTAGGTTGATCCGTTCGTTTTGAGCACCAAAAATACATTCCTATTTTATAAAGTGTCTCAGTCGAGGTCAGCAGCATATCCCGACGCATTTCATACCACTGCCCATGCTTATTCAAGGACACAAACTGCATACTGAGCAGAACATGCTCCTCTTTCAATCAGGCAGTTTAAATGGAAGTAAAACCAATCTTTTAAAGTTCAAACCTAATGGTATAGATACGAGTAATGGAGTATAATTCAAGCACTGTCCATAATGGAAACCAGACTATTCATTCTATCCGAGTCAGTAGTCGCTAGCCTCAATCTACTAGACTCTTCCATTTAATGGCATCAGGTTAATAGAGGTCTTTTGTCCAGACCCAGTAAACAAGGTTTCTTTTCCTAAACTGTATGATGAAATACCCCTAATAGATGATTTACTAATCAGATAAAGCTCTGGTAGTACAAAATAAACAAAACTGTCAATACATATAGATTTAGTATTTATCCTTTAGGTGCTCTTTACATGCCCAACGGTATGAATTGTCAACCAAGAAAGGACAAACTGGGAACCACTACCTGCCCATAGGGGCATCAGAATTTGGAGCAACTGGTCCTTCCCGGCCAGGACTGGGTCCCCCTCCAGCCATCCAAGGACCCCCACGCCTCCCTTCCTTCCCCCTCCCGCCTCACCTCCCTTCCTCCTCTGCTCACCTATTGAAGCGGCTCCGGACGCCAGCGCCAGGCACAGTGCGCCACTGCACGTAAGAAGTTTTTTTATTCTCTAATTCATTGGGATTGGGGATCCAGCCTGGTGGTAGGGTTGCCACCCGGCCGGTATTCCGGTAAAACACCTGCCAAGGCCGGGGCCGGTATTACAAATTTACCGGCAATGTAGCTGCCGGTAAATTTGTAATACACTTAAAATGACCCATCGGCCAGCCCCCAATCCCCTGTATACTTACCTTTCCTCCCCTTGTTGAACGCGCAGCGTCGTGGACACGCCCCCAAAACGTCACAGGCCTGCCCCCAAAACGTCACAGGCCTGCCCCCAAAACATCATAGGCCCGCCCCTTTTTGGTCCCGCCCCCCGCAGGCCAGTAAAAAATAATAGAAAAGGTGTCAACCCTACCTGGTGGGGGCCCAAGAGGGTTGGGACTCACCAGGTTTTTTCCCGGTGTCCCCTCGGGCCAGTCCGACCCTGTTCCTGGCTGCCATATTTATGTCTCTCATATCCGTCTGGGGCTCTTGAATCAGCCAGTTAATACACAGCACAGAGCTGGTGTAGTTGAATTTCAGTTACAACCAGAGGCCACTTGAGGTGAAAGAAAAAGTTTATCCCACACAAGCTAAACTCACAAAGAGTCAGAACCCTGAACGAAGAGATCACCGACCTTTTATAGATTTGTTAAAGGAGAAGGTAATCTATCAAAGAAATTTATTGCCAATACATTATCCACAATAGCACAAGCTATACCACTATATTTGTTCTGCTGAATGCTTTACCATATATGTGTAAACAGTTCTAGAAGCTCTCCGCTTGATTAGGATAGCAGCTGCCATATTAGTTTGGCGTGACATCACTTCCTGCCTGAGTCTCCCTCTGCTCACTCATTGCTCTGGGCTCAGATTTCAGCCGGGAGGGGAGGAGGGAGTGGGAGCGAAGCAAACTGAGCATGCTCAAGCCCTAGCCCTGGAAACAGGAAGTCTGATACAGAAGCCCATGTGTGCACAATAGAAGGTGTGTTTATTTTGACAGAGGACTCAGCAGCATTACTTTGAAGGTTTACTGGTGTATTTATATAGACCTTTATGATAAAATAAAGCTTGCTTGGTTTTAACTTTTCATTCTCCTTTAAAAGGAAGATATTGTGGGGAGAGAACAGAGATAGCCCTTCACAGCACAGAAACACAAGCAACTGCTCTTAGAGCCAAGAAGGTGGCTCTGCCCTCAAGGCCATGTTATTAGTGACCAAGGCTAGCTTAAGAACAGAATCCATCCAAGTCAAGGGGTTCCCTGGGGAATCTGCATACACTGATTTTTTTCTCTCTCACAGGTAAAAAGGCAACCGCTTCTACAGAATTCACATTCAAGTCAACACTAGGAAACAATTATCTAAATTGTAATGTCACTGCATTTCAATACGGCTAGTAATTGTTTCCTAGTTTTGACTTTCCTAGTTTTCTCATTTCCTATTTTCCATTCTATGTCCGTGACCGATCCCAGAATTCCATCTCAGCTGATCCTGATCAATTAGAGACTTCGCCTCCAGAGGTGGAGGAATGAAGCTCAGTAATGGAGTGTGGGATTGAGGCAGGACATGCATTACAAGTTGACTGTAGAGTATAAATTTAACGGCCTCCAGCAATCAGGGTAACAAATCACAGCAGTTAATGAACAAGGTTGTCTTTAATGGTGTTATTGCTTGGAGGAAACTGATTTTCACTGAAACTGAAAGACTCAGATTGGAATGTGCGCTTCTGTCAATCTTATCCTGATGTCTCCATTACCAGTAGTCACTCTGGAGAGGAGTATCAGCAAAGAAAAGAAATAGGGGGCAAGCAGTGCAGGAATGTGAGTGGTCCCTAAAACTATGGCAACTTTTTGGTTAATTGATTAACTCCCTCATTTAAATCATGTAATGCATGGATAATCATCTTGGATGAGTTAAGGTCATGTATAATCTGGTTCAGGTCTGGACTGAAAATCAAAATAGGCCCTGGCATTTCAGGTAATCAGAGGCCCAATCAGCCCATACAGAGGCCCAAACAGTCCCCACCAGCCGTCCGGGCCTGATCTGGTTCCTTTAATTCATCTGAATTAACTTGCATTAGCGCCAATTTGCTCCACTGATTCATTCTGGGTTGTGCCTGAAATGGGAAGTGCAATAGAGAGAAAATGTCTGATATAGAAAGTGCAATAGCGAAAGTGTCTCATATTGAAAGTGCAACAGAGAGAAAGTGTCTGATATTGAAAGTGCAATAGCGAAAGTGTCTCATATTGAAAGTGCAACAGAGAGAAGTGTTTTATATTGAAAGTGCAACAGAGAGAAGTGTCTGATATAGAAAGTGCAATAGAGAGAATGTGTCTGATATAGAAAGTGCAATAGAGAGAAAGTGTCTGATATAGAAAGTACAATAGATTGAAAGTGTCTTATTTTGAAAGTGCAACAGAGAGAAGTGTCTGAAATAGAAAGTGCAATAGAGAGTATGTGTCTGATATAGAAAGTGTAACAGAGAGAAAGTGTCTTATTTTGAAAGTGCAACAGAGAGAAGTGTCTGAAATAGAAAGTGCAACAGAGAGAAGTGTCTGAAATAGAAAGTGCAACAGAGAGAAGTGTCTGAAATAGAAAGTGCAACAGAGAGAAGTGTCTGAAATAGAAAGTGCAATTCTCTCCTGCCCCTATAATATGCACATCTAACTCACCATTAAATATGCAGAGCAAATTGTCTCCTATCCATATCACATACAAAATGATATACAGTTAATTCTATCCTTCTCCACAGAATCTGCACAGCTATCTCCTGCACTGTATAATATAGAGAGCGAATTCTCTCCTGCCCATATTATATATATATATATATATATATATATATATATATATATAAAGCTAACTCTCTTCTGACAATATACAGTAATATACATATCTTATTCTATTCCACTCACACCATATATACAGTACCGCTAATTCTACCCTTCCCATACATTATATATATATATATATACATCTATCTTTCACATGTCTCACCCATATTATATACAAGGCAAATCCTCTCTTATCCATATAATTTACATATCTATTTAATGGGTGTAGATCCCCTTGCAACCCCTCTGCTTCTCTCTGACAGCACATAATTACACACAATATCTGTGTACTAACCCATTATTCCTAGCAGTGTTATACAATATACATCATTTACAGCCTGCAACTCATATTAGGAGCGTTGCTATGGCTCTGAAAAGCTGCATTAGAAATCTCCATCAATCACAGCTGATTGTCCGTATGAGTGTCACACGCGTGGATAATGGAGCATCACATGACGCCCCCCGGCAGTTTGCGCATCAGTGTTCTTTATTAAATGTCAGCTTAGTGGCCAACACGCTGATATCTGCTCATATTCTACGTATATCGTACCCCAGTGTTCTGACTGCTCTAATAGGGCCGGGAAGCCATTAAGGGGCCACAGCAGGAGAAATGATTGCCTTCGGGGGATTTGCATTGTGCCACAGCAGTGAGCTAATAAAGCCCAGCGTGACAAGGGCCACACATGACTTTCATTTACTTTACGCCGAGTATAATAACAATATGTCTGTCAATAAATGATAATGTAACGTTAATATGGTCGAGCAGCTCATATGCGATGCTGATATTAGGGCAGAAAGAAATACATCAGTGCAGACGACTGAAAGATGGAAATGATGTTATCAGCCCAGGGCTGCAGAAATAAGGGTCACATTCCATGAGCAAATAGAAAACCATTCACTTTACCCAATGTGTAATAACAGGCGGTGTTGTTCTGGGAAATATTCTATTCCAAATACTGTCCCTTTCCTCACTCTCCATACTTCTTATC
>CM044447.1:124179204-124199249 GCA_024363595.1 Xenopus borealis | reverse complement strand
ATTACTTTGTTTAGAGGCTGTTACAAAGTTGTAACTACAACAATTGGATATTAATTAAATCTTTAATATATACAAGTACATTTTCTGACCTGGCATTGCATTAGAGCAGGGGTCCCCAACATTTTTTACTCATGAGCCACATTCAAATGTAAAATGAGTTGGAGAGTGAGCAACACAAGCATGATAAAAGGTTCCTGGTGGTGCCAAATGAGGGCTGCGGTCCTATCTGGACTGGAAGCCTAAAGGAGGCTCTGTTTGGCAGTACACCTGGTTTTTATGCAACCAAAACTTGCCTCCAAACCTGGAATTTAAAAACAAGCACCTGCTTTGAGGCCATTGGGAAGAACCTTCAAGGGGTTAGTGAGCAACATGTTGTTCAAGACCAACCGGTTGGGGATCACTGCTATAGACCATGCCAATACAGACAAAGCCTAAACCACTATATAGTGATGGGATTATAGCACATGACAAAGGGGAGCAGGTGGTCTTTTGGATGTATGAAATACCCTGTAACGGTATTCTCTTAAATGAGGTGTTAAAGCACACTTGTATGTACTAACAGATCCTGGTTTTGGTCAACGTTCCATAAATGTAATCTATCTGGTGAAAAACCTACAAAACTCCACCAGGCAAATCATTAGTTTAGCCTCACATGGGTTTCTTTCTTGACCACTAGTGGTAATACAACTGCTGCTGGCTTGGTCAGTTACTCTACCTCTTTAGATCTGGCCTTCCTTGCCAGAAATATCTCCATCTAATGTTCTAATATGTTTCCATAACATATTTCTGCTCTTAAAGGAAAGAAATACGTCCTGTTCTGATAATAAATCCTCCTCTCCGGCAAAGACAGTGGAGATCCCTCCATACCTGCATCAGAACAACCACAGTTTTTTCAACTTTCCCTTGATAATTGGACCACCCATTCCTTAAAATGGGCTCCACCATCATCAATGCAGTACATATAAGGATCTTTCCTTCCAGGTCTGTATAAACATGGAATGTGACATGTTTTGTCAAGGTGAGAAAGTCTATTCAGTGTTGGACTGGCCTACAGGGATATCAGGAAAACTCCCGGTGTGCCCAGGTGTCAGTGGGCCTCTTGCTTCTAACAATTTGGCCTATTTCAAGTTCATTCCCTATTTCTTTATGTGGAAAAAGAGGCTTAATAATGGAAGAATAGAGTATAGTAAGTAGATCTAAAAGAATAGGAGAATATAGAGGTTAAGTGAGGAGAGAAGGAATAATAGTTTGGAAAGTTGGGCCCCTGGTCTAAGGTTTTCTGGTGGGCCCAGTCCGACACTGTTGTTATTTAGTAAAATCCAAATTTATCTCATAATAGTAATCAAAGCTTGACCAAACTCCCATGCCTGATTTAAACTTATTTATTAATAAAAAAAAACTCAATTTAATCAGATTGCAGAAATAAAAGGTCCTATTTTCAGGTAAACCCACCAAAAACCACAATTGCTTCAATTTGGAATAGGTGCCACTCCCACTGATTTATACAGGACAGGTCTGAGATGGCAGATTTTTGGATTCAGGTTTTTTGCAGCTTCGGTGTACAATAAGTCTTGAAAAATTCTAGGTTTTTTTTTTCCTCGAAAAGTTCGAGTTTTGCCCCAAAAAGACTGACCAGAAAATTTTCGAAGTTTAATAAATAATCCTCTGACGGTTTCCGTGACCAAGACGAGTCACAAGAGGCAGAGTAGAAGGAAAATGAGGGACTCTGCTATCTGAACGGTGAATAATAAGCCAATTCTAGTCAGCTATTAAGTGAACGATGCTGAAGAGCATTAGTCAATGCAGACAACACTGTCAGGTGTCAGAGGCATACAAAGCAATTACGTATGAGTGTAAAAGATGAGAAACCCATACTCTTGATTAAATGGGTTTATGTTTTTCCATTTTGTAAATGATGATGATGATGGAGCTAAAGTAGTAGGAAATTACTGTGTTACGGAGATCAATGAATACTGTGTGAAATATCAGAAGAAAAAACTCATGACAAACATATGGGGCAACATAACCCCTCTGGGGCATTGGGTATTGACTACCTTTCAGTGGCTTGTTTTCCCAATAAGAAATGTGGGTTTACTCTCAGTCTAGAAAAGTTGGAAGGCCTTGCATTGATCAAGCTTGAATTAACTGAATGCCCAAATGGAGGGCAATGATAAAGCCAAGAGTCCAACGACAAAGCCAAGAGTCCAATAATAAAGCAAAGAGTCCAATGATAAAGCCAAGGGTTAAATGTAGCCTTGCATAGGAAGTGTTGCATAGGAAGTGTAGCCACAGCTTGGACAGGCTGCAGGAGTGCAGGGCTCAATAGCGTGGAAGGGCTGCTGGAGAGCGGGTCTCCACAGCATGGTTCAGCTGCTGAAGTGTGGAGCTCCATAGCTTGTGTGGGCTGTTAGAGTGCGAAGCTCCACAGCGTGAAAGAACTTCCGCAGCACTGGGCCCCGCAGTGTGGTTGGGCAGTCAAAGTGCTGAGCTCCACAGCGTGGCTGGGCTGTCAGAGCGTGGGGATCCACACCATGGAAGATCTGCTGGAGTGCAGGGCTGAAGAAGCACAGGGCAACACAGTGTGGAAGGGCTGCAGGAGAGCGGGTCTCCACAGCATGGTTCGACTGTAGGAGTGCGGAGCTCCACAGTGTGGAAGGGCTGTTGGAGCGCGGTCTCCAACTTGCCCTCTGAGCCACATAAAAACGGCTGGAGTTGGGCAGGGGCAGCTGAGGGCCCCCAAAGCAGATGGGCGGGCTGACCTGCACTCCATTGTTATTAAAAGAAGAGGTTTTTTTTTTACTTCATTTCTCATTATTTCGGCAAATGCATACACTTTAAAGATGGCGGGTGCTGATGGTACAGATCAAACCAGGAAACACTTTCTCAATCACAGATGTAGCATTCCCTGTCTCCAGTGCTAGGCATAGTGTACCATCACTCCAAAGATCTCTCTATATCTGAGCCTGATCCCTCCAGTCACTATACTGGCAGCATGCAAAAACAAAAACCAGTGGCACTCTGATAAAAGTGAAAAAAGTGAAGTTGGTTTATTCAGCCCATATACATACAAAAAAGACGGGCAACGTTTCGGACTCCACTGGCCTGGCCAGGCTTGATAAAGGACTCCGAAACGTTGCCCTTCTTTTTTGTATGTATATGGGCTGAATAAACCAACTTCACTTTTTTCACTTTTATCAGAGTGCCACTGGTTTTTGTTTTTGCATGGAATATTTGGACCTGAAGGGCGGGCAAAGGTCTTCCAGTTTGAGCACCTGTTACCCTAATTTGGGTTTAGGCAAAGGTTTGAGCACTCCATTTTTTGTATAGCATTACTATACTGGCAGCATTGATACTGGAGGGTCGAACACTTAATAGTCTACTTATTGGAGCCTATGACTGCTCTACTAACTACTCTAATCCTGCCCTCACTCCTAGAGTAAGTTATTACACATCTATCCTTGCGCTTTTTCAGTTTTTCAGATTAAATCCATGTAATGCTAATAAAGGCTTTTAAAATCTAAATTCCTTGATTGTGTTGATCTGGCTGAAGTGGACACTGTGTGACATGTACCTTTATCTCTGGAAGTTGTAAAGTCTGGTGAGTTCCGACTATTTGTCTTTTTATTAATGACTTCTAGTATTGCAGCCTTCCTCCATTGCAGGCCCTCCAGCACCACACCACTCCCTCCAGCAAGCAAGTGATCCAAAAGAGGCTGAGCAGATGTGTGCTTACCTTTTCTAGACACCTTAAAGGGATCTACTCCCCCTCCCAACCCATAAGAAAGGACCCAACCTAACTGTCTAAGAACCCTCCCGGGAAACTAAAAATCGAAAGGTTGGCAAAACCTTTACCCTCCAACACAGTAATAATTAAATAACCCTACTTTAAATTGATACTATTATTACACAAGTGCAATTCAGGGTGTGAATCCACTAAAATCTTGAAGTCAAGGCACTTTCATGTGACGCCTATTGAACACGATGGGCGTCGGAACGTAGTATAGGAGATTGAAGGGGGTGATTTGATGCTTCATTTTTAGCTTTCAAAAATGTGGCAGGAAAAACACTTGCCTAGTATGCCATAACTATTAAGCTTTTGTGGCCCTTCTACATAGGAGTGAAGTTCAGGAGAGGGGATGTAGAGAAATGAATTAAAGTTCTTTCATCAACGAGAATCACTTCCGGCAAAACAGAATATTTTATGCTAATCGCTGGCAGAATACATCTGCCCTAATGGCAAGAAAACAAAGAGAGCAGCTTTGAACAGCAGCCAGGAATCCATATTTCCCACTGGGTTTATTACATTATCAAAGATATTCTGAGGGCACATTGCCATACAATCTGTGGTTGGTTGTGTGTAGGTATTTATGTCAATTACATTATACTTTCTAAGGAGAAGCACCTTACTTTAACATATTTTTATTCCTCTAGTCTCTAGTGGTAAATTTCATGGACTAATGTCTGTGCACTGGTATCCACGGGTCTTTTCCATATGGAATCCGTTTTTCCATGCCTTTCCATTATTGAAGGTATGCTGAGGCTGGTTTTTACACAGAAAGTATTTATCAGCCTTGTTCTTAATGTAAGTATGTACACAAGTAGGGTCCTACTAGTATATGTTGACCACACCGAGTCCAGGACCAATTTCATGGAAGCATAGGTCTCTGGTGGGCACAATGGGCCAGAAAAAGACATGTGATGACTAGGTTGTCTAGGAAGTTTCAAAACACATTCTTCATGCTGGTATCCTAATGTTTTAGAGAATATAGCCAAGTAGGCACCATTTGTGGGCACTAAATTCACGGAATTCTAAACATGACAGCAGCCAACTCCATGACCAAGGCCCTCTGGGATTATCCTAGTATCCCATTAGGCCAGTCTGTACATGATCATCCCTATCAGGGAAAAAATAAATAAAAAAACAACAGATAACCCAGCACTAAAGCTGGCCATAGACGTAACAATTACGATCTTTCTCGGAAAAGATCTTTCCAAGAAAGATCGTTCGTTTCAACACACACATGTAGAGCTGAATCGTCAGATAAACGGGTAGAAACAATAGAATTCTACTTGTATCTGACGATTCAGCACTAACAATGGCCGATGTTCAGGGTGCTTTCAAAGGCATCCGATCAAAATTTTCCGTCCAGTCCGATCAACCAGCCGACCGATATCTTAATCCTCTGACGATGTCGGTCGGCTCATTTCCCACCATACACGCACCGAATATCGTACGAAAATTCGTTTCGTACGATATTATCTGTGCGTCTATGGCCACCTTAAGGCATGGTGGTATTACTAAAACATGAAATAGATGCCTGGTAGGTCCACCCCAAAGCCAATATACCTTTAAGGTTTTCTCTATAGGTCTTTCAGCTCTGTTTCAGATGGTTGGCAAGATGAAAAGAGTCCAAAATGTCCAAAAATATCCAAATGCAGTCTTTCAGAGTCTTTATTATCTTGGCAATCCAGGAAAACATCCAGGGGGCAAGTTTTTGGATAAAATTCCAACTTCAAGAGGCCACTGCAAAGAAACCTAACCTGATTAAATGAAAGGCGACCTATCCTAGCTAGAGAATCCTCAACATGTCACGCAAGGTAGAAAAGAAAACAAGTGTGAATAATTTGACTGAAATATGCAGCATGATACAAACTCGTTAGTCATAACATCATTCTTTTGACGATTCTTACAAATTTTAAGAGCCAGCGCAGTAAAGATTTGAAGTTCATACATTCACAAGGTTTTTACCTGAGATAACCGTGGTTGGAATAAATGAAAGCCATTTCTCACACATATTAAAAGCCTGCACAAAACTCTCCTTCCGCGACATGCCATTAAATTAAAATGTAAAGAGCGTCTCTTCCAGAAAGCAAATGGGCTTGTTATTCAAACATCACAGCGGGATTCTAACTCGGCCAACCTGACGCAGGTTCATGAAAGTAAGACATAATTTAATATTGGGAATACAAATTGCTTGGGCCTGTGATATGTGCTTTCTATTAGTCGCTGGAAGGAACCCATTACACATGCATTGTGTTTGCAGAGAATGCCAGTCTAGCCTTCTGATCTCCATATATCCACCATATTATGAACTTTCTCTATTTAAATTAATGAAATGCTTAAAGGACAGCTCAGCCTTCAGTTTTACTGATATATAGCTAGTAGACTTTTGTGCTGAACTTTGGAAAGCCCTCTTCCCATGTTTTTATCTGTGAAATATACCCTGACCATCTACCTTTAATCTGTAGTCAAGGGGTAATGATACAAGGAGCATCTTTGGATGCATTGCACCTAAAGATCTAGTATTTCAGGCGAGGTTGAAGTCTGGACATAAGGGTTTCACCTTAGCTACTGACCCTGTGCAGTGGGCAAATCAGATGACCTGGTATCTTCCACAGCTCATGACCTCCACCATAGCTCATTCATGGACTCCACCATGGCTCATTCATGGACTTCCCCATGGATAATTTATGGACTCCACCATAGCTCATTGATGGAATCCACCATGACTCATTGATGGACTCCACCATGGCTTATTTAAGACCTCCAGACAAGTACAAGAGGTCCTCTGCACTCAACCCATTAACCCATTATTCATGACCATGGCACCATCACAACTGGCCTGTATCTCACATGCACATAAAATGCACCTACCTTCTCCTTCACACATTGATTCTTACAGCTCCTAGTTGTGCCAATTCAATTGTAAGTTCTGAAGGCCAGAGACCTTCAGAGTAGGCACACACAGACTGTGTCAAAGCACAGTCACATATTGACTGTACCTCTCAGAAACACAACCACTCACAAGTAGCAGAGGACTATATCTATATATAAATATATATATATATATACATATACACTCACCCAGTCTCAAGAGGTGTTGGAAGTAATACGGCAATCACATGCTCTCTCCCTATTATTTAGAAATACCTACAAGAGAGGCAAATCCTTGATGATGAGGTGATGAAACATGGTGACAATGAACTTACTGTAGCAACCAATGACAGTCTGCAAAGCTATTAAAGGAGGTATGGATTTATAAGAGGAAAGGGAGGTTCTTCTTCTGGTGAAGCCTCAAATGGGACATTACGGATAAAAAAACCCCTAGAAAAAGGTCAATTTCAATTATAAAGACAAGGGTGGCCACTTTTATATTGTTTCCATGAGAGAATAGACACTTAAGAGGAGGTATAAATATGTATAAATATACAAGGGGATCCTATGGCAGACTATCTTGTGCCTTATTCACCAGTGGTTCCTTCCAGAAGACAACTCCAAAGAAGCCCTGGCACTCAACGCAATTTCGTGTTTATTTGCAACATTTCGGGGTATGCACCCCTTTGTCAAGCATAAAACAGTGTGTAAGTGAATACAATTTAACACCCCACATTCACAATGATTGGTTGATTAAGATAACGGACATAATTGCTAATAAAATGACATCACAATTAGGTTACCATTTGCTCTATATACATAAAAAGTATCAATATATAACCATAAAAATTGCATAAAGTGTCAATTAATTAATTAACCGAGAAGTTCATATTACACAAAGCCCGTAAGTGTTCAACAAAATAAATCCTCCTCCAATATCAGTTAAAATACTTAAAAATGTAACAACCCATTACAAAACACATGTAACTAATAAGCAACAAAATAACATATACAGTAGTACATAATTCATTCTCATCTCACCCTACAGGAGGGGACTGAACAAGGAAATCTATCCCATGCAGCCTGATTAACGTGGATATCGAAAAGAATACATTATTAATGAAATCACAAATAGCAAGAGATATTGAAATCTTCATTTAACCCTTTTGGGTACCTAGTCTGTAATAGCCATATCCAGTAGCATTCACATTGTAATAAACATTTCTTTCTTTTCTCCAGTATTTGCCCTAGCAACTGGGAGATTCTATTTCCGTGTTCAAAAAAATTGTTTGGCTAATAGTGTTTCCTCTCTGATTTTTTCTGTTCCCTTGGTTTTGGCATGCGAATCAATTTGTTCCAGAGATAAAGGTTTATAATTATGTATATTAGATTTATGGTCGTTAAAGGGATCCTGTCATGGGAAAAAAAATGTTTTCAAAATGCATCAGTTAATAGTGCTGTTCCAGAAGAATTCTGCACTGAAATCCATTTCTCAAAAGAGCAAACAGATTTTTTTATATTTCATTTTGAAATCTGACATGGGGCTAGACATTTTGTCAATTTCCCAGCTGCCCCAAGTCATGTGACTTGTGCTCTGATAAACTTCAATCACTCTTTACTGCTGTACTGCAAGTTGGAGTGATATCACCCCCTCCCTTTCCCCCACCCAGCAGCCTAACAACAGAACAATGGGAAGGTAACCAGATAACAGCTCCCTAACACAAGATAACAGCTGCCTGGTAGATCTAAGAACAGCACTCAATAGTAAAAACCCATGTCCCACTGCTTTCCATTCAGTTACATTGAGAAGGAAAAACAACAGCCTGCCAGAAAGCAGTTCCCTCCTAAAGTGCTGGCACAAGTCACATGACCAGGGGCAGCTGGGAAATTGACAAAATGGCTAGCCCCATGTCAGATTTCAAAACTGAATATAAAAAAATCTGTTTGCTCTTTTGAGAAATGGATTTCAGTGCAGAAGTCTACTGAAGCAGCACTATTAACTCATACGTTTAAAAAAAAAAAAAAAGTTTTCCCGTGACAGTTTCCCTTTAAGACGAACTTTCACAGATCTGCTTTGCATATGCAAATTAGGAGTGGGGAGGGAAATTGCGTGACTTTTTGTCACAAAACAAGGAAGTAAAAAAATGTGCAAATTAGGGTTCAGATTCGGTTCGGTATTCGGCCAAATCTTTCTCGAAGGATTCAGGGGTTCGGCCGAATCCAAAATAGTGGATTCGGTGCATCTCAATTGGTATCAAAAGTAGATACAAAAGGGATACGCTGATTTTTAGTAAGGTTCTTTGGCTTTTTCTTAAGAGTGTCTTGCCTTGCAATGACTTTTATTTCTTCATGAATAGCCATAAGTTCTGATTCATTGTATCCCTTTTCCACAAACCTCTGAACCATCATAGAGGCTTCCTGATCATAGACAGAACCCGAAGAAGCTATGCGTTTAGCACGAAGCAACTGGATTCTCGGGAGACCTTTTAGTAAACCCTGGGGATGAAAACTTGTCGCTTTCAATAAGTTGTTACGATCAGTTGGTTTGCTAAATATTGAAGTCTCAATGGAAGACCCCACTGACTCGCAGGTTCACATCCAGAAAATTTAATTCATTAGCATTTGATTCAAGGGTAAATTTGATTGTAGGATGTACCCTGTTTAAATAAAGTAAAAACGCCTCTAGCTGCTCACAACTACCATTCCAAATTAAAAAAGGTATCATCCACATACCTCATATATAGTGATGGGCGAATTTATTCCCGCGATTTGGAAAACGCCACCGAAAATTTCCTGCCGAAAAATTCGCAATATGCGCATCAAAAAAGACGCGACGCACAGAAAACGTGGCGCATCTAGTTTCGCGAATTTCGCTGGAAATTAATTTTTCGGCGAAACGGGATAGATTCGCCCATCACTAATCATATAGGACTGTATATATGGGCTAAAGTTAGTGTTAGAAAAAAAAATATATATATAAATATATATATTTGTAGAAGGACTTCTACAAATATAACCAAGATATTGACCCACGCACCCGCATCTCATGAAGTCCGGTAAGAGTGCACACACTGGATAAAGTTTGTATAAATATATATATATATATGAATTAAGAACACCAGGCCACTGGTTAGCTATAAAGAGACAGTACATATTCCAGATTGAAACGTCAATCCCCTGTGTAAACGATGTGAGAGATTATTGCTTCGTGCTTTAATAGGATTTGGGCGTGTGGAAAGTGTCAGCTGTTAGACACAAATTAGAGGAATCAATGGGAAATGGGTTTCTATAGAAAGGGGAAAATGGGCCGGGGAGGTGCCTGAATTGATTTCTGCTGAATGAATCACACAAAATGTATTTCTCATATAATGAATAGCTATGTTATTGGCTTCTAATAGCTGAAGCGCTGGTTGTATTTACATTTGGAATAGGAACCAGACCCAGTGAGATGGGATAATGAATGAACAGAAGATAAATGACGGCGTGAAACACCTTCATGCCAATTTGGACATACAGTTTAGCATTTTCTGCCTGTACTCTGCATCCTGATTGGACAGACACATGCTACTTAGCACAATTTGCTTCCAAAATCTGCTCTTGCACATGCATCAGTACTAGTGATGGGTGAATCTAGGCAGATTCGCCGAAAATTTTGCGAATTGGCGTAAAATTCGTGAAACGACGCACGTCTCGTTTTTTCACCGTGCGCGGCGTCATTTTCGTCTCATTTTTTTAGGTGAATTTTCGCCAGTGTTTCACGAATCGCGGGAATTCGCAGTGAATTCGCGGCTGGCGAATAAATTCGCCCTTCCCTAATCAGTGCATCAGCCTTTCAGAGTTCAGTGATTTACCATTCCCATTGCTCCATTCCTTTGACCAAGGAAAGGCTCTGCCAAAGCCACGGCTGAGAGCAATCAAGTGAAGGTTCTTGTGAAAGACAGAAGAAATGGGACCAATTCATAAAATAATAATTATGCATCAGAGAACATTAATAAGCCAATCATAACTAAACAAGATTGGAAAGCAATATAGACAGCTGAGAGGTAAGGATGGAATATTAAAAGAGCCAGAAAATAAAGGGCACAACTCTACAACAAAGCCTCTAAGGAGGTTTTGTGCTTGCATCAACACCTAACTAGGTAGGACTATAGAGTCCAAGAACAAGAAGAAGAGAAGAAGAAGAGGAGTCTTCAAACAGTATATGATATTCAAAGTAGATTATGAAGTATATTATGCATTGGGGGAGGTCTACTCTTAATGAGTCTACACCAAGTGAAACATTGATGATGCAGAAACACCCTAAGAAAACTTGAGCTGACCATGAGTTCCCAGGAATGGTTATGCACATTGACCAACAGTTTGGAGTTGTATTTAAACTTGAGGGGGAAACATTTCTAATCTGTCCAGTCTGAAGAAGTTTACTTTCTAGGACACCTTGAGGGTGGGAACAATTCACCAGTAGTTGGAGTGAAGTAGAGCTCGGAACATGGAGCAGTTCCAGTGGTCACAGGGCAGATAGAAATGAATTAATTGGGGTAAATTGAGTATCAAATACATTAAAGGCAACACATTTGATGCCTCTACCCACTTCTGTTAAAATTTTCAGGCTGCTTCAGGACTCTGCTTATCCTCATAATCTGGTTATTCCCTATTTCTGCCAATAGTTTGTGCTCAATGCTATTTAAATCTTTAATGCTCATTTAATAGCATTGTGGATGCAGGCAACACATCATACAAGCACATGAATAGCATTCTACTTTCCCTTCAGGCAATATTTAATGAAACCACCCACCGCAATTTTCACTAGAGGCCCATCTTTAGTGGGGGCTAGATATATTATTATTGACACAACGATGCCCCCGGATGCAAATGAGTGCTCCTTCTCGCTTAAGAATGAAAATGCTAAAAATACTGAAGGTGGAAAAAGAGATTTTATAGCACAGTTTTAATGATGATTGATAGGGCCAGAAATATGAGTAACCTGCTCATTGCACATCTTCTGACATTCTGTTAATAGGGTTCATACTTATGAAACCTGAAGACAAATATTCTTTAAAATAAGAACCCTAGGGATGGTGGAAATAATACCATACTATACCTTAGAGTGCCCAGATCCCTGGTGCAATAGATCAATATGGTCCATTCCCTACTATCCCTTCCAGTGCCCCACACATTACTGTTGAGAACCAGGATTATGAGCCTTACTGTTAGTATATTTTTAGGGTCTACGTAGAACATGTCACCGAGATCCATAAATAAACTGATGTTCTACCCTTGGGCTTTCAGCTATCTCCTGTAATGTATTTTTCATGCAGATAAATATGGTATCTCATTTACGGATGATATGCTCTGATGACAGATTTGTGTAGGTGAAAGTAGAGGCAAATGTCTTTTGTTTCTTTCACATTCACTGCAATATCCCGAACGTGAAATATTCCTTCTGCCTGCGTCACCAGTTCATCTTCTCTTTTGGTTTCCCTTTGCCATATTCTCCGGCAAACTCAACCCAAAAACTGGGGTCACAGCTACAGCATGCAAAATGGAAAAACTGCTATATAGATATAAAATACCCCACAATAGAACTTTTACAAAACTATTCTTTATGAACTGTATTTATTTATTTTTTTGTACCTCAATTACTATGTACAGACAATGCACAGTGCAATGCTCCCTGTTCTCTTCCTTTATTAAAGACTCTAGAGCAGGGGTCCCCAACCTTTTATACTAATAAGCCACATTCAAATGGAAAAAAATGTTGGAAGAATAAAAAATATTCCAGGGGTGCCAAATAAGAGCCGTGAGCTATTTGGAAGCTTCTATGTGGACTGCTAGCCTACAGGAGGGTCTGAACTCCTGTTTTTTATGAAACCAAAACTTACCTTCAAGCCGGGAACTGAAAAATAAGCACCTGTTTGAGGCCACTGGGAGCAACATCCAAGGGGTCGGAGAGTAATGTGTTGCTCATGAACCACTGGTTTGGGATCACTGCTCTAGGGGATAGTTTGGGTGGGGCTCTTGTCATTGTGTTGCCCCTTATTGAAGACTCCTGGGGGAAAGTCAGATGGAACTCTGCTCACTGTCTTATTTTTACACTCTTGGGGGATCTGGGTGGAGTTTTTTGGGTGGAGCGCTGCTCACTGTGCTCCTTCACATTAAAGCTGCACATTATATGCAATGTAGGTTAATGAAAGAGCATCAATATAATGTTTTGGGTGAGTTCTGCCCTTAATGAGTCTACACCAAGTCAAAGTTTGATAAAGAAAAACACTAAGAAAACTTGAGCTGGAAAAAAGCTTGCCCAGGATTCGCAATTTGACCAACAGATTGGAGTTTTATTTCATCCTGGTGGGTGGATCAGTTTCAATCTGTCCAGTCTGAAGAATTTTTACTAATCTGTCCAATCTGAAGATTTCTAAACCTTGAGGGTGGGAACATAGTTCATCAGTAGTTGGAGTAAAGTGGAGCAGTGCCAGTGGGCACAGGCCAGGAAGAAGTTAATTACTTGCGTTAAATTGAGTACCATATACTCTAGGGGAGTGATCCCCAACCAGTGGCTTGTTAGCAACATGTTGCTCTCCAACCCCTTGGATGTTGCACCCAAAGCAGGTGCTTATGTTTTAATTTCTGGCCTGGAGGCAAGTTTTAATTGTATAAGAGTCAGGTGTACAGAGCCTCCTGTAGACTACATTCCATATAGGGGCTACCAACTAGTCAATCTAACCCTTATTTGGACCCCCCCAGGGAACTTGTTCATTGCTTGTGTTGCTCCCCAACTACTTTTATATTTCAGTGTGGCTCATAGGTAAAAAAGTTTGGTGACCCCTGCTTTAGGGGGATAGTTGGGTATTACTTTTATAATTGTATTACCTGTTATTGGAGACTCCTGGCCAATGGAGCCAGGATGTAGCTCACTGTCCTCTTCCACATTAAACATTATTTCTTCAGAGTGGAAACCCGCTCACTGTCCTTTTCCACATTATAAACTGTTGAGGGATAGTCAGAGTGAATGCCTGTCAATGTGTTTGGTGTATTTTGGGTCAAGTTCTGCTCAGTGTCCTCTTTTCACACTAAAAACTCTTCAGAGATCAGTATGGCGCTTTTTCAGGCAGTGATCTACTCACTGTTCTCTTCCACATTATAAACAATTAAGAGATAATAAGAGTGGAACGCTTCACAATGTGCTGGGTTGTAGTTAGGGTTGAGTTCCACTCACTGTCCTCTTCCACATTATAAAATCTTGAGAGATAGTCAGAATGAACTCTTGTCAATGTGTTGGGGGTTTGGGTTCAGTTCTGCTCACTGTCCTTTCTTCGGGGTTGTCCACCCTTTTGGCTTCCCTGTGCCACATTGGAAAAATAAAAATTGTGTGGGGCCACACATGAGACACACAAACACTTTTGATTTGTAAAAGTAAAGAAAATGAACAGAAAAGAACTACAATACCAGTTGGCTAACCAGATCTATACACTGGAATATGGGACACCTGGATAATACAGCAAACAGACTAATAATAATAATAATATTATATTATTTTGACATTTACTCAGGAAACAAGCATTTGAAGCTGGCCCGCATTCATATCCATCCTGGGTCACATGCAGCTCTCAGGCCACAGGTTGGACACCCCTGCACTAAACACTCTTGGGGATCAGGATGGAGCTTTATCAGGTGACACTCATTGTCCTCTTCTCCTTTATAAACTTTGGTGGGGGGGGGGGATAGTCAAAGTACAACTCTTCATAGTGTGTTGGGTTCTAGTTAGGGTTGAATTCTACTCACTGTCCTTTTTTAACAATAAATAGTCTTTGGTGATCAGTATGGAGCTTTTTCAGGTGGAGCTCTGATTACTGTCCTCTTCCACTCTATAAACTCTTGGGGGATAGTCAGGAAGCAACTCTGGTCAATATGTTGGAGCATAGTTAGGTCGAGATGGACTACTTTATTAAAAGTTAGGGCTGAGTTCTGTCCTCTTCCACATTATAAACTGTTGAGAGATAGTCAGAGTGAACTCATATCAATGTGTTGTGGTGTAGTGAGGTAGATAATAGCAAATATACCTTATAACAGGTGTCTACGCTAATACAAATGTTGTCAAGCTACAACTGCTGGCATCTACTAAGGCTCTGCAAATTGTCCATGATTTCCTTATTCCTTACAATAAGGGTTGCCAACAGGCAGGATTTTTGTCACGGACCCAAGCTTAGTGGGGTGTCCAGAAAGACACATTACCAGTGGCGTAACTACTCCCTGGTGGGCCCTGGTACAGGATGGGCACCTGGGCCCCCCTGTCGGGCCCTTACCTCTATAAATCCCAGATAACTGCCTGCCATAACCATTATCGTGGCTCCGATGGGCCTAAAGGGACTGGGGGCCCTGGTGCAATTGCACCCTCTGCACCCCTGGTAGTTACGCCACTGCACATTACCCAAAGGGGTGAAGCAGCGAACATGGGCAGGGTTTGGGCAGAATGGGTGTGAATGAGGCATATTGAGGAGTGTCTGCTATTTACTGAGCATTTTTTATAATGGGGTCCACCTTCTATTTAGTTACGCTGATGGATGGATGTTGAGCTAGTAACATTGACCCTGCTACTAAGTAGTATGATGTATAATCTCTGTAACACACTGCAGAACATAATGGTGCTATATAGATAAAGGGTAATGATAGTACGGGTTAGCACAGATAGTATGGAATAGTATGAATTCTAATGGCAGCTCTGCTTCCAACATTTAAAAATCCCCATACTATTAGAATGCAAACAAGTAAGGGGGGGGGGTGCAGAAATTATTTGTATTTCTTAGCTAGTTATACAAAAAATAATTAGCATTTTATTCAACTATCTTAAGAAATTCTGCCTGATCTTTTAGTTCATCTTCAAAGTGCTCCACCTGCCATGTACTGAGGGTAGCAAAAGGCTCTTACATACACAATTAAGTTCTGATGAATGAAGACATAGATAGCAGTTCAGCTATAAAGAGCCTCTGTCTGCCTGCAGGCTCAGCTTGGGAGCAAAGTGCCTCTCCAACCATTAATTAAAAGAGCCTCCCTCTGCAATAGAATACGGCTCATTGGCCACACAACCATATCTTTCTTACAAAGATTGGCACATGGCAGGAGCCACTTGCACCCCTATATAAGGAGCAATAAAGAGGTGGTTTAAGGACATCCACATTCACACCCATAACTTTCTCATGTTTCAATTGGGAGATGCAAAAAGGAACACAAGAAACATCAGGAGCTCAGTAACTTCCACCTGATCAAGGGGCAGTTCCCCATGCCAGAAATAATGACTCTGGCAACCAGTAAGCAGGGTAACCCAATGGCTAAATTGATCATATCATTATCTTTTTTTAATCAAATGAGAGCTCGTATCATTAGTATAGGGCAAGGTGCAAAGTGTATTAGTTGAACTTGCCCTTTGACAAGCCAACCCAACTGCTGGAGATCCCAAGTGATGGCTTTTTACTGACAGTGAGTAAAAGCCCTTTCCTGAGCAATGGGCTGATTAGGGGGTTAGGAATCTGGAAAAGAATCAGATGCTATAAGTGGAGCTTCATTGAACAAAACACTATAATATGAGCACAATTTTGTAACGGAACATTGCACATTTTAGATAAATCCCATAATGCTGCTTAATTGCTGTCCATGTTCTTTTCTAGTTCAATTCTGCACTATGTACACTTTAGTAAAACAAATGTCCCCTCTATAAGTGGTGGTGAGAACCAAGGAGTTCCTGTATGTGGTCACCCTTTAGTGGCACATGCACAACCTACCAAACATCTGAGATTAGGAGACATAAGGTACTGGGTACCAACACTGCAACTGTCAAGCCAAGTACATTTTTGATTATTCTAACCCACACCCATTCCATCAGGCCAAATGCAAACTACCTCAAACACCACATTTTAATGATAAACCTGGTTCCATTTAAGGGTCATCATCAGTAGGAACAAGTATAGGATCAAGGCCTCAACGTCCCCATGTTTCCAGGAGTTGTCCTGTTACCAGTGATGGACAAATTACTCTTGAGCAGAGACAAGGTATAGGAAGATGAGAGCCGGGGGGGAGATTTTATAAGTTAAGAACATATGAATGATTCTCAGGGTGATGGACTGCAACCTATCACAGTGTCAAGCCAATCCATAATAATGGCCAACTGCAACAGATTTATTAATCTTAGTTTATTCCCAGCAACATGTGTTATTGGGGACTGATTCCTGTAAAAATAGAAGTTAAAGGGGTTGTTCACCTTTGAGTTAACATTTAGTATAATGTAGAGAGTGATATTCTGAGACAATTTGCAATTGGTTTTCATTTTTTATTATTTGTGGTTTTATAGTTATTTAGCTTTTTATTCAGCAGCTCTCCAGTTTCCATTGTCAGCAATTTGGGTTCTAGGGTACAAATTACCCTAGCAACCCTGCATTGATTTGAATAAGAGACTGGAATATGAATAGGAGAGGGACTGAATAGAATGTTAAGTAATAAAAAGTGGCAGTAACAATACATTTGTAGCCTTACAGAGCATTTGTTTTTAGATGGTGTCAGTGACCCCCATTTGAAAGCTGCAAAGAAACAGAAGAAAATTGCAAATCATTAAAAAACTATGAAAAATAAATAATGAAGACAGATTGAAAAGTTTCTTAGAATTGGCCCTTCTACAATATACTAAAAGATAACTTGAAGGTGAACCACCCCTTTAATGGACAACTAAAGCTTTGCCCATTTAGCTCCTCTATCAAAAGCCTCCTTAGTCCTTCCATGCAAAGTCATCCAGGATGGAGAATGGAGCAAGATGGCGGAATGGTGAATCCTTCACAGCAGGAACAGTTTGCATAGAATCCTAAAAAAATATAACATCATCTACACCCACAACAAACAGTTCTTATAAACTCTGCTGTCAATGGAAGCTCAATTATGGGCTCAGATGCAGAATGTACCAGGCAAGTGCTGAGTTGGAGCCCACACACTAAATTTACACCATTATTAAAGGCAAGCTTATGAGTAATGAACACTTTAGCTTCAAAGATGGTTTTGAAATCTCTTTAGAGCCAACATAAATCCCATTAGGCCCCAGAATGCTATCAACACAAGTTGCCTTGCTTGTACATAGATTCAAGGCAAGTTGAACTTAAAGGACCCAACTGCGACTTTGTTGTTGCAAAATGATTTTGTATAAGGATATCAGATGTGTGCAAAGATTGGACAGGGTTTCTCTACTAAGAAACTCAGTTTTGAATGCAACATTGTCAGGTATCTTGGAGCTGTCCCGCTATATTTTACCCATTTATATATTTCCCAAATTGACCAGTTTTTCTACTGTGTTCATATGTCCTTGCTTACCATTTTTCTGTTGTCATTACCTTTTGCCCTACTGTGTCCATCTTGCCTTACTCTCACCATCCTTCCTAGTGTCACCATCTTGCCTTACTCTCACCATCCTTCCTAGTGTCACCATCTTGCCTTACTCTCACCATCCTTCCTAGTGTCACCATCTTGCCTTACTCTCACCATCCTTCCTAGTGTCACCATCTTGCCTTACTCTCACCATCCTTCCTAGTGTCACCATCTTGCCTTACTCTCACCATCCTTCCTAGTGTCACCATCTTGCCTTACTCTCACCATCCTTCCTAGTGTCACCATCTTGCCTTACTCTCACCATCCTTCCTAGTGTCACCATCTTGCCTTACTACTACCATCTTGTTCTACAGTTGCCATCCTTCCTAGTGTCACCATCTTGCCGTACTCTCACCATCCTTCCTAGTGTCACCATCTTGCACTTCTGCCTCTATCTTGTCCCACTGTCTCCATTTAGCCCTACTGCCGCCAGTTTGTCCTGCCACCATCATCTTGTCCTTCTGTGTCCATTTTGCCCTAATCTCTCTGTATTTCTTACTTCTACCATCTTGTCCTGCTGTTGACATCTGTCAAGCCTCTGCTGTGGAACCAACAGCGGTCACCACTATTTGCTCTTTCTACAGACAACTCTATCCATATGTGCATAGAGCATGGTTATAGGCTTACGAGCAATAGATATTTGTGCGTCCTCATTTATATTTATCCTAGCCACTGCAGACCCACCGCAGTCATTCAGAACTCTAAGGAGCAAATTTACTAAATCCGTGCGAAGGATTCGAAGTTCGATCGAATTCGTTCGAATACCGATGGTACGTTTTTTTTTCGGATATTCGAATATGTAAGTTTGGCCTCTTCGAATAGATCGAGTGATCGGATATTCGATAATTCGATGATCGAAGGATTTTAAAATTTTAAATCCTTCGATCATCGAATTAACGAATAACCCTAATGCCTACTTCGCCAGATTGAACCTACCGAATACCAATAGAAGCCTATGGGAACCCCCCGATAGTCTTCTTTTGCAAAGACCTGCTCGAATACCATTTGTACGATCGAACGCCTCGATCATTCTAATCGTACTAATTTTTCGGAGGCTCGAAGGCAAAAGTACGATTTTTTCGTGAAATGGAACAATCGGTATCTGATCGTACGATTTCATCGAAGAAATCGAATATCGAGCAAAAAGATAGCCTAAAACTATTCGATAAGCATTTGATAGTCGCATGCTTATCGGATTTCCAATAGATTCGTAGGATTTTATGTGAAAAATAGTAAATTTGCCCATTAGATAACAGTTATACCACCACGTCTAACTAAAAAGTGATGAATTTTACACCAAAACTTTTTTTCTTCCCTTCTTTTGTTCTTGGTTTATTGAGAATGTGACCTTCCTTGCGTGAAGAATTCATAGTTTGAAACATGGACTGATTAATTTATAATTTCAAACCCTTGAAGCAACATGGATGAATGGGATCCTTAACCCTGGTAGAATAGCGATTCATCCATATAATATAATAAAATCACATTTATCTCTGCTGTAGCAGAATGTGCAGTGCATTACTTGCAATGGTTGTTTTTTCATCTGTCAATGGGAAGAAAACCTGAAGAATACTAATTAAGCTGATTAATCAGTCTATGCTGTCTGCTCTTCTTTGCCAACTGAGATTTTATTTCCCATTAATTCCATATAATCAGATAATCAGATAACATATTTGTTGAAAGACAAGTCCAAATAGTTCAACCCTTCCCTCATTACATTACTATTTATCTAGTACTCGACACCAGTATTATAATGGTACCAGTCCTATGGGTTATATTAAAGGAGAACTATCCTTAAAGGAACAGTACCTCCAACAAATGAAAATGTTTTAAAGTAACTAAAATGTAATGTACTGTTGCCCCGCACTGGTAAAACTTGTGTGTTTGATTCAGAAACTTTACTATAATTTATATAAACAAGCTGCTTAAGTGCAGCCATGGGGGCAGCCATTCAAGCACAGGATACACAGTATATAACAGATAAGCACTACTA
>CM044447.1:124154900-124175829 GCA_024363595.1 Xenopus borealis | reverse complement strand
GAGATAGAGAGAGAGAGAGAGAGAGAGAGAGGAAAGTGAAAGAAAAAGAAAGGGAAGTATAATAAAAGTGGCAAAGTGAAATTGGACAAAAAGTCAGGTAACAGAAGAGGACATAATGATTGAGAGAATGTGGGGAGTGAAAGTGAAACTGGAGGCAGGTAGAGAGCAGGAGAAGGGATACAATAAAAGAGGAAGAGCGGGAGGAACAATGGAAAGGATGATTGAAAGTAATAATTATGGTTGGGGGGAAACAGAAGGTAAAGGGAAAAAGGACATGGGGGGTGGTATAAACCAATGAGATGCCGACTCCAATTCCGCTTGCTTGTTATTGAAGTTGAAAAGCATAGAAAGCAAGCAGAGATTCCGAAACATTTATTCCCTTGTTATATTATTCCAGATTTAATGCCAGTGTAATGAAGAATATTAAGCGCATATATCACAGCATTATTTCCCTGGATAATGTACTTTTTTGTATTCATAGCCTGATTGTAGCTGTGCAGCAGATACATAATAATAAGTGCATTGTTAAAGGCTGACAGTGCTCCAAGTTAGATGAAGCAGCTTTCTAATAACATGAGACCCGTGAGTACAAGCTGCTGGTGAATACACGATGAAGCAATATGAAGTAGCCCACTGATTTCGATGAGAGCAGCCTGCGGGGCAGTAGTCTGACATTTTTCCTTTTCCTACAATAAACTTTTAAAAAGATGATCCATTTTGAGCTCATATATGGCCGAAGCTTCATGAAGGACCAGAGGTCCTGTGGAATTGTTGGGCACACTGATGCAATTGGGAAATTGGGGTTGTGATGGGGGGGGGCACGTGTACTAAAACACAGGTGTTTGGCTACTAACGCTCTAGGATAATGAACCACATAAAGCATTCAGATGAGTAAAGCTGGCAACACACACGCCAATATAAGCTGATGTGTGCCCCACCAGACTGAATGTAAATACACAAGCTTGACTTCACATTGATACTGTTCTCAAAGCTACTTGCACCCATACATGCTCACAAAGTGCACCAAGCCAGATGGACCCCAGTGGTGTTACTGATCGCACCCGCATTGAAGTGCCAGCAGAGATACCAAAATATCAAATTGAAAAAGGTTGGCACAAACTGGATCACTCTCCACAATGTAGTTAAAAAATGTATTTATTTAGAACAGCAACATCCCAAATGCCTTACGCGTTTCGTGCCTTTTGGGCACTTAATCATAGGTCAGCAGAGATACCAACCTCACTTTGAACCTGTGTGCTGGAAATGTTTTGGGTTTGGGCAAATATCATGCAGGCTTGGGTATGGGCACTATGGATTGGGTGCCTGACCAAATCTGTCCTGGTATTTGGCCTAGAAGAAGTTCTAGTGTAATATAAATGTACATTCATTGGAGCTTAGGGGTTCTACTGCAGCATCAAACTCTCCACTCACTTTTATTCCCAGTGTCAAACCTAGATATTACTGGGCCCCACTGTAAATTATTATTGGGGCCCCAAAATGTTTAGAGGTTGACCTGTTTTGCCAATATTTATTGAAATTGTATATCAATGAGGGCCTCATGGGGCCCCTATACCTTCTGTGCCCCCTGCAACCGCAGATCTGCTTCCTCTGTAGTTACACCCCTGTTTATTCCCTTTCCCTTCTGCCCACTCTCCCTCTTTAGCTTTCTTTTCTGCTCTTCCTTCCTTGTATCCCCCCTTAATTGTCTTCTCTTAATCTACTATTTCTTCTGCTCTCGGCTTCTGCTCTAACCCCTTTATACCCCTTTTCTTCTGTTTTTGTCCCACGCTTCTTCTTTTTATTCTTCTTTTCATTGTCTGGTCCGTCTCCCTGTTTCCCATTGGTTCTTCCTTCTATCCCCTTTCCTCCATCCGCCATCATTCCAAGAGACCCTAAAGTATCTTCTGCTCGAAATCTGTTTAAAGAAGGTGAACCCAAATGTATTCCAGTTATTTCGTTTTTTGGTAAAAATCTCTTGGGAGGCAATCAAATGAAGGCTCTCGCTAATTCATGCAATTGCAGATGAGCAACCTGGTTCATATTTATGTCACTGCATATTTCCATGATCCATAGAAACTACAAGTTTTTACCATGGCTCCAGATTTTCTCCAAATGAGTGGGATTGGATATTTTTCAGCACAAATTAGTCTAATGCCTAAACTTAAGCAAAAATAAACAATGTTGCTTGCTCGACCACTAGAAGGCTTTTTGTTTGTATTAAAGGGGTTGTTCACTTTTGAGGTAACTTTTAGTATAATGTAGAGAGTGATATTCTGAGACAATTTGCAATTGCTTTTCATTTTTTATTGTTGTAGTTTTATTGTTATTTAGCTTTTTATTCAGCAGCTCTCTAGTTTGCCCTGTCAGCAATTTGGTTTCTAGGGAACAAATTACCCTAGCAACCCTGCATTGATTTGAATAAGAGACTGGAATATGAATAGGAGAAGTACTGAATAGAATGATAAGTAATAAAAAGTGGCAATAACAATACATTTGTAGCCTTACAGAGCATTTGTTTTAGATGGTGTCAGTGACCCCCATTTGAAAGCTGCAAAGAAACAGAAGAAAATTGCAAATTTTTAAAAAACTAGGAAAAATAAATAATGAAGACCAATTGAAAAGTGTCTTAGAATTGGCCCTTCTACAATATACTAAAAGTTAACTTGAAGGTGAACCACCCCTTTAAATATAGAAATCAGGAGAAATCAGGAGAAGCACATTCTGAAAATGTCCATAGGGGTCGTTAGCAGGGTCGGACTGGCCTGGCGGGACACTGGGAAAAAACCCGGTCGACCCGACCCTTAATGGGCCAGACTCCTCTCCAGTTTGCATTGTAACAAAAAAAAGTTTCTAGGTGCAGCGCACAGGCATGCCAAGCACCGCCAACAAGCAGGAGCGCCACGGTAGGAGGGAGCGGGGGGGTAGGAGTGGGGGCTCTGGACAGTAGTCCCAGTGGGCCCCAAACACCCAGTCTGACCCTGGTCGTTAGAGGGGCAATTAAGGCACTGAGCTAGATGATGGACTGGATAGATGTCAACCTTGTTGATATAAAGTCAGGTGATTCACCCCCATTTACCTAGACCACACCCCTATTTATACCCCTGCTGGATAAAGGGCATGTCACAAAATGTCCATCTGAAAGCGAATGGCGACGGAGTTGAACTTCCTGCAATAAACATCAAGCTCGGCTCTCCTGCTGTTGTTGGTTGGAAAAAGCTAATTGCTCATTGGTTGCTATGGGTTATTGCCTTGGTGTGAGTTTGACCGGTTTCAGTAAAGGATTAGCAACCACCAGGGCTGCCATCAGAAATCATGGGGCCCCGTATGACAACATTTATGGCAACCACTGCCTAGCAACCGTACAGAGGTATATGAATACCAGCTACGAAATTTCCTAACAGTGTTATTGTCTGCATTCAACTAAAGATTTATTTTAAGATGAGCGTCCCTTAAACCCAGTACATTAATATCACTCTTAGAGACCGTGCTTCACAAACGCAGCCATCACATTAGTATGCCAGCGCTCATAGGGCTTAATTCCAAACGGGGATAAGCACCAAATATCTCAGGTTGCTAATGAAGCGCTAACGCCATTTCTACTCCAAATTACTTTGTTTAATTCTGTTTTTGATTTTAATGCAGAAGAGAAATTTTATGACAATGCCAATTTGCCTCAATATATCGGAGATTCTTCCCTGAAGCGGTTAGCGCGGTGGGGAGCGGGCATAATTTATCCTGGTATTTATACGCTACATAAAAGTATACAATTCCCTCTGCACATATTTCATCATTTTCTGCTGAAATTAGTTATGAAAGAAATAGGAATATGGGCTAATGGTTAAAGGGGAAGGATCGTTATTTACTGATTTGGAGAGTTGTGTGGCTTTTTTTCCCCCCTGTGTCAGTCAAGTTGCATAACTAGATATTACTGGGCCCCACAACAAGGTATATTTCAGGCCCCCGAAATTTCTAAAGGTTGAACTGTTTTACCAGGATTTATTGAAATTGTATATGAATCAGCATTTCATGGGGTCCCTATACCACCTGGACCCCCCTGCAGCCACAGGGTCTGCTTCCCCTGTAGTGACACCTCTGGTCGGAGACAGAGTGAACCCTGATTGGCTAACAATGGCACGCATCTCTTCCCTCACCTTGTTCATTTGTGAAGTGATAGATTTCAGGCAGGCTCAGACTAGGTCAGCTGGACACCAGGAGAAAAAACCCGGTGGACTCCAGCCCATCTAGACCCACTCCCTGTCTGAAGCGTTGTGCAGTTCCTGTCTGGCCCAATTGAGGCCCCAAGAAGAAAAAGTTATGGGCCTGGGGGGAATAGGGTGTGGGGAGGAAGCAGCAGACCCCTGACCCCTCCCAGTCCAAAATTGATTCTGGGACTTAAAGTCCTTCTACTGTGTACCCCCCACCAGGGTCAGACTGGCCTGGTGGGACACTGGGGAAAAAAACCCAGTGGGCCCCTGACTTTTATGGTCCCCTGCCGGGCCAGACACCCCTCTCTCTTATTTGAAAAATAAATTTGCGGCCGCGCAGCTCTGCGCAATCACACTCTCACCGTCAGCCAGCATTGGCATCACATTAAGGGACGGAGGTGGCCCAGGGCAGCAGTCCCGGTAGGCCCCGGGCCCCCCAGTCCGACCCCGCCCCCCACACTGGAAAACCTATTGACTTCAAGTCCCTGAATCCATCACTTTTAAAGGACAAGGAAAGTTAAACTAAAAAAGTAGGTGGAATTGTTGTACATGATGTTTTGTGCTTGTGTACCAGCCCAAGGCAACCACAGCCCTTTAGCAGTAAAGATCTGTGTCTCCCCAGTAGATGCCCCAGTAGCTCCCCATCTTCTTTTCTGATTCACTGATTCACATGCTCTGTGCTGCTGTCACTTACTGAGCTTAGGGACCCACTCACAATATACACCTGATAGTGTCATAGAAATATAGTCACAATATAAGGCTGATTAGTCATTAATACACATAATTAGAAACCAGTGCAATTAGCTGCATCACAATTTAATAATCAGAAAACCTGTAGCATCCGCTTATATTACAGCCAGGGAAGCTCAGTTTCTGCTGCTGGATAATTAGTGACGACCCCTAAGCTTAGCTTCTCAACAGCTGCTCAGAGCCCACTGAGCATGTGAGTGTCACAGACACTTTCCAAGATGGTGACCCCCTGTGACAAGTTTGAAGTCCTGGATCATTGCTGCTATTGACAAGCTGAAACTTTAGCCTCGTGCAATAAGTTCACTATATAAAACATGACATTTTAGCCCTATTCATTTTTAGTTTAGTTCTCCTTTAAATGGAACAAGACAAACGAGTGACTGCATTACACTGTAAGATGGTTGGAAACAGGTCCCTGTGTATGAGTCAAGTATATCTGTGAGATAACAGCATTGGCTAAAGGAGGCAGGCTGATGTCTGGTACCTAGAGCAGCTAGTGCAGCATAGGGTTAAAGAGTTTACCCTATCATTTATATGAACATAAATTGAATGTATTTCATGCGATTACATGGGATAATGGGTGCCTTTATTAGTTCTATCTCAGTGGGAAGGGTGCCAAAGGTAAACCAAACACCTCCAAAATTTTCTAAAACCTTACACAGTTACGGAAATAATAGATTGTAAGCTCCTTACGCCAGAGAGCTCATCCCGACTGTGTATTGAAAGCTCTTAAATATATTTTGTTACTGTAAAACTTAATATAACTATACCTTGTAAAGCACTGCATACGACTGTGGTGCAATATAAATACATATGTTCATACAAATGACGCTACACTGATATTTGCGTCCATGTGCAGAGCTAAAGAGAAGGTTTTTCTTCTTAAAAAAAGGTTGTAATTTCCCAATAAACGTGTTTTGACACACGACTGAGCTGCAACATAGGGAAAATCAGGTGTCACTGAGTTCAAATGATTATTTTCCCTGTATGGTGTAATTAACCATATAATAAGCAACTTGCCATCGGCACATTGTGTTGTAAGCCCGAGTAACAGTGATCGAAGCCCAGTGTGTAAAAAGCCAAAGGTCTATGATGTCTTTGCGTTCCATCGGAAAAAATGTTTATTTACACAGCAAGATAAAGACCTGTTGCCAGGGAACTCACTGGTTCGATAGAAGACATGACAATATAAAATTTGCTCAGGTAGAGATTTTGTTGACAGTTTCATTAGCATTGAAGTAATTTGTTTTGCTTGAAAAATAATGAACATGATTAGTGAAAGGAGTCAAATAGGGATAATGGATCTTCAATGATGGCGAAGTTGACCTTTAAATTCACTTTCTGTATGATGTAGACAGCAATAATTGGAGCAGCTTTGCAACTGGCCTTCTTTTTTTTTATTTTGGAGGGTTTTGAATTATGTAGTTTTTTATTCAGCAGCTATCTGGTTGCTAGGGTCCAGTTTAACCTAGCAGCCAAGCAGTGGTTTAAATGAGTCTGGAAGATGAATAGGAGAGGGCCTGAATAGTAAATATATAGTGAATAATTTACCTGCTATTCTAAAATATAAGGATATTACAAGTTCCCCAGTTTGACCCTGCTCCTTGCAGTCACCGGGACCCATGTGGGTAGTGTTGCCACCTGGCCGGTATTTTTAAAGGTTGATGTCAATGTTATTAATAGGGAAAAAAAGATAAATATTTAGGAAGGCCGGTATTCTTTAAAGAAAAAGTGGCAACCCTAGATTTTGACCCGGACAGCCCGGTATTTTGAAGGGCTGCCTGGGTCAATACTTCCTGCCCGGTATTCCAAATAAGGAAAAACGAGCAGGATTAGCTTGATTGACACAGCAATCAGCCAATCAGCCATCGCTTTTTCATAACCCTGCCCATGAATGGCAAGGGCCCGCCCACTGACATCACTGGTCCGCCCACTGACGTCACAGGCCCGCCCCCTGCCCGGGATCAGCCACACGAAAAGGTGGCAACCCTATATGTGGGCCAGGGCCCACCAGGTTTTTTTCCCAGTGTCCTGTCAGCCCAATCTGACCCTAGACACGTCTGGCATGGGGGACCTGTAAAGTTGGTGGGGGGTGGCAGCCACGGTGGGCCCAGACCCCCCCAGTCCAACATGGAACTCCAAGGTGACTTTTAGCATCCTCATATTTTACAACAGTGGGTAAATCCTGAGCAGTGTTTTAGCAATTCATTTGTTTGTGTTTGGTTATGGATACCCCTGAACACTGCAGGTCTCTGTAAACATTTAATTTCAAAAGAGCAGATATATAAAACACTGTATCATATAAATCAATCCTTCTCTTTAAAAAAAAATTTTTTCTTACTTTTAGACAATGGCTAATCCCATATTGAGGAAACCCTACAATTTTAAGGACTAAATCCATTCTCTTGGCTCATGTGAGGCCCTGTGCTGACATAGATACTCATGCTATGGACACACGTGTATATACTAAGTGGTTTCAGAGTGATTCACACTGCGGTGCTGACCACTGCGTCTACGCTAGTGTCACCCGTAGGCCATTTGTATAAACACCACATCCCTCCTATAGTAGGAAAGCATTTGGACAAATATAATAAACAGTAACAATTAAGCAGTATGTATCTTAAAGCAATATATACATTCTTCACATGACATCGTCCTTGGTCCATGCAGGTAGTTTCCTGATTCTCTCAGTATGCCTTATAGGTTCACTTTCCTCTGCCCTATTGCAGTTGGCATCAGGAGTAGGAAAATGTCCTTCATCAAATGGAACATCTCCAAAGTCATATCTAGCAGGAGCAAGACGACTCGCATTCCATATGCGTCCATCAGACAGTTCATATGTGTATGGTCCTTGTTGGCATCTCACTTTAAGTGGTGTAGTAAATTTAGATTGTCCTTGTTTCAGTATTCCTGGTTTCTTAATTCTGGCTAAGGATCCAGGCTGAAAGTGCACTTCTCTTTTACCACGTTTTCTGTCAGTATAAGCCTTGCATTTGGCTTGTTGACGTTTGACAAGATGAGTTTGTAGGAACAGTATTTGGAGTAAGTTTGATGTCTGCAACATGTAACTTAGTGCGCATCTGTCTGCCATGTAATAATTCAGCTGGAGAAGATTGGGTTGTTGCATGGCATGTTGCTCTGTAGTTATGGAGGAACTCTGTTGTAAATGCTTTCCAAGATTTCCCAGTAATATTTGCTGTCTGTAGTGCTTATTTGAGTCTTTGGTTGAATCGCTCGATTTCTCCATTTGCTTGTGGGTAATACACTGAAGATTTCCTATGCACAATATTCCTCTCTCTGAGAAAGATTTCAAATTCTGATGAGACAAACTGTGGTCCATTGTCTTATATAAACTCCTTTGGATTTCCTTCTCTGCTGAAAACTGTAGACAGAAATGTTATTACTGTAGCGCATGTTACATGAGAAACAAATGCAATTACTGGCCATTTACTGTAATAGTCTATCAGAGTTATAGCAAATCTGCAGTCTATAGGAGCGTCTGCAAAAGGACAGACAATATCAATAGCAAGTTTTTCCCATGCTGTATCAGGAAATGGTACTGGCTGATGTGGTGATGTATGTGTGATAGCTGTTTTGTCGTGATTCTGACAAAACACAAGAATGAATGGCAGTTACCACATCGGCATCCATTGCTGGCCACCAGTATAGTTTGCGTAGTCTTTATTTTGTACGTACAATTCTTGATGACACTCATGTTGTATGAGCTTTTCTATCAAGGTGTATGGTACCAGTAAGCAGTGAGTTCTATGGACAACATAGCCATCTACTAAGGACAGTTCGTGTCTAATCCTGTATTAAGGTTGAAGATCAGGACTGAGTTTCTTATCAGCATTTGGCCATTTGTTTTGTAAGATATCCCGTAGTTTTACTTGAATTGGACATGTGAGGCAAGCTTGCTTAAAATCAGCAGCTGTAACTGTAGATGATAGTAAATCAGTCAATGCTACAATTTCCATGTCCTCATCCAGCGTATCAGAAGCTGCAGGTAAAGGTAAACGTGACAAACAATCAGCAGTAACATTTTTCAAACCTGGTTTGTATTGCATTTTGCAGTTGAAATTCAGTAGCGTTGCTGACCATCTAGCTATACGCATTCCAGCTCTTCCTAGTCCCTTTGTTGTAAGTAGTGTAGTTAAAGGGCTATGATCAGTGCATAAGGTAAATTCTTTACCCCATTGGTAGTTTCTCCATTTTTGTGTTGCCCAAACACACGCTAGAGCCTCTTTTTCCACAGTTGAATACTTACGCTCTGTCTCTGTAAGTGTTCTGGATGCAAATGCAACAGTTTTCTCTGAATGATCAGCATGGATCTGTGTGAGAACTGCACCAACGCCATAGTCTGAAGCATCTGTAGTAACCATTGTGGGTAGTGCAGGATCAAATAAAGCTAGTGCTGGACTGTTTCACTATGTCAAAGCTATGTTGAGCAGTCTCTGACCAAACCAGACTTGAAGTTCCACATAGTAGTGCTCTGAGTGGCTCCACAACTGAAGCATAGTTTGGAATAAACGTAGAATACCATGAAGTAAGAACTAAGAAAGTTCATAAGGTCTGAAAATCAGATGGAGTAGGTGCTTGTGTTACAGCGTTGACATGGTCAGGCAGTAATCTCTCTTGTGAAATTATATGACCCAGAAATGACAGCTGAGTTTGTTTGAAGTGGCATTTGGAAAGGTTCAGTTTGAGTCCTGCAGAATCAACGCATTTCAGAACCTTTTCTAGGTACTTGTCATGGAGATCCATAGTTGGAGCGTAGACAATTATATCATCCAAGTAGCATTGTACACCAGGTATGTCATGGAGTATAGAAGACATCAGTCTTTGAAGACAACTCTGTTCTGAAGCCAGTCCATAAGGTACACACTTGAACTGAAACAAACCATCATGCGTTATAAATGCAGTGAGGTCTCAGCTTTCCTCATGCAGTAATACTTGATGATAAGCACTCTGAAAATACAGGGTTGAAAAGAATTTTGTTCCTCAGAGTTCTGAAAATGTTTCCTCTATGTATGGCATGGGATGATTATCCATAACTACTGCTTTATTAGGTTCACGGATAACTCCAGTTTTCTTCATTGTTACAACAATTGGTGAAACCCATTCGGAGGATTCTGATTTTTCAATCACATCTTGCTCTACCAGTTTCTTTAGTTCCTGTGAGACAGTCTCCGTTATAGAGTAGGGCAATCGCCTCAATTTCTGGCGTACTGGTTTTACATCTGGTCTCAACTTAACTTTGTGCACAGCCCAGTGATGTGTTGCTTTGTGGTGAAATTTTAGACACAGGCTGTGTGGCAGGTACTGGTGCTGTAGTAATGAGACCATTAACTAATTGTAGGTTTAATGCCGCAAAGAGATCCCTTCCAAGTATAGCAGTACCTTTATTCACAACGTAAAAGTCACATTGTGCAGTATTTGATTCAAATTGTACAGTCACTGGCAAGCAACCAAGTGCAGGGATTGGATCCTTTAAGTAACTGACCAGTCTCAGGGCAGGTGCAACAAGCATTTCAAGAAAATATCCTTTGGTAGTATAGAAACCAAGGGCTGGACATAGGTAGCTCATTTGACCCCACATGTTTCAGGGAAAACCAGGATTGTTTCCTGTCTCTTTGATCGGTGAATGCTACACAAAACATCACAAAATGGCGGTGCAGTGATTCTACTTTACATTTTAAACATTAAAGGAAAACTATACCCCCCAGAATGAATGCTTAAGCAACAGTCTAGATCATATCAAGTACATATTAAAGAAACTTACCAAACTGGAAAATCTTGCCCTTTTACATCTATTGCCTTGAACCACCCATTTTGTGATGGTCTGTGTGCTGCCTCAGAGATCATATGACCAGAAATACTGCAGCTCTAACTAACAGGGAGAGATCACCTGACCAGAAATACTGCAGCTCTAACTGTAACAGGAAGAGATCACCTGACCAGAAATACTGCAGCTCTAACTGTAACAGGAAGAGATCACCTGACCAGAAATACTGCAGCTCTAACTGTAACAGGAAGAGATCACCTGACCAGAAATACTACAGCTCTAACTGTAACAGGAAGAGATCACCGGACCAGAAATACTGCAGCTCTAACTGTAACAGGAAGAAGTTTGGGAGTAAAAGACAAAACTTTGTCTATTAACTGGCTCATGTAACCCATAAGGGGTCCCAATTTTGACAGCTCAGCCCAAAGTCCTGGGTTTTTTACTGAAATGTCCCGACTTTCTCTTTGACCTCCTGCGCTGACTCCAGAAAAAAATACATTTCTGAAACTTAATTAAAATAAGAGGGTTTTTGGCAGAGAACCCAGAACTTTCGGCAGCTGCACTTGGATACTTTTGTAACAATTTAAAATAATCAAAGATACAATTGTAGCTATTTAAGATAAGCAGGTCTCTTGGTAGAACCAAGACTTTCTTTAGCAAAACTGTTATAACACATTAATACGCTGAACTAAAACACCCAGAATTGTGGTCAAATTCTCACAACCTGCCAAATTTTGTAAAATAAACATGATAATTAGGGGGTATGGCCATAAAATGGGCATGATCGAACATTTTTGCCATGCTAAGTTCTGTCCCTCATTAAATGTTTTTGAATTTTGGGAGCTATGCCTAACATGTTTTTGTGCCTTTGGTTTGTTTGTGTGCACCGTGAATTGTATGATCCTATAGGGCTGCCCTTAGTACTTAAAATGTTTTGGATTGCCCAGTGGCACATACTGCTAGAAAAGTATACTTTTATGTAAATGGTTTAGTTAGATGAAGCAGGGTTTTACATATGAACTGCTTTATGCAATATATTTTCATAGAGAACTACATTGCTCAGGGGTACAGTTTTCCTTTAAAGGACAAGTAAACCTTTAAAATAAGTGAATGCAAAATTGATGAGAGTGCTATTCTAAGAATGTTTGCAATTTACGTTCATTATTTATTCTCTTTTTTACCAAGATATTAAGGGATACATGTACTGTTAATATGATTGAATTGTGTTACAACAGCGCCACCTGTTGGTAAGTTTCCCACCAGTCTGACCACCAAGTAGTCAAGGAAGATGTCAGGAGAAAGAAAGAGGCTGCTCTGATGTTCTTCTGTTTAGGAAAGATTTGAGAAAGGTTTCTAATATTGTTCCTAGGCATCAGAGCAGCCTCTTTCTTTCTCCTGACAACTTCATTGACTACTTGGTGGTCAGAATGGTGGGAAACTGACCAGCAGGTGGCGTTGTTGTAACACAATTCATTCATATTAACATCAAATGTATCCTTTAATATCCTGGGAGGAAAAAGAAAATAATGAATGTAAATTGCAAAAGTTCTTAGAATAGCTCCCTCATCAATTTTACATTCACCTATTTTAAAGGTTTACTTGTCCTTTAAGTACCCTTTCAAGTGAATTTTAAAGGCTCCCTGCCGTTACAAAGCATGCAAAAAGCCATCTTTCATACCCCTGTATTACACTGCTGTAAACTCTGAACAAAAGAATAAATGTGCACTGCTTGGGTTAAATCTACTTTCTATCACTTCCCTCAGTGGATGTCGACATCATCTAAATGCTTTTCGTACATATTCACGCTGCGGTCGTTTGCATCAGAGAACAGGCGTTTACAGGCACAAGCCGGAGACATGTCAATTGGTTTATCTGGCAATGCATGCTGGGATGCTGCACCTCAGACGCCAACTAGGCCTCCGCTTATTAAATTTCTGTATTTACAGAAAGACCAACTGGGAATAAAGAAGAATCCATTAGATCTATTAACTTCATTTTTTTTCTGCTTTATTTCTGCCAGATGAGATGGAGAGCAGGACAGAAAATATCAGCATTTTTCTTCTTGAGATGCAGCGCGTTTTGCGGTTACGCCATCGCTAGGACGCCATTAGTTTGTAATGAAAACAGATGCCGTGTAGAGCAAATCTGTGAGATGGGGCGTGCGAGGCAAGCGCAGTTTAATGTTTTGTTTGACTGACTTGTTTTTTTATCGGTATTTTACTCTTTTATATTGATCATTAGCTGAAATGTTTCTTCATTGGGTTCTGTTCCATGTGGTGACGTTTAGTGACAATGGCCCTTATGAAAGCAGGACCTTAGAGACTGAAAAGTAGTGGAAGGACAGGGATATGACAGTGTGGTGTTTATACAAATGGCCTGTAGATGTCACTGTGCACATGAGTTATGCTGTGCATACACAGTACTGTCTATACTGCTTAAGGTGCTAGAGTTTATGTTACTGTTATGTAATGGCTGCATGAGCCTGCTAATTAAGCACTGTTATACTCTGCTCATCCTCTGCTATAAAAACACAACAGACAGGACAAGGAAGTGGACCCAGAAGGATTGTGGAAAATGTAGTTCAAGGGGATGGGCTTGGAGGAGAAGGAGGAGGGAAAAGGAGAGGGCCAAAAGGCAGTTTGCACCTACACAGCCATTTTGTGTTTTGCTCCCTCAGTGATCACCTGACAGGAAATAAGGGAGGTTCTAATTGTGACAGGAGAAGAAGTGTGGGAGTAAAAACCTTGTCACTATCCATTGGCTGGCAGATGGAACCTAGCTGGTATGGGTGCCCTTGGTTTGTATGTGAGCACAGACCCTAATATAAGTCAGAGGGCAGAATTTAGATAGAAATACCACCGGAAATATGCTTTTGGTCTCCATTGGCATCTCATGCTAAATCGGTAGAAGATAAGATGGAGTTTCTTCTTCTACCAAGAGGGCTGAATTTAGCACTTCCATGCCATCCATTATGAGATGTGAGCCCCTAGGCTACACTTTCCACAGGACCCCCCCCCCCAGCAAGGTGCTATCCTGAGCTGGAAGTATAAGTTAGATATGGAGTGGACCTTTACAGATATCTCACAACTGTCCCGTTGTTACAAATGACAGTGGCGTAATTACTCGCTGGTGGCCCCTGGTGCAGGATTGGCACCCGGGCTCCCCTATCGGGCTCTAACCCTATGAATTGCACATTGGAGTTCTCCTAGCCTCTCTGGTGGGCCCCAAGAGGGAGCGGGCCCTGGTGCAATTGCATCTCCTGCTCCCCTGGTAGTTACGCCACTGCAAACGGAGTCCCAAACCCAGAGCAAACTCCAAGCTCCCGGCTCACTCTTCCACCTTTAACAACCACCTTTGGATTCGGGAGGAGCCCTCCGCTACTCGGGTGCCGCCAGGACTTAACGTGAGAGAACCAGGGAGAGAGCTCTAGGCAAACAAGGGAACAGGCAGTTCAGTACAGAATCAAAAGCCGAGTTGAAGTTGGGGTCAAACACTAAGACGCAGTACAAAATCTAGGCTATATCCTAGGGTAGCCTATTCATTCATCTGCACTGGGTATATGGCATAGAGTCGGTATGGATTCACTAAGGTCGGTTAGATATTGTATAGATTTTGTAACCCCTGCACAACTACTCAACTGACATCTTTAAGGGCAGAGACACAGGGTCAGATTCGGGAATATTAGTCGCACAGCAACAAATTAGCGAATGCTACAAATTGCTCATGGGTGTGACGTCAGAAGCTCATTCTGCACAACATTGTCGCTCCCTCCCGTTGTCCTAGCACTGGGGGCCAATTTCATCTTTTAAAAAAAACTACTTTTATCACCAACTGGAGTGTGTATTCTATTATTTTGGACCTCTGGTTGGGGAGAATATTTTTGGCCAACAGATGCCCTTTAAATGACAACACCAATTTAATAGGATCCAGTGCACAGGCATCTTTCCTCCTTCATGTAAAATTGTGCCAGGTGAATGGATTACACAGGAGCAACCTCAGAGGAGCCAGATTTACCCGATTGCTCTCTTTTCCTCTAATTGTGCGTTATGTTAATCTTCTCCTGAGCGCTTGGCTGTGTCGGTTCATTGAAGTGATTATGCTCTTGAGACAGTATCTAACAATGAAAACATCATTATCTGGAGCAGGCTTCTTTCTAGAGATGGATGAGTTTTGAGCAGGGCTGCCATCAGAAATCATGGGGACCTGTACAACAACATTTTCAGCTCTTTTAGCGACGCAAGGTCTGGCAAAACAAGGAAGTGCAAGGCTGGGCCCAGGGGCGCTCCGCCAATGAAAGAAGCCGCTCCTGGTAACGAAGAGCTGAATTTCCAGTTTTCAACCCGGAAATTTGGCTCTTCTAGTGCAGAGTGCGCACTAGCGCTGTGGACCCCCCTACCCCTTTAAGGCGCTGAAAAAGTGAGTGCTGTGAGGAAGGGGGTGGCATTTTGAAGGCCACCTTAGGATATCATCAGGATCACCCCTGGCCGCGCCCCCCTTCTATCTTAAAAACCCAGGGCCGCTCTGGCCATGAGGCAAGGTGAGAATCTTGCCTCAGGCGGCACGGAGCGGCCAGTTACCAGGGGCGGCAAAAAGCCGTCTATGGTAACCTTAAGAGACAAATTTCCGTTTTTTAAAACAGAAATTTGGCTCTTTTAGTGCAGCGAGCACAATAGCACTAGCGATGCAGCCCCTCCTCGACCCGCTCCAACACTAAAAGTTAAGGTGGCCATACACGAAGAGATCCGCTCGTTTGGCGATGTTGCCAAAAGAGCAGATCTCTCCCCGATATGCCCATCATGGGCCCTAGGGCCCAACGTTCGGATCAGTACGGGCGGTCGGATCGCGGGACTGCATCAACGAACAGATAATCCTGCCCGATCGACATCTGGCCGACTTTCGGGCAGATATCGATCGGGAAAGCCCGTCGGAGGGCCCCCCACACGGGCAGATAAACTGCCGACACAGTCTGTCGGCAGCTTTTATCTGCCCGTGTATGGCCACCTTTAGAAGCGCAGAGCAGGAGGGGGGGGAATTGGCATCAGGCGGCAGCAGCCCCTGTAAAAACCCGCCGAGCATGGGGCTTAACAGTGTGGCATTGGGCTACGAGGTTAGGTTGATGGGGCTCATTTCTAAACTTACTGCAGTGCAGAATGATTCTCACAGTGAACATATTTGCCCTGCCTGTGTTTTTATTTATAAAACTGGCCAATATTGCTGCATCTGTGCAAAGGCAGGAGCTGCGCTTATATTTTACCGTTTATTTAAAAGAAATAAATGGAAGTCAGACTCAGCCTGGCACATTTATTCATAATCAGAGGGATGTAAAAGTTAAAGTGACATGAGCAGCACTTGCCGTTACATTTCACATAATGACAGAGGAATAGAAAGAACACAGGAGGGAGCCTAAAAATGAAAAGGTCACGTCGCTTCTATTCTCCCTGTCACAGCAAAGCTAAGGTCACCATCAACATGGCTGCCGTGCAACGAGGTAACATTTACAGAGGGCTTCAAAAAAGCTTTGGGGAATTCATCATAAGTCGGCTGATGTTGTGGGTCCCTGTAGAACAGCATCTTAAAGGGATACTCCTTAAAAATGTATTTTACATGTTGAAAGCAGTTGTAATTCTAAGCACTTCAAATTATTTGTAAATGAAAGCAGTATTTGTGTTATTTTTGCACTGCTTCCTGTTACTGGCAAACACCACCCCCAGTCTTATTATTACTGTAATCACTGCAGTAACTTATTAAAGGTATAGATATCGCATACACAGATAACTGTACCAGGAGGCCCCCACAACCCTGCAAGACGCCACAATCCCTCCACAAAATGGTCGAGGACCACAATTATACCTTGTTAAGGGAACATTGTGGTCCAGTTCATGGAAAGCTGGACATATAGGACCAGCTGAAAGCTAAATAGCAGGCTGGCAACAGGGGTTGTAATTAGAATGTATTTGCCATGTTTCCTAGAGAAACTAATATACCTCCAAACTTTTATCCAGGTTTGGACCAATAGGCACTGGGAAAAGCCTTGGACTTGGACCTCATGGACTCTGCTACCACAGGCCCGCTGCCTGCCTAGGATCTGTGGTGGGAACAGTTTGCAGCTGCCATGAGTTGCTAATGCCAAGCAAGAAAGAGGAGGGACTGCGGAAGGGTAAGGTTGACAGTTGCGGCTGCGGTGTTTGAGTTTGCATACCCTATTGGGTCCCAGACACCCCAGTCTGACACTGCTTTAAGCATATATGCCCTCTGTACTCCTACAAAGTAGCAAAGGCGGCAGTTGTGCCTGGCGATTAGACCTCTGGCTAATGGTTGTTACATTTATATATGACAGAAAGTTAAAGTCTTGTTTTCTTTGCTACTAGGAATCAAGTGGTGATTTTTCATTTGCACAAGACTGTATTGCTTTGGCGCAATTACTGTTCCTACTTCCTAACACAAGCAGCATTTTTTGCCTGACGCGTTTCGGGCACATATTTCTTTCATTTATGGCCAGTGCAAGGAAATGGGGTCCAGATTTGCCCCTCTTGCTAGTTTATGTTCTGTGTGACATAAAGGGGTTAGTTTAGTAACAAATGTAATATTGCACAGATTGATCAATCAGCTCTTCACTCTTTAACTTGTTGAAACAAACTGCTGATTGGTTACTATGGGCCACTGCGCTAGAGCAGTAATGTGTATGTGTTAGCAAATCATCCCCCCCCCGTACCCCTCCAATCTGTAAATTGTAACAGATGCTCAACGCCTATTTCATTGAATCAACTTCTTGTTCCTACCAGAGATTAATTTGAAAACGGCTTCTAATTAAAATCTAGGCAGACCATAAAAACGCAGCAGGAGCCCAACCATGAAAAATGCATTTACATATTGTCTGGAATTCCCGCCAGCACAACGAAAGAACACTGGGGAGCGGCAAAAGCAAGGCATTTTTTCCCACGTGGATAAAGAAAATCGGAAACCGCCTAACAAATTCTCAGAACACTTTTGCAATTTAGCTTTCAAGATATTAGCAGTTTTTACACTGCTGATATAGGGAATTTAAAACACCAGTGCCACCTACTGGTCAAAGGGCTACAGTAGGTTGAAAATTAACTTTGTGAGAAATGGAGAGTCTGTGATGTTGCTGTGCTTAGAGAAGGAAGTTCTTTAAGGGGGTCTGTGGGCCGGTTTGGAGGGGGCTGCTGAGAACACACACACATTATATACATATTATTATTTATATGAAGTACAATAGTATATATAATAGTAGTATAAAAGAGAACATCTGCAAGCAGCAGCCAGAAGAGTATAGAAGATATCCAGCGCATGTGAGAATCCCACAGTAATAGTTTTCTAGCCGCAGTTATACAGAGAGATGGCCAGGGACAGTCAGGGTTAACATTCCCATTTTGCACCTCGTGTGTATTTCTCTCAGCTCCAAAAATAATAGAACATTGTCTGCTTGGCGAATAATAGAGATTGTTTTTGCCGCGCCTCAGAGGCCTCTCTCTCTCTGTGATATGATATCTGGGCTGCCAAGGGCCTTATAATAACACTAACAATAAATGGAATGGAATGACACACACATATATATATATAACATCACAGGTTGGGATGAGGAAAGAACAGCACAGAAAATATAACAGAACTCATAAGCACCTGCTAATCTCATACCTGGTCTGTTTGATTTCCTACTGAACAGAACATTCCCATGCCCAAAGAAAAAGAACAGAATATTGCCATGCCCAAAAAAACAGAACATTCCCATGCCCAAACAAAAGGAACAGAACATTCCCATGCCCAAAGAACAGAACATTCCCATGCCCAGTGAACAGAATATTCCCATGCCCAAAGAAAGAGAACAGAACATTTCCATGCCCAACGAACAAAACATTGCCATGCCCAACAAACAGAATATTTCCATGTCCAAAGAACAGAGTATCCCCATTCCCAAAGAATGTCTCATACCCAACAAGGAGAACATTATTGTGTCCAAAGAATGGAACATTCCCATGGCCATGGGACATGCCCAACAGACAGAACATCCCCATGCTCAACAAATAGAAAATCCATGTGTCCAAAGAACAGAACATTCCTAAAGAACAGAACAGTCCTGTGCCCAAAGAACAGAAAATTTCCATGTCCAATTAAAACAACATTCCCATGCCAAACGTAAGAGAACATTCCCATGCCAAACAGACATAACATTCTAATGACCAAAGAACAGAACATTATCATGCCCAACAAACAGAACATTCCCATGCCCAACAGACATAGCATTCCACTAACCAAAGAACAGAACATTCCCATGCCCAACAAACAGAACATGCCAATGACCAAAGAGAAGAACATTCCCATGCCCAACAAACAGAACATTCCCATGCCCAACAGACATAACATTCCACTGACCAAAGAGCAGAACATTCCCATGCCCAATTAATAGACATTTTAGTGTCTGATGTAAAGAGCAATCCGATGGATATCACATTAACATATGCAATGAACAGAATATTCACAAAAGCCAAAGAAAACAACATTCCCTTTGTACTGAGTGGTAATTCCCTATTGCTGCTGAATATAATTTGGAGTGGATCATTCCCATGCTCAATTAATACTTTATTCTTCTGCAGACATACTGTTTGGTTGTTGGACGTCATAAATCTTGGTTACACCAGAAAAACCACTCTTGTGATTGGTTGTAACATATAAAGCTTGGATGAGCGCTGTCAGCAACAATGACATCACAGTACTGTGAGCTCATTTCTACCTACACTTTGTTACCTGGGGATATGAACACAAGTCTAACTGCAGGGCCCATGCAATGAGTGGGAAGATTACTCCAATAAAGTAATTTAAAAAAAAAAACTCATTTATTTTCTGATACAGCAGAAAGGAAGTAGGCGTTAGAGAAGCTTATTATATCCTACAAGTATCAGAACTTTCATCATAAACTAGGGATGCACCGAATCCAGGATTCGGTCCGGGATTCGGCCAGGATTCGGCCTTTATCAGCAGGATTCGGATTCGGCCGAATCCTTCTGCCTGGCCGAACCGAATCCTAATTTGCATATGCAAATTAGGGCCAGGGAGCTAAATCACGTGACTTTTTGGCACAAAACAAGGAAGTAAAAAATGTTTTCCCCTTCCCACCCATAATTTGCATATGCAAATTAGGGTTCGGATTTGGTTCGGTATTCGGCCAAATCTTTCGGGAAGGATTCGGGGGTTCGGCCGAATCCAAAATAGTGGAGTCGGTGCATCCCTATCATAAACAACTTCATAAATCCATAAACTACACTCTCTACAAACACCCCAACTTCACATATCACATTCCCCCCACCCCCTGCTCGTACCTACAGTGAACCACACAACTCCTGGGACTGTCTGTCTGTATCGATTTTAATAAGTCAAGTCAAATCTAGTTTATTGTCATCTCTTCTGCAGACAAAAAGAAATCATGAGCCCAGGGAGAAGAAATTACACATGTTACACTTATTTTCCCTTCCTGTCCCAGCCATACAACCACTCAGTACTTAAACACCCACAAGAAAATAAACATAAACTGCAATAATCACGCTGCAGTACACACTATACACCAAAGAATAAACACTGTGCAAAGATAAACAACATATATTCAATAATATATGGTTGAATTTAATAAAAGTTGGTAAGGGAAAAAACTATTCGCTGTGCGAAAAGTTATGCTTTTGCGCGAATAGATTTCGCTGCGCATTTAAGATAGCTTTTGCGAACCCGGAAACTGTTTAGCGACCATTTCCGACAGTGGAAGACCGTTTGCGAGTTTTACGGCTTGCTCCAATGCGCAGTAAATGTAATAAAACGCTTTACTGAAAAAGTCATTATGTTTCTCCAAATGATTACGACACCTTCAAGCACTTCTTAAGAGTGCGCAATTAAGATTTGCAATGCAATAACAGTATAAGGTACAATATTACATAGTAAGATGTGTATTTTTTACTCTTTGCGACTTTAATTACATTCCCCCTATAATAAGCTATTCTATTACAATGTTGTGCAATATACAAATAGTATAACATGTTATTCTCTTAAAATAATTTGCAAATATGCCCTTTCTTATTCTACTAACCTCTGCTAGAGAGAACATATAATTGTGCTCAAATATATCCATATATCCAAAAATATTCAGGATCACACTGTTACTATAGGCCCCATCTCTCCCTACTAT
>CM044447.1:124098728-124108951 GCA_024363595.1 Xenopus borealis | reverse complement strand
TTAAAAAAAAAACGCATCAGTATCCCTTTAAAGATAATTTCCTTTATCTCTGTAATAATAAAGCAGTACCTTGTACCTGATCAAAACGAAGATATATTAAACCCCTGGTCCCGAGCATATTGGATAACAGGCCCAATACTTGTATATGTTTGCATAAATCTATGAAGTCCTTGGTTCCTCTTCGGTGCATGTACATTTACATACTCATTAAAACAGAATTGTGTCATCTAGGGCAGCACCATGACACACATACGTATTGGCAGAAATATGCACACAATTAATGTTCTAGACTAATAATATAGCCCGCATAATAAATGTGTAGTAAGGGTCAATGACTGAACCGGAAATAGTCAAGTCTCCCCAAAAGCCATAGAACAACCCCTGTCCCATAAAGGATAAGGAAACCTTTAAAACAAGTGAATGTAAAATTGATGAGGGAGCTATTCTAATCACGTTTGTAATGTACATTCATGATTTATTTTACATTCCAAGATATTAAGGGATACATGTCCTGTTAATATGAATGAAATGTGTTACTACGGCGCCACCTGCTGGTCAGTTTCCAACTATTCTGACCACCAAGTAGTCAAGGAAGTTGTCAGGAGAAAGAAAGAAGCTGCTCTGATGTTCTTCTGCTTAGAAATAAAAAATAGAAACCTTTCTCACATCTTTCCTAAACAGAAGAACATCAGAGCAGCCTCTTTCTTTCTCCTGACAACTTCCTTGACTACTTAGTGGTCAGACTGGTTGGAAAATGACCAGCAGGCAAAATGAATTGACGTTAACAGTACAGATCTTGGAATGTAAAAAAATAAATAAATAAATAAATAATGAGTGTACATTGCAAAAGTGCTTAGAATAGCTCCCTCATCAATTTTACATTCACTTACTTTAAAGGACAAGTAAACCTTAAAAAGAAGTGCAGTTACCGTGAGCCCACTGGTGGCTACTTCTGGCAGGGTCATAGTGGCTGGCGTCGTCAGTCGGTTCCGAGCCCGGCTCAGCTGAAGCATTACCCCATCCATTAGCTACAGATACAGCCACGAGGTTGCACAAAAACAGAAGGCAGAAATAATTAAGTGGGGACACGACATTGCAGCAGGTCACCGGTGACTCATTTCATGTAGCTAGTGGCTACTGATTCAAGCCGGGCATTACATACCCCCAATAACACGTGAAGAACAAACTAAAAAAGGAAGAAGAGATACTGCCAACGCCATACCTTCAGCACCTCTGCCCCAGTCTGGAATGTGTAGTTCTCTCCGCGGTTGGTCAGCAGGTAAATGGCCTGGTTGACATGGTTTCGAGCATCTTGAATCTGTCAAATAAATCAAGCAAAGAGCAAGGATCGCAAAACTGTTACGGGACAGCCAATGACGTTCCTTCCCTCTACCACTCTCAGCCCCTTATTACCTGCTGCATTTTCCACTGCTTGTCTTCACGGAAGGCAAAATGCAAGAGCTGATTGGTCCGCAGGGTTTTCAGATTCACTTCCTAAAGGGAGCGCAGGGTGGGAAGAGGTTGGTGAAAGCGGCCATGAAGACCCCAGAATAGAATATCCTCATTAACACTTCTAACTTAATTTAAAGATTTTTAAGAGGGTCTTAATTAGCTGCAGGGTACTCACAGCCTGGCATAAGGTGTCTCCTTGGAGAGTCAATATGCCCTTCACTTGATCCGAGCTGCAAGACAGAAGCAGAAGATGGTCACTCGGACATGGACATCCTCATCTTTAGTTCACATTGACAATAGGAGGAATCTGTATAACTCCACAGCAGACTGTGCTAAATCCAGGCCTACTTTTATATTGTGTCAGCAAGTGACTATGCCCCAACTGTGTCCCTTACTACTAAAATGGAAACAGTGCCAATCTCCTAATCCTATAACAGCAAAGGGTCCAGGCGGAGGGCTATAAGGAAGAAACAGTGGCTTGAAATGCTCACCTTGTGGCTCCCAGTGTAAAGTTCTCTTGTTTTGTGGGGCCTTCTCCTACACCGCTGGGAAGTGTAAACCTCCTGGAAGCTTCCTGCATTAGACAAGAATGCACGAGTTATACATGGAGCTCCGAAAATCACTCATGTATTATAAGGGATAATGTACCCCCTACTGTAAATGATAAGGATATCAGAAGTCACTGAGGGGTTGTGACCATATAAAGGCACAAGGCACAAGGCTGAGTTATACAGAGAACTCGGAGTATCACATGTATTATAAGGGATAATGTACCCCCTACTGTAAATGATAAGGATATCAGAAGTCACTGAGGGGTTGTGACCATATAAAGGCACAAGGCTGCAGGCTGAGTTATACAGGGAACTCTGAGTATCACTCATGCATTATAAGGGATAATGTACCCCCTACTATAAATAAGGATATCAGAAGTCACTGAGGGGTTGTGACCATATAAAGGCACAAGGCTGCAGGCTGAGTTATACAGGGAACTCTGAGTATCACTCATGTATTATAAGGGATAATGTACCCCCTACTGTAAATGATAAGGATATTAGAAGTCACTGAGGGTTTGTTCTGTGACCATATAAAGGCACAAGGCTGCAGGCTGAGTTATACAGGGAACTCTGAGTATCACTCATGTATTATAAGGGATAATGTACCCCCTACTGTAAATGATAAGGATATTAGAAGTCACTGAGGTGTTGTTCTGTGACCATATAAAGGCACAAGGCTGCAGGCTGAGTTATACAGAGAACTCAGAGTATCACTCATGTATTATAAGGGATTATAAGGGATAATGTACCCCCTACTGTAAATGATAAGGATATCAGATGTCACTGAGGGGTTGTGACCATATAAAGGCACAAGGCTGCAGGCTGAGTTATACAGGGAACTCTGAGGCAAATTCAAGGTCTGGTATTTGTGTATAAACAGGTCACAGTTTTGTGTTACTAGAATGTGGTCTAACTGCTTAGCATTGTGGTACAAAACACTGTTACAATGAGATAAGGAGGGGACAGAAGCAGCACAAGGGAGATAATACAATGAACTATACACGAGCGCTAAGGCCTGAAGCTTTTCTTGGAAATACAGAGACCCACACTGCACCCTGCGCACAAGGTAAACAAACCCTGGTGACCCACATATTCAGCTAGATAATACAAATACAAGTCCACCTGAGGAAAAAAAAACAGTTTTCCCACTGCTTGCAGTGAATAACCTTGTCACACAAAGACTCTTTGTTTTTGTATCTAACTGGGTCAGACAAAGAGGCCAGTTTTGGGTTCTTAGCTGCTATGCTATACTGACCTTCAAGATGTCCTGCAACTGCTTCAGAACAGAATGTACCTCCTCTTTCAGGAGCCATTTGAATTCTTCCTCCTAGAAGAAAGAAAGAACACAAAAGTTGTAAGTCTGTTCTGACTCCAGGTCTGTTAATCAGTTGGTTTCGGCTACATTGTTTCAGGAGTCAGAGCCAGCAGTCCAGAGAATATAAAAAGACCTACAGACACGCTGTTTCCTATAGCAGTTACATTTACAAACAAAGTTTAAACGTGTAATGAAAGCATATTGCAAAGATAGTTAGAATTATATTGGGTTTACATTACATAGGCATTAAAATTGACTTTCTGTTCAGAGACTTAGGGACCAAAGAGGCTAAATTTGACCAACTTCTATTTATGAAACGGTGACAGACACTGTTTATTCTGAAACAATTTCTCAGCTGTTGTCTATTTCGCCTCGCTCTATTTATATACAAGAGCTTCAACATTCTTTTCAAGCAAATATTAACCAATCACTTTGTTCTTTGGCTCAAGCAAAAAATCAACTTTATTTATACATTTCTGCTATCTGCTACTGACTTAAAATTCAGCTTAAGAAAATTATCCTCCAGGTCTGTTATTTGGCTGGCTTTGGCAACATTGATTCACAAGTCAGAGCCAGCGCTGCGGAAAAATATAAAATAACCTGAACAGAGTGGTACCATAAAACAATGTCACATAGGTATTCCCCTGTACTAAGCACATTTCTGCAGGAATAGATTCTAAGTTTACTTATAGTCTGTAAAGAGAGATCCCATAAAACTATGGCAGCATAGGTATTCCCTGTACTAAGCACAATTCAGCAGGAACAGACCCCTAAGTTTGCTCATAGTCTGTACAGAGAGATACATAAAACTATGTCACATAGGTATTCCCTTGTACTAAGCACAATTCTGCAGGAACAGACCCCTACACCAACCATAAAACTATAGTAGCATAAGTATTCTCCAGAACAAAACTATGATGAAAGTGGTCTCAGGTGACAATCAAGAAGTGCTGTCAGTATTGGCCACATATTTGGAATGAGGCATTCAGACTGGCTGATACACATTATGGCTGCAGGGCATGTCAGCAAGGTTGGTGCGTATAATACAAACAGAAAAGTTGGCACAGGCAGGATTCTTCCAGTTATTTGCACCAATCCCAACCCAAAGCAGGACAAGGCTCCTCAGATATCTCATTAAAAGGCACAGGGTGGCACCAGTCAATGTTTATTATCATTGAAGCCCCTGGTGACAGATTTTCTCTTAAAAGACAAAATGCTGAAGTTGAACAAGTGCCATATTAAGTGTTTCCTCACAAACAGCATTATTAGTGATGGCACCTCTGCTCTGACTCCACCCCAACCCAGGCCAATGTTCCCCCACGATTTCTAAACCCAAGTGTTACCCAACCCCCTCTGCTGAGGCCAGACATTGGCAAGGTAAGGCTGAGGGGTTGTGACAGAGTTAATGCCACTGAAGGGACAAGGGCAACATCACTAATCTGGAAGGCCTTGAACAGAGTTAAGCCGGCTACAGGGGGTTTTAGGTCAGCCCCCTCCAATGGTTGTACCCCAAGTACATGGGCACATAGTATGGTCAGTGATTCAAGTACCATTACCCACTGGCAGTCCCTGCATTTTACACAGAAAGGCCAGTGACTGACAGGAAGTCAGGGTCTCCTGCACAAAGATGGCAGCAGCAAGCGCTTCAAATACATGGTGAAACCATTTGCAATGTTTCTTCGGTAAACTAATACAGACTTTCAGGAGTCCGTACAGGGAGTAAAACTGAGGCTCTTATTACTCATCTGACTGGAGCTTCACTCAAACAATCCCCTCACATTCTAAGGTTACTTAGCTTGTTGACACGGGAACACACACCACTATACTGACCATTCCAATATCTGTTTCTCCAAAAGACTACTGTATTCAAACATCTGGCCAACAGCCGCTAGCACTTGGGTAAAAGCTATTTTACCTCATTATTTAAATCCTTCAGCCACATACCATATCAACGGCTTGTGGTAAAGATGCTGGTAATAATGACATGTGCATTTCTGGGGGATGTGTAATCACATAGAGCCCTTCCTTTCTCTCACAAAACAGCAGTCCTGCCCTTCTTTATGGCTGACATTCTAGCCACCGGTCATACCAGAAGGCCCCAACATCTATCTAATACACATTGTTATTATCATTGCAAAATCCAAGCCCTTCATTTGTTCAATTAGCAGCGACAGAGTGAGAAAGAAAGCTTAGCAAGCAAAGGAAACTCCACTGCAATCATGTGCAAAAGTATAGAATTATCCATGCAACAGAAAAACGGCCACAATCATCTTGGGACAACAGGATAGCCTTAGAGCTAGAGGCCAGTATACCACAAACAGCTTTGTCAAATCACATGTTATGCAGAATCAGATTAGCAGGGTAAAAAACATGACTTGACTGGTGGGTTCTGGTGACAATACACCCAGTATTTTCTCTATCTCTTCAATTAAATTAAGTTTAATTTCCTATGTACAACCCACATTAGTAATGTAAGGAAACATCTGTTTATCTCTCTGTACAGATTATGAGCAAATTTAGGGACTGTTCCTGCTGAATTGTGCTTAGTACAGGGAATACCTATGCTGCCATAGTTTTATGGTATCTCTCTGTACAGACTATGAGCAAACTTAGGGACTGTTCCTGCCGAATTGTGCTTAGTACAGGGAATACCTATGCTGCCATAGTTTTATGTATCCCTCTGTACAGACTATGAGCAAACTTAGGGACTGTTCCTGTCGAATTGTGCTTAGTACAGGGAATACCTATGTGACATAGTTTTATGTATCCCTCTGTACAGACTATGAGAAAATAAAGGGGGCTGTTCCTGCAGAATTGTGCTTAGTACAGGGGAATACCTATGCTGCCATAGTTTTATGTATCTCTCTGTACAGACTATGAGAAAATTTAGGGGACTGTTCGTGCCAAATTGTGCTTAGTACAGGGAAATACCTATGCTGTCAATTTTATGGTCTCTCTGTACAGACTATGAGCAAAGTTAGGGGGCTGTTCCTGCAGAATTATGCTTTGTTCGGGGGGAATACCTATGGCATAGTTTTATGGTATCTCTCTGTAAAGACTATGAGCAAACTTAGGGGACTGAATTGCGCTTAGTACATGGGATGTTAGCAAGAACATTAGAAGTGAAGGAAATTATAATCACCTGAGCAGTCATGTGCAAAGGGAAACGGTAACCTTTAATCAGAAAAAGTCATGAGACTTCCGAAGAGCTGAGATCAGATTATAGTGCCCTACCTGTACTAGCAAATATCTAGGAAATATCCGATTACTCTGCAGTTTGCTCCATGTGCAGCTGCTATAAGCCATTACAACATGCACTTATCCCCTTTAAAGCTATTCACAAACTAAAACACTTCCTTCCGGGTCAGTTTATGCCAGTATAAATCTTTTGTCCTTCAGATATAAATAGCTCCACTGCTATTATCTACCCATCACCTGTTCCTTCCTTCGATCTCCTTTCAGAACTACAGAGTCGCTTTGGTCTCTTTACTCTGACCCTGCAAGTCTGCTTGTTGTATAACCAAGGAGCAGGAGCCCCAAAGGCCACACCTGACCATGGAAAACAAATCTCCTTCAGCAATTCCCATCCTTTTCACCTACCTGCATAGGCAGAGAAAATGACAACTCTTTTTGATACTGGGTGTCACTGCACAGTCGTGGCCCCTCAGAGGTCCCCATACACAAGCAGATGGGTCCAAATCACCCATGTATGGCCACCATAAAATGGGTAGTTCACCTTTGAGTTAAAGAGCAGTAACACCAAATAATTAAGGTGTTTTAAAGTAATACAAATATAATGTAGTTTTGCCCTGCACTGGTAAAACTAGTGTGTTTGCTTCAGAAATACTACTATAGTTCAAATTAACAATCTGCTACGTAGCTATGGTGGAAATAGAAAAAAGTCTGCCCCCATGGCTACACAGCAGCTTATTTATATAAACAACACTAGTGTTTAGAAAACACAGACGTTTTGCCAGTGCAGTACTACATTATATTTTTATTACTTTAAATAATTTTATTTTTTTGACGTTCCTGGTCCTTAGTATGATGTAGAGAGTGATATTCTGAGACAGTTTGCTATTGTTTTTCATTATTTGTGGTTTTTGAGTTATTTAGCAGCTCTTCAGTTTATAATTTCAGCAATATGGTTACTAGGGTCCAAATTAACCTAGCAACCATGCATTCATTTGAAGAGAAAGGGATATAAACAGGAGAGGGCCTGTATACAAAGGGGAGTTATAAAAAGTAACAATAATACATCTGCAGCCTTACAGAGCATTTGTTTTTTAGATGGGGTCAGTGACCCCTGTTTGAAAGCTGGAAAGAGTCAGAAGAAAAAGGCAAATACACAAACGCTCTCTCTCACACACACACACACACACACGCTCTTCTCTATCAGTTCTGGGATTAGGGAGTGTATCTGACATACAAGGGAACTATAATATCCCCATTCTGTGTGTATGGTGGAAGCAGTGCTAGCGGCCTTAAGATCAAGCTTCACGTGATCCCCCCCCAACATCCCGATTCAGCAGCCAAAACAAATTCCTGGAAATTGCTGTGAGCTTCTGTCAGCTATTGATTGATTAATTCCTAAAATGAGTGACAGGCATACATTAAAGGGGATCTAAACCTCCTAATATAATAAACTATGCCTTATGACAAAACATTTATTTGAAGCAGTTCTTTAATTTAAATGCTATTGGGTTTAGTTCACCTTTAAACAAAGGCCCAGAGGCCAAGATCACTTTTTGCATAATACTCTTGTATGCCAGGTTAGTGCACAAGCGTGGATATCCCATGTGCATTGCAAAACCTAGTGTGACAAGGTATGAGGCAAAGGAACAGTAACAAACATTTGAAGTGTTTTAAAGTAATAACAATATAATGCAGTGTTGCCCTGCACTGGTAAAACTGCTGTGTTTGCGTCAGAAACACTCCTATAGTTTATATAAACAGGCTGCTATGTAGCCCTGGGAGCAGCCATTCAAGCACAGGATACAGAGTAGATAACAGATAAGTACTACTATAGTTTATATAAACAAGCTGCTGTGTAGCCATGGGGGGCAGCCATTCAAGCACAGGATACACAGTAGATAACAGATAAGTACTACTATAGTTTATATAAACAAGCTGCTGTGTAGCCATGGGGGCAGTCATTCAAGCACAGGATACACAGTAGATAACAGATAAGTACTACTATAGTTTATATAAACAAGCTGCTGTGTAGCCATGGGGGGGCAGCCATTCAAGCACAGGATACACAGTAGATAACAGATAAGTACTACTATAGTTTATATAAACATGCTGCTGTGTAGCCATGGGGCCACCATTCAAAGGAGAAAAGCAGCGTATTTGGTTCTTCACAGTGAGGACAGTGAGGTTGTGGAATGCACTGCTGATGTGATGGCTGATTGTGTTAATGCTGGACAACAAAACATTATATTTTTTATCATTATAACACAATTTCATTGATTGGTGTTACTGTTCCTTCAACATACTCTTGCACCATCAACACAAGCCATACAAAGACACACGCCTGTAGTTGTTGCACAGTCACTTCCCACACAGGCAGCAGTGGCATCCACCCAGAAACAGAGAGGCAGGAGCAGAGGAGCCATTGTTTCCACCATACACATCCATGCACAATCTGCAGCTCAGTGAAGGGCACGAAAGATTAATACTGACACTTATTAACCAAATTGTGTGTTGCTTTTATTGATGGCCCCTGTCTCTATGTGGGATTGGGGGGACCCCTTGTACCTATTAGAGGCTTATATAGGGCCACAATTTGACCATGTAGAAACAGATACAGGTGTGTGGCCCCTGAGACATACTGAACATGAATAAATATTGGCTTCCAGGACCTGAGCATAGACATGGCAGCATCGAACACCCTATAGTATCTATGGCCAGGTCCTGGAAGTAAATATTAATATAGATATTATATCTATATAATGAGCAGCAGCTGCCAATAGTGATCAGAGGGTCGACTGTGGCCCTAAGTGATGGACCCAATGCCTAAACATGTTGTAATAAGGGAACAGCTGCTGCAGAATCTCATTGCATACCGACCAACTGCAACGTGCAATCACCAAGTGTTCGGCACTCACCAGAACGCTCCTCTCCGCGCTGCTCGCCGATGCGGCCGCCGTAGCCATCCTGATCTCAGTGGAACGCACAGCCCTAACATACGGATTACAGAGCCGGCAATAGCTCCTCCCCGCGCCACTATTGGACAAGAGAGGCTCTCTTCCGTATCTGATTGGCTACGGTTGCAGCCAGCGCTTTCCACTGTTTGTTCTATGCCTGGGAAGGGAAGCACTCCCGGCGCTGATTCGAAGAGGATTGTGATGTTGATGTGTGATCATTGGTCGCGCCTGGATCGTAGAACGAGATGGGGCGCAGTGATTGGCTACGGGACAGGGCAGCATCGTTAGTACCAGAGTGAAGGCATGGGGGCGGGGGGGAAAGGAGGAGAGAAATAATTATTGTTGCAGAATAATCCATCAACCAGACAGAATACAGGGCTTGAGTGCTGTTTCTTTAATGAAAAATAGTTCCCTACCCTGCTGTCACCGCTCTTTCTTGCCATAATGAGCATAGACGGTGATAACCTTGCAGAAGCCTGAATTCTAGCTTTACCTTCATGTACCAAACAAATCATTTCACGATTACCATTTAATCCTACATAGCAGCCAACCAATGGGATTCAGACTAAGATCTGTATAAACAAGCCCCTCTCTGCCCCACATTGCTGCCTGTGTCCATGGTTTATGGATCAGGGGGAGTTCAAGCAGATTAGGAAGAAGAGTGATGGCTGGGGCCTAAGAAGCAGATTAGGAAGAAGAGTGATGGCTGGGGGCTGAGAAGAGTGATGGCTGGGGGCTGAGAAGAGTGATGGC
>CM044447.1:124007399-124026829 GCA_024363595.1 Xenopus borealis | reverse complement strand
GTGTATCCCCCATGCTCTGCAGGAAACAATGGCGCCATCAAAAAGTTACAATGGACGAAAGGAAAATGTTTGTGAAAAGCGGCCAGGATTTGCAGGCAGGCCTCGGGGGCAACGCTGGGGGACTGGATGGGAGATTTGTTGGAATCAACCCCCTGCCCATTTCTCAGTGGGGGCAATAGTTCCAGTGATGGTGGCGGTGTGAGAGGGGCACCGTTATGGTTTGTCAGGATGGAGATGGGGAAATGTGCAACGGAGATCCAGGGGGAGTCCCAGGGGTGATTGTGTCGGAGGCCTAGGGGCACAAACTATTTCAATCCAGCTCTCTCCGGAAAGCCAATAGGGCAGATACTAGCTTTGCATGCCAACTAAAATTGAGCTTTTGGACAATCACTTTATCTCTAGCGTTTTAACCTCTGTTCAACTTCCATAGATGGTTTTCTACAAAATCTACTCCGAGGACATACAAGAGCCTATAGAGCCAATTAGAACCAATAAATCGCCGACCGTGATGGGTCTTCAGGGAAATATCTGAAACCTTTTGCCCAAATGTTACTACCTTGACTTTGACTACTGTTTAAAGGGGTGGATCACCTTTAGGTTAACTTTTAGTATGTTGTAGAATGGACATTTATAAATAACGTTTCAATTGGTCTTCATTATTTATAGTTTTTTTTTCATTATTTGTCTTCTTCTTCTGACACTTTCCAGCTTTTAAATGGGGGGGTCACTGACCCCATCTAAAAACAAATGCGCTGTGAAGCTACAAATTTAATGGTGTTGCTACTTTTTATTACTCCTCTTTCTATTCAGGCCTCCCCTATTCATAGTCCAGTCTCTTATTCAAATTAATAAATGGTTGCTAGGGGAATTTGTCCCTCGCAACCTGATTGCTGAGTGTTCAAACCTGAGAGCTGCTGAATAAAAAGCTAAATAACGCAAAAACCAAGAATGATAAAAAAACGAAAGCCAGTTGAAAATTGTCTCAGAATATCACTCTCTACATCATATTGAAAGATAACCCAAAGCTGAACAACCACTTCTAATGACATAATGCAGACGTTTGCTTTATAAGAATCCAATAAACCAGACAAATACACTACCTGCTGCAAAAACTTCCTGTTGTTGGTCCTCAACCTGGGTAACAGTTTGGCCAACCAATTAAATCCCTTCTTCAACGTTCTTGTACTATAAATTAAGATCAATCCGGCTTCATCCGCAGAAGACAAGTCACAGACGAGATTCTCTTGACCTAGAAGAGGCTTTTTGATGCCATTTCTTAGAAAGTTCTTTCAGTGTTTGGTTTCTTCCTATCATCCATGCATGTTCTTTAAGCCTTAAAGGGCACCAATCACAGCCAAAATCAAACACATATTAACAACCTGACCAGTACAACATAAGCATGTTTAATCAAACTACATATACAGTTTTTCGAGAAAAAAAAGCAGTTTTTAAAAATTCCCATACTTTGTCAAATGGGTTCTTTCACAGAGGGAGTCCATACTGTGACTACAACATGCAAATGAGTTCACGAGCATGCTCAGATTGTAGCACTGCCCTGAGTATTCTACCCAGAATGCCTAGCTTTAGTAAACTCTAGAAGTATCAAGAGAAGTGCACACAGCAACTTCCACAAGGTGGCAGCACTAACACAGAAGTTTGGCTGATTTCAAAATAGCTTAGAAGGTTTATTAGGCAAGCAAGGAATTTCAACTGAGCATGTGCGAGATTTCAGAGCTACAGTTGGCTGTGAAGATGTAGGTAGGAGGAGTCAGTGAAGATATAGGTAGGAGGAGTCAGTGAAAATATAGGTAGGCGGAGTCAGTGAAATCCAAGATGGCTGCCTCAGCTAGAACTGCAGTGGAGATAGGGGAGATTTTGCAGAAGGTATAGTGAGCTGATCATTTACATTATACAAACAATTCTAACTTTTAAAAATCAGATTTCTTGACCTTTCACATAGTGTATTTACTTTGTAAATCATTTTAGTTATGATTGGTGCCCTTTAAAGAAACTCCCAAAGGCAGGCCTTCACCATATGGGGGTTCTTTCTGCTGAATTCAAAATTGACCATTCCCTGCTACACGCCCCAGCTATTGAGTCACTTGCCCAGGTCTGGAATGAAATAAACCCTGGCATTTCAGGTACACCCAAACAGGCCCCACCCTAGTCTGCTTTTGTGGCATCTTACACAAGCCCCTCTGGTCTTTGCCAGAATCCACAGATTGCCAGTCTAGCCTGATCTTGCCCATAGCAAAACCAAAAGATGTTGGAAAGACAGACTATACATTTGTAATAATAGGACAAAGGAAAGAACCTAAAGTAAAGTGCAACAATGTGCAACACATTTTCAAGATCTATTCATTTATTAGTTAAATAGTGCCCCCAATAACACAATTTTGGAAGCTGTGACTTTCTGGACTTTTAATATGTTATTTACCATTCCCTTGGCACTTGTATACTGGCTTAACCTAGAAAAACAGCATACCTGTCAACTCCTATAGGTGTCCCGAGAGTTACCCAATTCAGGACCCCCCCCTATATGACATTCCAAAATAGACCCCACACCAAACAGTACATTATCTATGGACACCCATGTTCACTGTCCGCCAGTCTGACACCAAGGGTTGCCACTTGCCCAGTTCTGAACCTAAACTCTATTCCCAGCGCCATTCCTTAGACATTGCGCCTGAGGAGGCTCCAGTAATCGCACCCCCCCAGCCCGATGACTTTTCCGGGGGAGGCAGCAACACTAATACAATAGCAACAGCGCTCTCTCACACTAGTAAAGCCGAATTTACGGTATTTAAAACCAGAAATTCGGCTCTTAGGCACAGGAGCCGCTTTTTGCCACCCCTGGAAACCTAGCTGGCATAGCCAGTTCACAATCACACAAGTACCTGCCCCGGACATCCCCTAGCCACCCCCTGACATCATACGAATACCTATGCTACCATCGCTTTATGGGATCTCTCGGTATAGACTATGAGCAAACTTAGGGACTGTTCCTGCTGAATTGTGCTTAGTACAGGGAATACCTATGTGACATAGTTTTATGGGATCTCTCTGTACAGACTATGAGCAAACTTAGGGACTGTTTCTGCAGAATTGTGCTTAATACAGGGGAATACCTATGCTGACATAGTTTTATGTATCTCTCTGTACAGACTATGAGCAAACTTAGGGACTGTTCCTGCAGAATTGTGCTTAGTACAGGGAATACCTATGTGACATAGTTTTATGGGATCTCTCTGTACAGACTATGAGCAAACTTAGGGACTGTTCATGCAGAATTGTGCTTAGTAAACCACAAAAATAATTTCCACTGAAGGTGAATTTTTTTAATAATGTACTTTTATAGAATCTGCGGAGCTTTGAATATGTACATCAGGGTTTGGATGTGGATTGATATTGAACCCAATATTTTTCAGTATTTATCCGCATCCAGTAATTGTGGGTTATGGATTGGGTACATGCCTAATACAAACAGCAAAAAAATAACATGAAGATGAATGAAGAGGAGCAGAATCGGGGAGCTGAGGGTCAGTAAGTGTAGCTATTAGCACCAACTGTAAATCACTCAGAATTGATAGTATTTTGGGAATTCTGTCCAATGGTTGATTGTGAGTTTTTTTTTCCCATTGGATTTATCTTGTGACCTTTTCCTGCCAAGGAAACAACTGTTCTGTGACCTTCAGCTTCTCGCCAGGCACGGGAAACCTCTTTGTACCTTCTCTTACTACTTTAATTTAATCTTTTAGTAGCAGTTATGTTCCTTTAGCCCCTATCCCAACTTCTCCTGGAACGAGTTTCTTTATTGTAAAGGCAGTCATGTTGTGGAATGTCCTACCAAGGGAGGTGGCAACAGGGGGATTCCTTGGTGGGGTACAAACACATCTAATAATTATTTGGAGTCCGTAATAAATGTCATATCTTCTGTTAGCACGGAGACTTTCCTGATCGTTTGCCAGAGAACTTACTCACAACTCTAACAGTTTCCCCTTGTATTGCTTTTATGTGTGAATTTGACCTTTATTGGCGCATCTGCTTCCTCTTCACGTTTGTAGTCCGTAGAAAAATGGGTCTCCAATGGCTTTGAAAGGACTGGATTCTTGGCTAGATGTTTTCTGTGCTCCAAGGACAAAAGCAGGATACAGTCCCCATGCTCATTGTGTATTGTATGTCTGCATGTATATAGAAATATATAATACACAAAAGCCATGAAAATCCCAAAAATGATATCCTTCTACATGTGCCTTCAATATCCTGTAAATGATATCCTTAATAAACGGTGCTTAATGTCATTGATTATAATCTGATCTTAGTGATGTCATTTCTGTCACATGACTCACTGGAGTAGATTCATCAAAGAGTGAAGTTAAGAGTGAAGTTCCGCCACTAGAGGGAAATTCCGCAGCTCTCCATTCATTTCTATGGGATTTTGAAAGGCGTATTTATCAATGGGTGAAAGTGAAATTTCACCCTTTGATAAATACGTCTTCAAAAATCCCATAGAAATGAATGGACAGCTATGGAATTTCCCTCTAGTGGCGGAACTTCACTATTAACTTCACTCTTTGATGAATCTACCCCACTGAAACTTGTGTATTATAATAAAAAAAGTAAATAAAAATAAAGTACCCCCAGTTGCAAAATATGAGGATATTAGAAGTAACCTCGGCGTTCCATGACCTGTACAAAAACACTCGGCCTTTTGCCTCCCGCTTTTATATGGTCATGGTTATATTATCCTTATAATTTACAATAGGGGGTACTTTATTCACTATATGAACCTTGTGTATTGCAGAAGGGCTTGATGTTTTGTCCCTCTGCTGAACTTGATCCCTTCACTTTGGATTTTGATTGACAGCAGTTCTCTAGACTGTTGGGGGTTATTTCCTAAAACAAAAATTATATAATTTTTTTTTTATTAAAACAAAGTTGACCAAACCCCCTTCCATGAAGTGAAGTCGTCAATCTTTTTTTCCCCAAAAAGTTGGAAAGAAAAATCATTGAGACAAAATGGAGCGTTGTATCGCACGATCGGCACTCAACGTTTTCAGATTATCGGATGAAAATCATGACTTTATCAAGAAACAACCTGAGGGACCTGTGCTATTGACTTCTACATGACCTCGAAAGGTTTGAGATGGAGTATTTTTGGATTTGGATTTTTGGCAGCTTTTGGGCAGAATAAATCTCTAAAAATTCTAGTTTTTTGTTTCACGAAAAAGCTGAGTTTTAATTAATAGGCCACTAAAAGTCCAGTTTAAGGACAAGGTAACTGAGGAAGTGGCACAGACTCAATCTCTTACCCTGAAGCACTTTGAGGAGCTGATATTCGCCTCCCCCTTCATCTTACCCAGTGGAGACACTGATCTCATTTCTAGGGATATTTACCCTTTAAGTGCCACAGATTGTAGAATCTGGGTGATCATTGAGGAATTGAAAGAATACTTGCTCAAGTTTCCCCATTGTGCCCCTGGAGCACCGTTTCTTGATAGAGTCTTGACTCCATTTGTTCCTTTGGGTAGTTCCTTAATGAGGGACATGGGTTGCCAGGTCTAATTTTAAAAAACAGCCAAAGTCAGCTACAAAACCAAAAGGCACTTAGCCAAGTAGCCCAAAATAGCACAATATATGCAGTACAAAAAGTCTAACAAGTAAATGAAAATATGTGAAAACGTGCCTTTTTTTTTTTTCGCAAATTTTTCCATGAAGCAAAATGGAACAGATTTGCCCGTAACTACAGAGGGGGCCCAGGAGTTATAGGGGACCCATAAAGCTCTAATACATATACAATTTCAATAAATATTGGTAAAACAAGTCAACTTCTAGATATTTTGCTGGCCAGCAGATTTTTGCCCCAAAATTGTCTGAAATTGAGAAAAGTCCCTGGAAAATGAGGGACAGGAGAGTGAGATACAGCGCCCAAATTCTGGTAAATTTTTAAGCAAAAACTACATTACTAACATGCATTGGGAGATGCAGGCTTGGCACTTTAAGTCTAGCCAAAGACCCAAAAAGTTGCCCAAATCTGTACCTTGGCTAGTTTGTACTCTCAAAACCCACCTGGAGAAGCCCAGTTGGGCTGGAAAACCGCCAACCTGGCAAACCTGTAAGAGACACTTCCCATTTCCTACGATCCAAGATCTGGACGTGGCTGAAGGTGAGGTTGTACGGGCAGCTTTTGGGGTTTGTAGCCTGTATACCTCCTGTATAACTCCTGTATTCCTCTGTACCCCATGATTTGAGTATGGAGTCGGTACAGAGAGGCTCCCAGTATAACAGTATGCAGTTTAAAAAAAGTATTGTCTAAAGTAGTGGCGCTATATAGACAACTTGTTGGTAATGTGGAGGGGTGACGTTAGATCCCTTTTGGAGTTTTTAGGAGTATTTGGATGGTTAGATCCCCACGATTAAATTTACAAATACACATAGTGAGGAGTCTATGTTTTTGGATACAAGCGTGTGTCATAAGGCGAAACATTTATTTACCAATCTTTTTGTCAAACCTGTGCACAGTAAAAATTTGCTACAGTTTTGCACATTTGAGGGCTAATGTTTCCTCTCTTTCCAGGTTGCAATTATTACAAATAGTAACAGAGGATGCAAAACTTACTACCTGGTGGGAGGAGATTACTTCCAAATTCATACAAAGAGGGTATTCCACTGAGACAGGGCCTGGCCAAGCCAACCAGGTGCCCTAGGCAACCCAGCTGTCCACCTGCCTCTCCCCCCTGTGTGTTCTCCCTGGTCACAGAACAACCCCTCAGTGACTTCTAATATCCTTATCATTTACAGTAGGGGGTACATTATCCCTTATAATACATGAGTGATACTCAGAGTTCCCTGTATAACTCAGCCTGCAGCCTTGTGCCTTTATATGGTCACAGAACAACCCCTCAGTGACTTCTAATATCCTTATCATTTACAGTAGGGGGTACATTATCCCTTATAATACATGAGTGATACTCTGCGTTCCCTGTATAACTCAGCCTGCAGCCTAGTACTTTTTTGTTTGTTTGTTGCACCTCATTGGCCTACTAATGTGTAGGTAAAAAGTCAGTTCTTTAACCCACTCCATTCCATCCTGCAAAAATTCAGTCAGAATTCAGAACCACCACATTTTTATTAGCAGTACATAAATAAAATACATTTCAACATTTCTCCAATCTCACCATGGAATAAGATATACAGAAAGCGGGGTGCGATTGCACCTCAATATCACACAAGGACAGGATTTGGGTTAGTAAGGCACGTCATTGGCTAGTAAAAGTGACAGGAGACAGCACTGGGCTGCATCCACTATCCTCTATATTCTCTATATTACATGGGGGTGATAAGCACCAATACAATCTGTGGTGTTTTGCATCTGGTTTTTACAGTCACCATGTTTATCCTGTTTAGTGCATGTTCCATAAAGAGCTCTGGCTTGATATCTACACAAATAATGTGCTAGAATTATGGGGTACACTTATGATTACTTCCCCCTGCTGGCTCTTTAAAGGGGTGGCTGTCATCAACAGGACACCGGCAGAAGGTCACCAGATAATATAGTATTTCTATAACCTATAAAAGAAGTTAAAGTAGAAGAGAAGGAAGATCTGATACTGGTGAAGGCAACAGGAAAACATGGGGCAGTTGTATCTATTCAATGTCCGTAACATAACCTGAATGGGTGTAGTAATATGGTGCAGCTGATCATTTTCTCCTACAGCTTCCCAGATACCAGGGCGGCAAATTCCTGGATGGACATTTCCTTGTTGAGGTAACTGTCGTACTGGCGTCTGGTGATGCGTCGCAGTCTCAAGGCCTCTTCGATGTCGAACTTCCTGCCAGATTTTCTATCAATAATGACAGAAGACTCCCCGTTGGGCCCCTTCATGGATGTTTCTTCCCAATCGCACTCTTGGTTCTGAAGGTTGACAAACATATTCCAGTCGATGAGACCCACTCTACGGGCTTCCTCAGGGGACATCTCTCTTCCTGTGTCGGGGTCAATGACGACAATGGAACGGCGGAGGTGATTCTCCCTCTGTTCCTTCTTGATTGTCATGGTTTCCAAGCGCTTTTGCATTTGTTCGATCTCAGCATCTTTGTCTTTGGAGATCTTTTGGAGTTCTTTCAGCTCTTCTTCCAGAGCGAAGAGGCGGGAATCCAGGTTCACATTGCTGTCAACTTGAGTCATGTTTCGGATATCTTGAGCTTCCTTCATGGTAATCTGAATTTCCGAATGCAGGTGGCGGGCCTCCAGCTGCAGATTTTGTTTTTCTATCTGTAGCTTATGCACCTCATCCCGTAGGTATTCAAGCTCTTTGTTGGCCTTAGAGTTGTTAAATTCTATTTCCGAAAGGCGGGATTGAAGACGGCTCACTTCCGAGTCCAGCTCTCTCTTGCATTTACTCTCTTCTTCCAAGCTGATTTTCAGCCTCTGTATCTCTTGCTCTGTTTCAGGATCTTTTTCAACCTCTATTTTCTCTGTAAAAACAACCTTTTCCTTCAGCTCCATCTTCTCTAATGAGATAATTTTTTTCTGCAATGCTTCCAGTTCAGTTTCCCTCATCTGCCGCTTGTGCCTTTCTTCTTCCACCTGGAGCTTCAGGAGGTTATGCTCCTTTTCTTGTTGTGGGTCTTGTTGCAGGACAACTTTCTGTTGCAATGTAACTTTCTCCTTGGTCTCTATTTCTCTCTGTTCCAGGTCAGTCAGCTTGATTTTCAGTTTCTTTATCTCAAGCTCTGCCTCTCGCCTAGCCTGCCTCTCCTTTTCTAGCTCCTCAAGCTGACGTTCCAGTTCTGATTTTCGCCACTGCAGCTTGCGTAGTTCCTCCTGCAGAGAGTCCTTTTGCTTCAGCTCATTCTCAATGGTTTTAGAGAAACTGTTAACTTCTGCCTTCAGAGTAGGATCCTCTTCAAGCTTCACCACCTCTTGCTGAACCACCTTTTCTTTCACTTGTGATAGTTCCATTTCTTTCTTTCTTATTTTGTCCTCTTGAGACATTCTCTCCTTTTCTAGTTCCAAGCATTTCTTCTGCTCCTCAGCCAGCTTTGCTCTCAAGGTCTCTAGTTCTTGTTTGGTGGTTGGGTCTTCACGGTACTGAAGGACCTCTTGAATAACCTCCTTGATCTGAACTTGAGGCTTTGTATCTTTCCAGCTTTGAATCTCCTGATTTAGCTGTGTGATCTCTAGCTCTGAACGGTCTATGCTTCTTGTCTTGTCTAAGATCTCACCACGGAGTTTCTCCAGTTCTGCCAAAACCTCAGGGTCTGTCTTGTGCGTAATGACTTCCTTGATGATTTCTTTTGTCTCTACTTGTGGACCACGCTTCTGTAAGACTGTGAGTTCGCTCTGCACACTTTTCAGTTGCTCTTCGGTTGTTCTGTATTTTCTCTCTTGCTCTATCACTTCCAGACGAAGGTTGGCCAGTTCACTTTCAGCTTTTGGGTCTGGGCGAACAATCTCACGTACTTTCTCCTGAACCACAACTTTTGCATTCTCCTCTTCTAAAATATTTATCTTTCGATTTAACTCATTCATTTCCCTCTGGGCAGTTCGTGTCTTGGAAGTCTCTTCGTCGTACTGTCTACGAAGGTCAGCCACCTCCCTCTCAGTGGCCAGATCTTTCTCGACTTTTAGCACTTCTTTAACTGTGATCTTGCCCTCAGCCATAGCTCTTTCTTTCTCTAGACGTTTTAACTTCTCCTGCAGGAACAGCAGTTCTTCTTCCTCCTTCTGCCGTTGAGCGCTTTCCTTTTGTTTACTCTCCTGAAGTTGTTTATATTCCAAAGCCAGTTGTGGGTCATTCTGCATTTTGACAACCTCTTTCTCTGTGATTTTCTCCTGCTGTTTATTTTTTTCTTCTGACAAGACAAGTTTACGCTCTTCTAAGCTTGTTATTTCACTCTGTTTGGCCCCTTTTTGTCTCTTCAGCCATTCCAACTCTTCCTTGAGTCTCAAGTATTCTTCGTGCTGTGCCTTATCTTTTTCTATCCTCAGGACTTCCTTGACTCTGTATTGTTGACCACATTCTTTTTGCTCATATTCCAGTGCACGTACTTTCAACTTCAGGGATTCAAGCTCATCTTGCAAAGACTTGTTTAAGCGCTGCTCTTCCGAGACTCTCTCAAGAACCTTGCGATATTCATCTTCTAGCTGTGGGTCTGGTACTTTCTTTAACACTTCCTTTTTCACGAGGGTCTCCTGAGGTTTCTGGTTCTGTAGAACAATTATCTCATCTTGAGTGCTCTTGATCTCTGATTCCAACTGCTGCCGGCGCTGCACTTCATCGTCTAACATCTTTTTGATTTTCCAGGTCTCCTCAGCTGGTTTCTCAGACCGGATCATCTGAACTGACTCTTGACGTATTTCCTCTTCTGGTTGCTGTATATGAGAGACATATGATCAATACATACTACACAGATATATAGCATATTCACAACTGACACCCCCTAATCTCCATTGGAAACCATATGCAATTCCATTAAAACTGAAAGCAACTGTAAACTTAGAGTGTTTGAATTCTAACAAGTGGAATTTCTGGTGGCTTCTTAAACTTTATTGTTAAGTTAAGTGTTTCTGATATGACATTAGTGTTCTTGTGCACTTCATGTAGTAAGGAACTTAACTAACTACAATTTGCTGAAGGTAAGTGTCAGCAGGCAAGGCCCTAGGACATTACAGCTGATATCAGGACAACTAGTACTGGTGGTCAACCACCAGTACTGGTAAAGAGAATATTGGCTTATGATATCCCTGTCTACATTCTAAAAATGAAAACCAAGGTGAGCTGGGCTATGGTTCCCACTGCTGCTTTATTTGGAATCAGCCATCATTATACATTTGCCTGTTACCTGTCGCAGAAGACTTTGGGCAAACTCCAGTGTCTGTAACCTCTGCTTGTTCACTGCATTGGCTTCAGTGTATCTTGCTGACAAATCTGCTTCCTGTGGAGAAAGGACAAGTAGGTTCTAAGGAGCAATTCTTGGAAATATATGACTGTGACCACCCGCACACAACAGTTTTCTAACTAGGTCATTCAGTAGTCTAACCATAGCTTGAAAAATGGGCTCTTAGCCACCCTGTCATGCTACCAATAGTGGGTTAGTAGCTTAAGACTAAATATCAAGCTGGCCCTGTCATTCCAAGAAGCCTCTGGGCCGCCCTGCCATGGTACCAATAGTGGGTTAGTTGCTTAAGACTAAATATCAAGCTGGCCCTGTCATTCCAAGAGGCCTCTGGGCCGCCCTGCCATGGTACCAATAGTGGGTTAGTAGCTTAAGACTAAATATCAAGCTGGCCCTGTCATTCCAAGAGGCCTCTGGGCCGCCCTGCCATGGTACCAATAGTGGGTTAGTTGCTTAAGACTAAATATCAAGGTGGCCCTGTCATACCAAGAGGCTTCTGGGCCTCCTTGTCACCCCCAAACTTCACATCTAGTATCACCATCAAATTCCAAACCCCAGGCCCTATATCAACGCTATACGGCGATCATGCATGTGGCTACAAAGCACACAATCCATTGCATCAGAGCCAGGAATACGGAGTGGCCAATTCAGGACATCCCTGTTTCCAAGTTGATAAAACCCACTTACCTGTTCCTTCACCTTGGCTGCCGGTGACTGGATTTTAGGCCGTTTAGAATAACTGTTTCTTCTGTTTTCCGTGTCGAGAATTGACCTCAACTTCTCAGCTTCAAGCTCATAATCCTGAGAAGAAGTAAAGGTAATAAATTAAGTAGCCTCTGCATACTGAATATGGCTTTCCCTATTTAAAGCAAGAAGACCATGCTTGGAAGGATCAAAAATTTTTTTTGAAATGTTGCTTTGGATAAGGCATGCTTTAGCAATGCCACTCACAGGCAAATATGAAGATATATAAGATATATAGAAAATGAATGTTCCATGCACCATGAAAGAGAAGTCCAATACCTTCACTGCTTGTTGGTACTGCTGGGCGCTGCTTGATACACGCTGCATGTCCTGCTCTTTGTCTGTAATCTCAACCACTAGAAGCTGCAGAAAAATAATACAATCCTTAAAAAAGTCACGCATATAAGTCTTAGCTATCAAGGGGGATGAAGGTTGGACACCTTGGCTAATGAGACCCTTTTGACTTAGAATGTGATTTTAAATAAGGGATTTATAAAAATGATGATAGTAGTTGACGGTGGAACTGGGAGTGCTTCCAGTGTGGAAAACTGGAGGAAGCTTTTTTGATAAGATTTTGCAGTATTTATTTATTTGTTTATGTGTACCCCTTATGTAACTTCCCATGGCCTGTGCTGATTAAAATGGTGTTGAATTACTGCTTCCTTTATTACCATGATCTTAGTTCCTCAACATCTGCCATGGGTAACCCCTGGAAACATATGTATTGTATGGGTATCCATAATATATGTGTTACTAATAATGTGAGCTTTTGGGATTGGTGCATATATATGATCTTCTCTTACTTTCTGGTTTTTCAGTTTGGTCTCGACTTGCTTGACACTGTCTGTGTCCTTGGGCTCATAGTTGGGAAGATTCAGTAGCCACTGATCCATATGGTCGTAGCTGTTGCGGTAACCAGAGTAGGCTACTTTGGCTTTCTGCAAGCCTTGAGACCTGCAATAGGGTAACTGTTAATATTAGCAGGATCTTTCAGGGCCACCATCAGAGAGTGACAAGAAGAAGAAGTGGTCCAGTCATTATGGCAAGCTTGACACCCTGAAAAGGGGTGGACCTGGCCTGAATAAAAGTGGTATGGATTGACAGGGGATTTAGGTGCAATGGAACGTGACCTGCAGGGATATTGGGGCCCAAAGAGTCCTTTGCAATGCACCATTTGGATAGATAGATCAAACCACATTTAATTCCAAACATGCCAATTCCAACGTGCCAAAAATCCAATGAAAACAACATTTTCCAGTGTCACATAAGGGTTTGTATTTCCTTTTCTTTAGACTGGGAAGATATGGCCTGATCAATGGACAATGAACCATTCATTCAGCAGTCTTTTGAACAAATGGATCAGGCAAGAGAGCTATGGATACATTTTGCCAATGACTGAAAATATCAGAATGGGGAGTAACATTATTAAGTTGGGTTGGAAACAGTGGCGTAACTACTCCCTTGTGGGCCCCGGCACAGGATGGGCACCTGGGCCCCCCTGTAGGGCCCTTACCTCTATAAATCGCATGCTGGAGTGTTGATGGCAGTGTTGATGGCATGTGTGAAGTATAATCTCCCCCTAGATAACTAAGGGGATGGGGGCCCTGGTGCAATTGCATCCCCTGCACCCCTGGTAGTTACGCCACTGGCTGGAAAAAGTCCATCAAGTTCAAACCCTCCAAATGAAACCACACACACACCTACGCACACACCTACACACACACACTCACACACCTACAATAAAAGGACAAGGAAAGTGTAAAATAGAATAAGGGTAGAAATGCTGTATTTTGTATACTAAACATAAACATGAACTTACTGCACCACAAGCCTAATCAAACAAATGATTTATGCTTTCAAAGTTGGCCACAGGGGGCTGTCATCTTGTAACTTTGTTATACATCTTTGCAAGACCAAGACTGTGCACATGCTCAGTGGTCTGGACTGCTTAGGGATCGTCATAAATTATCAAAACAGGAAACAGACAAAGCTGCTTGAGTTCTGCAGGGCTGGGAAGTAAGGTGGGGGCTCCCCCCTGCTGTTCATAAGTATGATTGTTTCCCTGCCCAGCATTAAGGGGCCGTCTGACAATTCCTATCCACAGCAGTAAATGAAGGGAGAATTTCACTGCATACAGTCAGGTTTCTTATAAAAACCGTACAGGAGTTTTTTTTTGGAGATAGGTTTTTTTTTTCACTAAAGAAAGTAAAAATGGGATTTACTTTTTTTGCCTTTCCTTGTCCGTTAACCATGAAAATTAACCACAATGCAGGGATGTTTCACCAATGAGACAAGTTGAAAAAGTTCCAAGGAGATTACCTGGGGCAGCAAAAAAAGCTGCTCCAGACACCCTTTAAAGCTGAATTTCTGATTCAGCTTTTATACTGCAGGAGAGCACAATTGCACTCTCTGCACTAGCGATGTGCCCCCCAGACTTCCTCCAGTGCAGGAAAAGGTAGGCATGGGGGGGGGGGGCAGCATTGCATTACAGAATTGAGCTGCCAGAATGAACTCACTGACCTTCTGTTGTGTAGTATTTCTAGGAGAACATTCATCAAACGTTGAACTATTTTCACTCTTTGGGGAACTGGGATTTCACTTCTGGTGAACTGTAGTCAGTAAGCATGTACCAAAGTTATCTGTTTTTGAGGTTCTTACCTGTTCTGGATCTGCTGGTCCAACTGGCTGTAACGCTGGTTGAGTTTGGACACTTCAGCCTCTTGGCGCTCAATGTCAGGACAGTGCTCTTGAAAGCGATTGGCCAGGTTGTTGGAACATGTACGACTGTTGTACAGGTTCTGTTCGGACTCTGCAAAAACTGCCCTGCTTTTCTGCAGCTCGGAGCTGGTTGCCTGCATAATTAAGGAATTAGAAGAAAATAATAGCATGGCATGGGGTAGAAGACTGAGATCAGCTCCATAAGAAATCTTATTATCTATCTCTAACTGAATGTTCTCACTAAGTGGCTCTTACTATACAACTGGTATGTAACTGGGATCTCGTGCAATGGCTGCACCCCACAATCTCAGCTGTCTCACTCACCGCTAACTCCTGTAGTTTCCTATCAATGGCTTGTGGATCCTCTGGTACGGTGTCGTCTAGGGCAAGTTTGGTTTCATAGCTGGAGAGAAGGTCTCTGCCCTTCTGTAGGCTGCCTTCCAAGCGATTGGACCCTTCTATTCTATAAATGCACAAATTGACAGTCTAGATCAGATACAGTATTTCCATACTTCTTTGCTAGCTTTTTGCATCCACTGACCCTAATTATGAACATCTGGAGACCTGAAGGTTTGTCCATTAATTTTCTTAATTTTCTTTACCTTGTATTACATACATAATGTTACAGTGCCTAGTAGAATACATACTTCTCCTGAGCTGATAAGAGAAGATCGTTGACTCTTTCATATTTCTTGTTGGTTTCTCCCATTTTGCTCATCAGGATGGGTGAGCAAGAGACATCAGGGGATTTCTTCAGGAATGCCTCACACTCTTGGACCTTCTGGATCTTTTCAGGTTCAATGCGCAGTACTTGGTTTGAGATATTCTATATGTGACAACAGAGAAGGGAAGTGTTCAAATAAACAAGTTTAACATAAAGTCTCCAGACAGCACATGCTATTAAAGGCTACATCATTACTTTCTCCTTGGGCTTGTTTATTGCCAATACTAGGAAATATATATATACTTAGTTTCCTTTTGTTTTTCTGCCCCAACTTCTATGAAGGTTCCCCTGGCTCAGCAATTTTAGCCTTGGCATTATATCTCAGGTTGGTTGGCCATATGTCCTTGTAACGTCCTGTAGCCCTCCAATTGTTTTATAAACCCCTAATAAGTAGCAAGGAGGGGGTATGATCCAGCAGTCAAAGACCATGGTTTGATGACATGGTGAGGCCATAAATCAAGTCCTAAGGTGTCCTCATTGCCATTACAAAGGGATACCATAAAACAGTGATCCCCAACCAGTAGCTCGCGAGCAACATGTTGCTCTCCAACCCCTTGGATGTTGCTCCCAGTGGCCTCAAAGCAGGTGATTATTTTTGAATTTCTGGCTTAGAGGCAAGTTTTGGTTGCATAAAAAACAGATGTCCTGCCAAACATTCTCTCCTGTAGGCTGCCAGTCCATATAGGTGTTACCAAAAAGCCAATCAGAGCTCTTATTTGACATCCACATGGACTTTTTCATGCTTGTGTTGCTCTCCAACTCTTTTTTAAATTTAAATGTGGCTCACGAGCAAAAAAAGTTGGGGACCCCTGCCATAAAATATCTTAGTATAGGTAATTCTTTTTTTATTCCCAACTGCACAGTTCACAACAATGAATCTCTTGATTGTCCATCACATCTCTAGACCAACCAACACCAAGTTATAACAAGTAGTACCTGACCTCCCTACAGGACAGATTTTTGTCTTAACATATATTTGTGCATTGCACCTAAATAGCTCTGCTACCAACTAGGCTTGGCATACACACTACCTCCCTATACACTATGAAAAAATACTAAAAGGCATTTGCTTTGTATTCATGCACAACTACTTGTTTCAATCACCTTGAGCTCCTTCAGCCTCTCTGAGCTGTCCTGCACGGCTCTGCTCTGCTCTAGAGGTGGGCGCAGTTGGGAGCTTATGGCTTTCTCTTGCCTTTCCAAATCACTTACGACTTTGTCCAATCCAGCAAGCAGTTGACGCCCTTGAGTATCCTGGGCACTTGTAGCGACTGTGGGGATAACAGAATTAGGCAAATAGTGATACATTGGTGGAAAGTGAGGCCCTCACATCATATACTACATATTAATTAATTAATCCATTCTTTTCTCAACATAACCTACTCTATAATCATAACATGCACTGTATTCTGACCTTCATGGTTAGAACTTACACCTTATCCTACATACAATTCTACACATTCTTCTATGGTCAGATCCCATTCTCTATGTATTTTTCATATATCCTACTCTATGGTTAGAACTACCCATCCTTTATATCCCCATATATTCAAGTCTATAGTAAGAATGTGTACCTTATCTTAAATATTTCCCATGCATTCTACTCTATGGTTATACCTTTCACTCTAGACTACACATTATCCATATGCCCCACAGATATACTTATGCCTTATACCATATCCTACATATTCTCCTTCCTACATAATCACCATATAGTAATTTCCTATAGATTCTACTCTATATATTTATTATCTTGCTTATATATTTCCCATATATCTTACATATATGGTCAGAACTTGCATGTTCTCCTACATATTCCCCATATATACTACTCTATAATCAAAAGTTGCACCATATCCAACATATTCCCTTATATCCTACTCTATGCTCTGACATTGCACCTTATCCTATATATTTACCATATATCCAACCCCTTCCATCTTATCTTACATATTCCACATTTATCCTACTCTTAGCTCTTGCACCTTATCCTACATATTGCTCCCTGTGTGATTGCCATTTGGATTAGTGGCCAACTTGTCCCCCCCCCCCCCCCCCCCCCCCCCCATACCTTGGCTGGTTTCCTTCTTTTGCACATCTAAGCGCTGCAGCAATGCATTTTTACAGCCGGCTGATTTTTGCTTTGTTGCTCGGTATTGGTTGACCATACTGGGAGGAAGAAATTGCAGTAATGTAAGGATTAGATAAAAGAGCTGATAAATAAGGGCTCTTTAAAATAAATACACTTTAGAATTTATGAGAATGTTTGTTAAATGTATTATATGGGAAAGGATATGAGTTATATGTTAGTGAGTGGCAATATAAATACACAGAGGATTAAATATAGGTTCAAGGAGAAGTTTGACATTTTTGGGGAACTACCAACAGAAGTCTGGAGAACTTGTGATTCTATATATGAATACATAGCAGTTGGTCTCTTTTTCTTCTTATGGCTATAGCATTGTGTAGTTAAAGGAGAATCATGGGATGGAGCTATAGAATGTACTTATAGGAGGAGATAGGGAAAAGTTAAAGAGATTTATTATAAAGGCACTTTGGGGAGAAGTCACAGAGAACAGCTAAAAAAGAGAAACGACAAGGGATGAGGCAAATGTAATAAGAGAATACAGGAGTAGAGATAGCATATATAACTACAGCTCTAACCAAATACCTTTCTCCAAGTGCTACAGCCTCAGGGTCAGTTGGTGGGATTGTGAAGCATACTGCTGGTGCAACCAACTTCTTTCCAGTGCTGTCAGACAACTCCCATTTCTCCCCTCTATTGGCCTTCAGAGTATAACTCACGCCACGGCTAATCTCACCCTGCCAGAACACAACATAAGTTCCATTTGTATAAATGACAGTCTAATATTACTGAGAGCGTTCTCTTTGTGTGTTATGCAACAAAATAGAAAACTACAACAGCCAAACAGAAGTCAACAACGGTTAGAACAGAAATCAGATCAACTTTATAAAGTCTGGAGAAGCCCTGCAACCTGAATATCATTACCACCATTACACAGTGCAAATGAAGCCTAAACTATGTACATGAAATTGCTCCATATGTTTCAGTAGAGTAAACATGGCGTTGAAAGCAAATATCTAGCCCAGTTTAAGCAGCGACCCCTGTATTTCATCTTGATTAAAGATTTAGCCCTAGTGCACCATACCTCTTCAGAGTAGAAGTCACACAAGGATTCCACTGGGATTGGTTTCAATGGGGTCTCCCTGCGGAATTTTAGTGGCACCACCTGCTGGCTGCGCTTTTGTAGAGATTGTATGACTTCCTCATACTTATCTAAAGCCTTGTCCTGATCCTGTGGAGAAAATTTCCAGTTACACCAAGATCCTAGCGATGGCCTCAGTTGAAGGATTCATTTACCAATTCATTACTAAATTCATTAATTTAGACCTCTGTGTTTCTTTGTCTTATTAGAAAGATTATTAATTTTGTTCAAGATGTTTGGACCCCGCCACCCTTGTGTTGACCCCATTGTTTGATGTCCCTTACCTCCAGCTCACGTAGCTGAGCCTCGATCTGGAAACAGTCCTTGTAGTCTGGGTTATATTTATGGTCTATATCACCATCAACTTTCTTTAGCAGATCCTGAGCATCTTTCGCATCTCTGTAGAACTAAAAAAATGGAGAGGAAAGGTGAAGATCATGTACAGATTTCAATGATGGCATGGAAAGGCCAAGCTTCCCCTAACCAACACCAATGAATTGCCTATAACAAACAGGATGGTGTTGCACTATTATACATGATAGACTGTACTGCCCTGCATTCCAAGGGTATTATATATGGAAATAGCATAGCATTTAAAACATGTCAAATATTGCATTATAAGTGAAATAAACACTATACACCCATGGGTTCTAGGGGCATTATTTATGGAACTTGCACTACATTTAATTTAACTATTAAGATTTTCATTCATCCAGGTCATGGTATATCTGATATAAGTAATTCTAAAACAACTGGACTTGCTGAGTAATTATTGAAGACGTTTCACTACTCATCTGAGCAGCTTCTTTACGTCTTCAATAATTACTCAGCAAGTCCAGTTGTTTTAGAATTACTTATATCAGATATACATTTAATTTATTTTGTGCTCTGGGGTATTATACATGGAATTGGCACTGTATTTATCTGCCATATGTTCTTGGGAATTTGGGAATTGCAACTATATTTATGCCACTGTGTATTTTGGGGTTTTATAAATGGAATTCACATTGCATTTATCTGCTATGTTTTCTGGGCTAATAAACAGATTACTGTAATTATCTGCCATGTATTCTGGGGTATTATACATGGAATTGGCACTGTATTTATCTGCCATG
>CM044447.1:123989248-124004230 GCA_024363595.1 Xenopus borealis | reverse complement strand
GTATTATGGGGTTTTATACATGGAATTGGCATTGCGTTTATGTTTTCTGGGCTAATAAACAGATTTGGTACTGTAATTATCTGCCATGTTTTCTGGGGTATTATACATGGAATTGGCATTGTATTTATCTGTCATGTGTACCGGTGTTATACATGGAATTTACTTTGGGATACTGTAAAAGAGTTATATACAATATGTTAACGTTTTGGGCAGGTAGACATCTCTATAGTTAAATCCTCATGCCCTTTATCTGTTTTACCTTCAAGCTTCATGCCTGCATCATGCTCACCTGATGGTAATCCTCCATGTACTTAAGGTGGCTCTCCTCACAGATCAGGAGGTTCAGATACTCCTTCCAGTCGGCATGAACTGCTTCTGTATGAGCCTTCAGAGGAGCACATTTTTTAGAGGGGAAATATTAGAAAATGTTACATGTAAACAGAGAAAGACAGGGGCGATCCAAACCACTTTGTCACCTGAGGCAGCCTTGAATTTGCCGCCCCCCCTACCCCTCTGCGCTTTTTCAGCGCCGGACAGGGGTAGGGGGGTCCACGGCGCTAGTGCAGAGAGTGCAAGTGTGCTCTCTGCACTAGAAGAGCCAAATTTCCGGGTTGAAAAACGGAAATTCGGCTCTTAGTTACCAGGAGCGGCATTTTTTCTGGTAACCAGGGGGTGCTGGCGGGGTGCCCCTGGGCAAAGGACACAAGGGAACATTTAGGACCTCAATCAAAGTTTTGGTAATGCAGAAATTGAGACACTTCATTAAAAGTAGTTGCACCTACTACCACCACCTTCAAGCTGGCAGTAATTCCTGGGTTCTCCCTGTGGACTACATCCAAAGGAATGTTTTTCTTACCTCAATTGGTATTTTTCCAGGGTGCCCCGATGCAATAAGCTTGTCGCCTTCTTCCTGAAGCTTATTGATTTCATGTTCCTTTGTCTCCAGGCTATGTTGGATGAAGTTCTATTTGAAGAAAAAAAATTGAGAGACTTTCTTTAGAAAATGTTAAGCATGGGAAAAGCTATCTCTGAGCCTGACAGCAGTTTTGTTTTGGGTATCACACTATAAGACAATGGACACATTTGGGCACCACTGGGAGTCCAGTCTGAAGAACTGTAACCAAAGCCCAAAGATAGAAGGCAACAAATTAAATTTAGATGATGCCAATACTTCTCTACAGTGTTGGTACAGTAGGTCAAAACAGTTTGGAGCAGTCAGCGTCCCTTCTGTTGAAATATTATTATAACCTTTAACCTGAACCATGAAAGTGCCATGGCACCAACAGTGTTTTAGTGTGAGCCTCGCACCTCATATTGCCTCCGACGGCTCATGTAGTCCTTGTTGCGATCGCTCCAGTCGTACTCCATGCGTTCCTTCTCCTGCTGATCCAGCCAGTACAGTTCATTGGTGCAACGCTGCATGTAATCCTGCAGGGTACTGAGATCCCTCTGGCGTTTCTGGGATGCAGACTGACAAAGACAGCAAGAGAGACACATTGTGGGCAGAGTCACGAAACTCCAGATAGACTCTGCTCTTTATTCAGTGGCACATAAACAATGTTGTTTGCTTTCACTTATTCATTTTATTGATAATATTGATGAAGGGAGGATTGTTCCCCCCGAAACGTTGAATCTTTGGTGAAATAAAAGGGGAATCCCCCCAACTGCAAGAGTATGTGTGTGCGGATCCGATTTTTTCAATACCATTGTTGCTAAGGGACCTTGCCGGGTCTACGGGAGTCCAGCACCACGTCAAGCAGTGTGAGTAAATTGCGGGAGTGCGGTGGCAAAAATAATTGTAAAGACAGCAAGAGAGACATTGTGGGAAGAGTCACAAAACTCCATATAGACTCTGCTCTTTATTCAGTGGCACATAAACAATGTTGTTTGCTTTCACTAATTCATTTTATTGATAATATTTAGAGTAAATTGTTTTTATATGCTTTTAGCCCAACTCCCCCTTTAAAAATATATATTTATATATTTAAATATATTATATTTTTATATAATATATTTGCATTCTGCCACTAGGCAGAGAATTATGCGTATTAATTAAATCCTTGGAAAATGACCTTGCTGCAAACTGTGTCCTTGCACTGCTGGTAACAGGCAGTTTGGAACAAATAACAAAACTAAGGGAGTCTATTGCAAATATACAAGTCCCCTTAGGTAAGATACACCTATATTTTAAAGAGAATAATATAGCAATTTCTTACCAAAAGCTTCTGGTATTTCACCTGCAGACCACTAATGTATTCCTGAAATGAAAATTAACAACAAAATTGAAATTGAGTCATAGCACAGCACATTAGGAACTAGGGATGCACCGAATCCAGGATTCTGCCTTTTTCAGCAGGATTCGTCCGAATCCTTCTGACTGGCCGAACCGAATCTGAATCTTAATTTACATATGCAAATTAAGGCCAGGGGGGGAAATAATGGGACTTTTTGGCACAAATCAAGTAAAAAATGTTTTCACCTTCCCACCTCTAATTTGCATATGCAAATTAGGGTCCGGATTCGGTTCGGTGGTCGGCCGAATCTTTCGGGAAGGATTCAGGGGTTCGGCCGAATCCAAAATAGTGTATTCGGTGCATACCTATTAGGAACACACTGAAAACAATTTTTTTTAATCGAGAAGAAAATATTGCTAATATTAGAATAAAGAGTCATTAAATAACTACAAACAATGCAAAACAAATACGGAATCAACCTGCAAACAGGGACACTACTCTCAGAAGCAGATAAAAAGAGAGATGACAAAATTTATTTCAGAAAGAACCTCTTAAAGTCTTGCATGGGGCGCGTGAAACAATTTTAGTTGGCATTAGAAACGGGAAGGTTCACGCTGAGTTTTTTTCCCATTAATGCAAGAAGGACAGGATTAAACTGGGAAGCCAGGGGCCCACTAGAAAACATTAGAACACCGGCCCACTCTACAAACAATTTTTCGTCCTCTTCTCACTCAAACACCCAAAATCTTGTTGAACCACTACCAAACATATAATATCCTACTGATCTAGGATTATATAACAGAATCACCAGGTGACATTTAAACATGGGCTCCCAGGCCATTATTTTTAATCTTTAAGGATTCTATAGGCCCATATACAAAATTATACTATTTAGCAGATAGCAATAGAACTGATATGGATAAGAACAGGATGTAAATCACTTAAAGTAATATTCACCTTGTCATTGTTCTTGTTGACTTGCTCCCCAATGGCCTTGACCTCATTGTGGAAGATGTTATGCTCTTCAATCTGTTTCTCCAGGTTGGGCAAATCTGTTGCAAACCCCTGGTTGTTCAGCTCATCCTGAGGAAAGAAAAATACTGTATTCCTCCCTGACATCTGCTTCAGCTCCTCTGCCACCTCTTGTAATAGATACAACCTACCATCTTAGTATCAATCAGCTTTCCCCAGTCGACTCTTGGAGCTTCTCCTACAGGTATCTTCTGGTTATAAACCTGGTCGTGCTTCTTTTTCTGGGCCTGAATGCGTTCCTTTAGTTGGCGGATACTGTAAAGCATTTAGGTATAATAACTATTCCTTATTTTAAAACGCCATGGGAGAATTATTATTATTAACATGTATTTCTATATGCCAACTTGTTTCGTGGCATATAATAGTGCCCATATCTTCAGTATAGAGTATAGTTCCAGATGCATTTGCCAGAAGGCATGGAACATTGCTAATCCTTGTGTTCGAGGAAAATATCGTTTAAACTTAATAATAAATTGTTAAATTGCAGCTTTGAATTTGATAACACATCAGAGAATCACCCAAACACTATCCAAAAACATTATTGGGTGGACTTCCCCTTTAACTATCTGTCTACAGAAAAAGAAAACTAAAGAATTTTAACTTTTTAAGTTTCATCTATGGCTCCCGCGTTGCTGGCAAGTAGAAAAATCCAATGGCACACAGGACTTATTCAACACATATCATGTTTACTGCCAAGGGCGGTGCTTGATAAAGGGGGTATCCCTGAAACTTTGCACCGCACTTGCCAATAAACACGATATGTGTTGAATAAGTCCTAAGTGCCATTGAATTTTTCTACTTGTTGATTCAATTGCGAGGTGACCGGACCTCCATCACTGAGCACCAGGCGTCACTGGTTATTATTATTATTATTAATAAAGGGCAAGCAAGGTGTAAAATAGAATAAGGCTAGAAATGGTGTATTTTGTATACTAAACATAAACATGAATTTACTGCACCACAAGCCTAATCAAACAAATGATTTATGCTTTCAAAGTTGGCCACAGGGGGCTGTCATCTTGTAACTTTGTTATACATCTTTGCAAGACAAGACTACATACACATGCTCAGTGTGATCTGGACTGCTTAGGGATCATCATAAATGATAAAAAAACAAAGCTGCTTGAGTTCTGCATGGCTGGTAAGTAAGGCGGGGGCTCCTCCTCCTGTTGATAAGTATGATTGTTTCCCTGCCAGAAGTTAGGGATCGTCTGACAATGTCTATCCCCAGAAATAAATGAAGGGAGAATTTAACTGCATACAGTCAGTTTACTTAATTAATTAAAGTATATTGGAGATAGGTTTCTTTTTCATTAAAGAAAGTAAAAATGGAATTTTATTTCTTTGCCTTTCCTTGCCCTTTAACATGTATTTCTATAGCGCCAACTTATTTTGTAGCGCTGTAGATTAACCTATTGGACAGGGTTTGGGAGAACCAGGATTATTTCAAGTTGGGATCCCATGTTGCTGGCGCCATAGTATCTATGTTTCCTGTCGGCTCTTTAATCCATGAAATGCATGGCAACATGTGACTTAGATGAAAGAAGCCGACGCTGAGAGGAAAGGGAGGCTAATGGAAGTTCTTCACACATGACAGAATATGACAGCATGCCGCTCAGTATAAGCACCTGTCACAGGCCAGGCTATCTTTACAGATACTATTTTTGAATTGGGAATTTTGTACGTCTTCTCTCCAATCTCAAATCCATATTATTAGCTCGTGGAGATAAACACAGCAGCATAAATCCATTGGAGATTCCATGTAAGTCTAATGGGGGGGGGGGCATACTGCAGCCCTTAGATGTCCCTTATAGGGATGTTCGCAAGCAGCAGTAATAGAGTTAAAGATCATGCTGGATACTCACTCCTCGTTAATCATGGCGGCCTGTGGGTGATTGAGCTGGCGTGCCTGTACAGCGTCTGTCTCCAGTACCACAACAATTTTCTCTGATTCCTTGATGGTGTTGGTGGTGTAATCCTTGTAGCTTAGTGGTCTGGAGGCAAGAAGCTTATCCATGTCCTGAGCCAAAGCCAAAAAGATTTTTCAGGTGTCAGTTATTCACACGTACATGTGTTTTATTCATACATGGAAACACATTTCTACAATGTTCTGCAGATACAGAATCTGTTATCCAAAAACCCAATTGCATTTCCTGTAGTGTCATTTTTGGCTAATTTCCAATTTTCCTACACTTATAAGACAGTGTGTTGTCCAAAACAGAGCCTAGAGACCTGCGTTTGTCCCATGAATACAGCATTCTTGCATTTGGCAGTGGTGTATTCATGAGGACAGGCATTGGGTGCAAGCATGCAATTTAATATGTATGTATATGTATGTATATACATGTATGTATATTAGGGATGCACCAAATCAACTATTTTGGATTCGGCCGAACCCCCAAATCCCTCCCGAAAGATTCGTACGAATACGGAACCGAATCCGAACCCTAATTTGCATATGCAAACTAGGGGTGGGAAGGGGAAAGCATTTTTTACTTCCTTGTTTTGTGGCAAAAAGTCACGTGATTTTCCTCCCTGGCCCTAATTTGCATATGTAAATTAGGATTAGGTTCGGCCAGGCAGAACGATTCGGCCGAATCCGAATCCTGCTGAAAAAGTCCGAATCCTGGCCGAATCCCGAACCGAATCCTGGATTAGGTGCATCCCTAATGTATATAGAGACCTGTCTAAACATCTGCAGCCAGGCTCCAGACATAAGTTTGTGTGTTTTTTTCTCCACTTTCTCTTGCATCTGTGGTTAAAGTATATAACCCCTGGTGCCCTCGTTTATTGCACCTCATTTTTGGGGTTTATCCTGGTTTGGAGACCCCCATCTGTCCAGGGTATAATTTACAATCATCTCAAATTCTTTGAAATAGTCCAGGGAAGAGGAATGAGAGGCAGATCTGGGTGTGGACTAAAATATCCAGGGCTTTTATTTTAGTTAAAATATTGGAAAGTCAACTATGCCAGGGCCGGCTCCTGCTGGAAGGAGGAGGCAGCATTTTGCGGGTTATAGGTTTCATGTAAATACCGAACACCTTAACAGCACTGTCTCCACCCTTCTGGTTCCAGAGTGATATGAGCAACTTACAACTTTCGTACGATGCCTGTCAGGGGCAGAACGTCGGCTAATCTGTGCTTTTACTACTTTATTTGATCTGAAGGTTAGTGGCAGGTCGGGAGATGGGGAAGTCCGATCGTTCGATGATTCGAACGATCGGATCTTTGCGTCTATGGCCAGCATTAGGCAGGATTTTCACTGGGGTGTCTGGAATTAAAGGAGCAGTAATGCCAAAAAAAAAAAGAAAGTGTATTAAAGGAATGACAATGTAATGTACGGTCATGTTGCACTGGTAAAACATGTGAGCTTGCTTTAAAAATATATAAACAAGTTGCTGTGTTGCCATGGGGGCAGCCATTCAAAACTGAAAAGGGAGAAAAGGCACAGGATACAAAGCAGATAACAGATAAGCTAGATAATATATAATGGGATTCTTCAGAACTTATCTGTTATCTACTGTGTATCCTGTGCTTAAATGGCTGCCCCCATGGCTACACAGCAGCTTGTTTATATAAACTATAGTAGTATTTATCTGTTATCTACTGTGCAACTTGTGCTTGAATGGCTGCCCCCATGGCTACACAGCAGCTTGTTTATATAAACTATAGTAGTACTTATCTGTTATCTACTGTGTATCCTGTGCTTGAATGTCTGCCCCCAAGGCTACACAGCAGCGTGTTTATATAAACTATAGTAGTACTTATCTGTTATCTACTGTGTATCCTGTGCTTGAATGGCTGCCCCCATGGCTACACAGCAGCTTTTTTATATAAACTATAGTAGTATTTATCTGTTATCTACTGTGCAACTTGTGCTTGAATGGCTGGCCCCATGGCTACACAGCAGCTTGTTTATATAAACTATAGTAGTGTTTCTGAAGCAAACACAGCAGTTTTACCAGTGCAGAGCAACAGTACAATATATTGTCATTCCTTTAAGACACATTTATTTTTTGTTGTTACTGTTCCTTAAAGTTTGGAATGCCGAGGGGAGCAGTGGAAATGTTTTAGGCAATGTTTGCTTCATGTTCAGTGTCTCCACAGACTTTTAATTGAAATGGTTGGTAGCAGAGATGCATGCTGGGAGAGGTGATACCCTCTGACAGGAGACAGGCCAGTTGTTGCTGGAAAGGTCACAGAGGGCGATGTGGTGGAACAGGTGCATCTTGGGACATATCATTTCTCCCTCACACAGATCAGTTGCATTCTGGGAAAAGCTATAGCTTCCAGAGGGAAGTGACCGGCAATGGCTGGGCTACGGGAGGTCAGGGATGTGACAGCATTCAGACAAGGGGGCACAAACATCACACTACAGGCAGGGGGCCTGCTTTGCTGCCAAGCATTTCAGTGTATTGACCCAATCATACTTGCAACATAAAAGGGGCATGTCAATAACAGATAAACACTATCTCCAGGGTACATAACACCCGGCAACCGGAGCTTGCCTTCAAACAGCAGACCCGTCAATGCAATCCGGTGTTGTTTGCTTGCTATGGGTTACTAGAACTGCGGTTTTATAGTTACATGGCTTATTATTTGTGGTTTTTGTGTTACATGGCATTTCATTCAGCAGCTCTCCAGTTTGCAATTTCAGCACTCCAAATGACCCTAGCAACCATGCACGGTTTTGAATAAGAGACTGGAATATGAGTAGGAGAGGCCTGAATAGAAGAAGAGGAGTAGTAAAAAGTAGCAACGACAAGAAAAGTGTATCTTTACAGAGCATTTGTTTTTAGACGGGGTCAGTGACCTCCATTGTAAAACTGGAAAGAGTCAGAAGAAGGAGTTAAATAATTCAATCAAAAAACAAAAGACCAAGAAGTTGCTCAGAATTGGCCATTCTATAACATACTAAAAGTTAACTAAAAGGTGAACCACCTGCTTTTAGTATATTATAGAATCATTAATTCTTAACAACTTTTCAACTGAATTTCATTCTTTTCTTTTTTATAATTTTTTAATTATTCGCATTCTTCTTCTGACTCTTTCCAGCCTTCAAATGGGGGGTCACTGACAACATCTAAAACACCAAATGCTCTGTAAAGCAACACATTTATTAACTACTTGTTATTACTCATATTTCTATTTAGACTCCATCCAATTCATATTCCAGTCTCTTATTAAAATCAATGCATGGTTGCTAGAGTCATTTGGACCCTAGCAACCAGATTGCTGGAATTGCAAACGGGAGAGCTGCTGAATAAAAAGCTAAGTAACTCAAAAACCACAAATAGTAAAAAATGAAAACCAATTGCAAATTGTCTCAGAATACCACTCTCTATATCATAATAAAAGTGAATTTAAATGTGAACAACCACTTTGAAATTCTTGCATGCAGCAGTTGTAGTTCAGGTGGAGGTAGCTGTACAACAGGCAGCCAGGACCAAGTACATGCTCTGCAGGAGGTACCACAGAGTTTAAAAATACTACTTGCTCCTAAGAACGTGCAAGTACTATATATATATATATATATATATATATATATATATATATGCCTGTGTGTGTCTATGTGTGTGCATCTGTGTGTGTACATGCATGTGTGTGCCTATGTGAGTATGTGTGTATGAGTGTGTGCTCTTGCACCTGTGAGACAGCTCCTGCCATAAGAAGTGTTACCCCCCAACCTTCCCCTCCAGAATTAAGGGGTGCCCATACCTCCTGCAGTTTGGTTTCTGTGTCCACCACGTTGCGTTCCACTTGATCTGCATTTTTCTGAAGCCTCTCGATCAGCTCTGCCAGCTCCTTGTTGGAGACACTGGGGGAGAACACAGGGGGAGAGTGAATGTCAGACAGGCACAACATATTGCTCTCTTTGCTAGCAGCGCTCTCTTGCCTTATTCTCCCACCCCTCTGCTTCCCACCCCTGGCCTGGCAGCCTTCCAGCTGTGAGCCCAGTGCCAGAGCAGAGCATGGAAGGGCAAGCAGCCAACTCATTAGCCGGTGACTCACCACAGGCTTTTGTGTTCCTCTCCCAATGATGTGTGTGTATAGTCCAGGGGATCAGGACAGAGGGAAATGCACATGTCTCTGTATTGCACCCTGTGCAGCACTATCCCTATCCCCTATATATATATATATTATCAGCCTTTCCACTGCCCTTATCCTTGCACACACTGATGGGCCAGGTACTTTTCTACCAGCACATAAATGGTTACACATTTCATAAATAATGCAGTGGTGATACCTTCTTGTCCTAGAGACATTTCCATTTACTCAGAAATAGATTATAGTCATTTTTGCACTTGCAGGAAGAAGTGTACTTAACTGGTTAAATCCCCTTCCTTTCTCCCATAAAGCAGAAGTTCTGTTGCTCTTTATGACTGAAATCTTTATAGGAGAGTATACTGTCAGATCTGGTCCCCATTGTAAGCAGCAGTCCTACCCTGCTTTATGGCAGCTGAGATTCTAGCTATCTGTATAACAGAGCATTCTGTCCCAATTGCTGCACAGATCCTATCTCTTTTGTAAGCAACATTCCTGCCCTGCTTTATGGCAGCTGAGATTCTAGCTATTTGTATATCAGAGCATTATGTCCCAGTGGCTGCACAGATCCTATCGATCCCCATTGAAAGCAGCAGTCCTGCCCAAGGTCGTACTGGGGGGCAAGGGGCCCACTGGGGCCGCTGTCCAGGGCCCACTGCAGGGCCCCGCACCCCCCTACTGTGACGCGACATATGAAAGTGCCGCTTGGTGCGCATGTGTTGACAGCACAGTGCTATGCCGAGAATTTTTTTCTTTTTTTAAACAGAGTGGGGTCTTCAGGAGACAAGGTCTGGCCCACCGGGGGCCCATGAGGGTCGGGGCCCACCGGGTTTTTCGGGCCAGTCCGACCCGGGTTCTGCCCTGCTTTATGGCTGAGATTCTAGTTATCTGTATAACAGAGCATTCTGTCCCAGTGGTTGCACAGATCCTGTCTGATCCCCATTATAGGAAGCAGCAGTCCTGCCCTGCTTTATGGCAGCTGAGATTCTACCTATCTGGAAAAAAATACTGGCCTTCCTCTATATCTATCTTTTTTTCCCTGTTAATAACATTTGGATCAATCATAATTTTTACAAGCCAGGTGGCAACCCTATTTCCAACCTGCAGGCCTCCAGCTCTTATAAATCGAATCAAATCGATCTTAGGGAATGATCCCCATTTCGGTAGGTTTAATCTGGCGAAGTAGGTGGTCGAATTAAAATTTAAAGGGGAGGTATTCGACCATTGAATTTTCAAATATTCGAATAAAATTTTATTTGAATATTCGAATTCGACTATTCGATGGTCGAATTTGATCGAATTTGCCTAATTTGCATATTCGAAAATCAAATTACAAAATTTTTTTGAAAATTCGATCGAATATTCGAATCCCTCATGTGAATTTATGTGAATTTAGTAAATCTGCCCCTATCTGTTACCTATAGGTCATGTTGATCATTTGCTGAGAGGTTTTTTTTGTATATAATAGTTAGTTGCAGTTCCTAAGCCCGACTCTCTGACTCTCTGACACTTTGACAACCTGACTGTCCCATCTCAGCCTGTTAGTTACAGTTTGTAATGATAATAGATGCCGGGTGCACAAATATGGAAGCCCCCTCATACAGGAACATGGGGGATCAGACAGGTAATGTAAAAGCATCATGCAAATACTTTATGGCAAAGTTAGAAGTAGCTTTCACAGCCAATATTATAATAGATGTAAAAAAGAGTTTAATTTCAGTTGTCAGTATCTCTTTAACTGGGCGTTGCAATTAAATTTTATCACAATAGACAATGTGTCACAAGAGATAAGCCGCTCTCTTTAATCAGTAATAATATCGAAACTGTATATTTTGTGCCAGCTAAACCCTATGTTAAGGCACATTCCATGTTGGATATATAGTAAGCAGCTTTGATTCCTCTGTCCAATAAGGTTGATCCTGTGTTAATGTCTGTGCAACAGCGCTCCCCAGTGTCCATGGGAGGAAAGCGGCATCCCTTAGAAACTACAGCCTGGACTGAGAGCAATACAGCTACTGAATAAACTGGAAGAGTAAATTGTTTTCATTCAGCCCCCTAGATTTCTTTATTACCCTCCCAAAGCAGGACTTTTTTTTGCCCCTGAATGACTCCATCCCCAACCAGTTACACCCCAGACCCACCCAAATCCTGCCCGAAGCCAGCCTTTTATAGGGTCCGCCATTGCTGCATGTCCTGGTTAACCTGGGACTATTGACAGGCGGGATACAAGCAATGGTCCTGATTGTCTCAGGACAGGTCTGAATTGCACGCCTGATAGGACAGGGCTTAATGGAAAATAGGTGGAATTTTTCGTCAGACCAGAGGTCTATTGGGATGCCTTGCATAGACTGATGGTGTGACTGCTAACATTGGGCTGTAACTATGATCTATGGTAGGCCATGATGGTGAAAATTTCTTACACTATAGCTGAACTACAATTCCCATCATCCATGACAGCTGCTGTAGGCTTCCCTGGAGCACAGCTAAGCATTTGGGAGGCACTGTTCAGAGTTGTTGCATTAGCAGCAGAAACAACTTGCCAAGTACTCTATCCCCTCTCACACATATTTATTCTTCCAGAATTTCCCTCCTAGGATGTTGTTTAGAATCACATTTTCCTTCATTCTGCAAATGAAATTTTTGTCCCCCTTTAAAGACGCTTACCTTTCTTTATACTTTCCCCTAAAAACAGGTCTTGTGTTTAATAAAATGCTATTCTGGCCCAGACTCCACTACTCACTACTCACTACTACTAGGTGCCCCCTAGACAGTGGTGTAACTACCAGGGGGAGCAGGGAGTGCAGTTGGGCCAGGGCCCCCACGTAGTTCCGTTACTGCCCCTAGAACTGCCGGCCTTCCATGTTACCCAGTTCTGAATATCCACAACACTCCACTGGGGTATTAACTATGTTGCTTCCCCTTGGCAAAAATGTATCTAGAACAGGGTTGGACACCCCTGATCTAGAAGTTTCCATCCATCTCCCCACTGTGAGCATTCCCCCTGGTGTGGAGGGGAATTTTGCTCTCTTAGTCATGATGGAAATATGTTCTTGGGAGAGAGAAAAAAAACAGCTAATGGACCCCTGAGAATCCAATACATGAGACAGAGCAATCACGCAGCATTCCTATAGGTCTGATAAGAAATAAGATGGGTGCCAGCAGCAGCTCAGGGCCAAATGGGGCACAGTCAGGAGGCGGCCGTGGTACATCTCAGATAATTCCCCAGACTTCTAATGGCAAAATACTCCCATAAGAAAAGCTATCAGTGTGGGTTATAGAAGTACAACAAGGGTTATTTCCCCTTTGAACAGGAAATCACAGGTTAGACATCACTAATCTTCCATGATTCCCCACTGTTCTGTAAAGGTGGCCATAGACAGGGAGATCTGCTATTTTGGTGATATCGCCAAACGAGCGGTTCTCTCCCCGCTGATATCTGTGGGAGATATCGGGCTGATCCGATTGTGGGACCTTGGACCCAACGATCGGATCAGAATGGAGGTGATACGGGCAGTCGGATCGCAGAGATGCGCCCGCGATCTGACTGGGTTTTTTAACCTGCCCGATCGAGATCTGGCCGACTTTCGGCCAGATATTGATCGAGGAAGCCCTTCAGATGGCCCCACACACGGGCCAATAAGCTGCCGACTCGGTCTGTCGGCAGCTTTTATCGCCCGTGTATGGGGGCCCTAAAGGTGGCCATACACGTAGAGATCCGCTCGTTTGGCGATGTTGCCAAACGAGCGGATCTCTTCTAGATATGCCCACCTTGGGCGATATTAGGGCTGATCCGATCGTGGGCCCTAGAGATACGGGCGGTCGGATTGCGGGACTGCATCAACGAACAGATGCGGCCGCGATCCGACTGGATTTTTAATCCTGCGCGATCATCATCTGCCCGACTTTCGGCCAGATATCGATCGGGGAAGGGAGGGCCCCACACACGGGCCGATAAGTTGCCGATACAGTCTGTTGGCAGCTTTTATCGGCTCGTGTATGGCCACCTTAACTCCTGCACGGGCAACCAATCAGATTTCTGCTCTGAGCAGTTTCCTACAGATGGAATGTTGAAAACAAACATCTAATTGGCTGCCCATGTTACTACCTGCCCTTCCTGTACAGAGGTATGATGCTCCTTCATCTGCCAGTCCATTTTTGCACATGTGAAGACCTGTAATGGAAGAGTCCTGTATATTAAATATTATCTCCTGAGCGGGTCGGCTGGGGGGGGGGGGGAATGCAATTTAATGAGCATTTTGTTTCTTGTCTTTCCACTGAGCTGAAGAATTTTCACTATTCTTCCCCAGGCTGTTACAGCTGGAGGGCAGCATGACAGGCTGAGCAGGCTTGTTTTGTTACCTTTCCCTCCCCCCCCCTCGCCTGTCACATGGAATTGTGGGAAATAGCAAAGCTTTAAGCAAGTCAAAACAGCAGAGAGCACCCTGCACAGAGGAGACCACACCCAATTCATTGGGACCATAGAGCTGGCCACAGACACAAAGATTAAAGGGCAAATTCACTTACCTGTCTAGTTGCGCCAGCGAGGGGTTCACTAGCGTTCGCCGTACTTCGACAGGCGTATTTTCACCAGCGCCATGCAAATTCACTAAAATGCAAATTTGCACTCGGGGCGGCGAACCGTTACTTCGTTGGGCAAAGCGAAGTAACCCTAGCGATGCCTAATTTGCATACGGCGCAAATTCTTAAGTATAACATAGGTATATGCTGCAGCCACTACATTACACTACACAAGCCCAGGACACCTTTAATAAATCAAATACATTTATTATATTGCCCTACATGTGCCCCCTGTGTGGATTAGTTGCCATATGTTAGGAAATGTAGGGGGGAATGAGGGTACCCTAAAAAAATGTAACAATCTTTTTCAGCCTATCACCCTGTTAAAATGAAAAAATGCCTGCGTTTTTTTGGGACTAAGTCCTATCTACACTATAGCACTTCGCCTGCTCTGACCCTGGCGAAGTGCGGTAACGTTCAGAAAAAGAAAAAACTTTTTTTTTTTGCGTAGCTTCATCCCTTCGCCAGAGTGCAACTTCGCTGGCGTTAGGGTGCAAAGTTGCGCTACTCTAGCTACATCGCTAGCGAAAATTCACAAGAGTCAGAGGAAATTTGCGAAGTAACGAAATGATGTCACGCTGGCGAATTTTTATTGGCGTTAGCCACTTCGCCCTTTAGTGAATTTGCCCCACAGTCACATGAAAATGTGTTACGTATATAGGGTTGCCACCTTTTTCCAAAATTTTTACCGGCCGGCAGGGGACGGGGCAAAAAAGGGGCGGAATGTGATGCAAAAAGGGGCGGAGCCACGGCGATCTATCGGCAGAAGACGCGAGAAAGGTAAGTTTTCAGGGGATTTAAGGCAAGGCAAGGGCCTTTTTTAAGGGGTATTACAAATTTACCGGCAGCTACATTGCCGGTAAATTTGTAATACCGGCCTTGGCTGGTGTTTTACCGGCTAGGCCGGTAAAATACCGGCCGGGTGGCAACCCTATATGTATACAATTTTCGGATCATGTATGGATTGCAACCATTGAAATTTCTTGTGCCATTTCGGTCGTTTAGTCTGATGAGATCAGTGGGTAACTGTCACTTCTACAGGTACTAATGTGTCATTCTACAGGTACTAATGTGCCATTCTACAGGTACTAAT
>CM044447.1:123954766-123965145 GCA_024363595.1 Xenopus borealis | reverse complement strand
ACAGTGGCATTCCCATCGTCGGACTGGGCTGGCGGGAGCCGGGAAAAAACCCTGTGGGCCCCTGCCAGCCAATCTCTACTCCTAGGGTTGCCACCTTTTCTTGAAAAAAATACCAGCCTTCCTATATATTTATCTTTTTTTCCTATTAATAACATTGGGATCAACCATCAAAAATACCGGTCAGGTGGCAACTCTACCCACTCCCTCAATCTCTGGGCACCCAAAAAATCAATGATTGCGCTGGTTTGCTAGTGTGCACAGGTGTTTGCACACACACGCCGGGGCACATGCAGATATTTCTGGGCCCCACAAATAATTCAATTTAGGGCCCCAAAATACTTCACCTATTCTACCAAGATTGAAATTGTGAATATTGAAATGATTCATTAATCAGGGCCTTATTGGGCCCCCTATAGTCCTGGGTCCTCCTGCAACCATACGGTCTATTCCTCTGTATTTACACCCCCTGGGTGAAGCCATAGTATTGCCATTATAAGGGCCCTTACACACGGGCGTTTTTACCTGCGCTCCCCTGCGTTCCGTTTTGCTGCGTTCAGCCGCAGGGGAGCGCAGGTATAGACGCACTCAATTATTTTCAATGGGGCTGTACTCACACAAACGCATGTAGGCGCCAAACGCAGGAAAAATGCAGCATGTTGCGTCTGAATCTGCGTTCGGCGCTTACACGCGTCTCGTGGGTACAACCTCATTGAACAAAATGAGGTGCGTCTAGACCTGCGCTCCCCTGCGGCTGAACGCAGCCAAACGCAACGCAGGGGAGCGCAGGTCCAAAACGCCCGTGTGTACGGGCCCTAACAGTATTATTAGGAGCAATTCACTAGGGTGTGAACAGCAATTGTTCTAGCCGTCCTACTGTGGGAGTAACTTCAAAGCCAGCGCTGAAGCGGGTACAGCTACAACAACTCATGGCATAAGAATGTTCATGGGGCCCGATCAAAGTGCGGCCAATCAGGATATTAGAATTTTCACAATCCTAAAGATTACCCAGCCAACTGCGTGTGAATGGCTGCAAAATATACATGATTTTATAGTTATTACATCATTATTACATCATTGGTTAATGCAAACGTGAGTTTTTTTTTAGTGGTCAGCAGAACATGGACCCTAATCCCAGAGGGGGCCCTTGCATATGTATTGTATAGTATTCTTTGGTTTCCAGGGGTTCTTTTTACAATTTATTAGCTTATCAAGCAGTACAGGGCTTATCTCAAGGCACTTTAATGTCTATAGCAGTAGCTATACTCTCTGAGGCCCTTCTGGTTGAACTGTAGGGATCACCTCTACCTGTTATGTTAAAGCAACAACTTGGGTCCCGGAGTTGTTGGTTGTGCCACTGCACTAACCCTACTACTGAAATAATATTTTATTATTACAGTCTCAGTGAAACTAATATCATATTATTGCCTGTAGCAGTGCAGTAGCCCTTGGTGTATTTCAATGCATGAATTTGTACTTGGAGTAATACAGAAAGGTGTTTTTTGGCAGATTAAAGCACCTGAAGGGAAGCTCAGCCAGCTCCCAAGGGGAGGGAGGGAGGGGTGACAAACACTTCAGAACCAGTTCCTTCCATTCCAAAAACCAGTTCATCCAGCTCTGTGGTATGGGGACCTCTGTATCCTCTCCCTGGGGTGTGTCTCTCTGCCGAAACCAGAGAACCTGGCAGTGTAGGGAACTGTCCCATCAAAGTAACAGAAGAGGGAATTATTCTACAGGGCACCCAGGTTGGCTCAGTAGCAGGGCCGGAACTAGGCAGAAGAGGGTAGAGGGGCGCCAGGCACGTACCTTCTTCTGACGCCTTCCTCTAGTTCAGGGGTCCCCAACCCCTTTTTTGGTCTGGGGACTGGTGTCAAGGAATATTCTTTTTCAAGGACCGGGAGTGGGGGGTCAGGAGAGGCATACCTCCCAACTGTCCCTCTTATGACAGCTCAACCTGCAGTCCCCCATTTGTACTGGAAAGTCCCTATTTTCTCTGCACTGAACAGCCAGACAAAGAAACAAAGTTTCTAACTTAACTGGCTTTTGGCAGAGAGCCTAGAACTGCTAAGGGGGGGGTGGGCAAATAAGATACTTTTGAAAATAAGTAATTGTAACAGTTTAGAAAAGGCAAAATATTTTTCAGACTTTCATAACCTTGCAAACGAAAATAACTGGCGGCACCATCAGTGTTTCCTCTTTAAAAAGCCTTTATTGGGACATAGGGCTCTGACCCCAAACACACAGCAACGTTTCAGACCCCTCACGGTCTTTTTTCAAGCTGTTTAGAAAAGGCAAAATATTTTTCAGACTTTCATAACCTGCCCACATTTTATAAAATGAATATGGTAATTAGGGGGTGTGAGCACAAAAATTTAGCCGCACTACATGCGAAAACATTTTTTGTCCCTCTTTTTACTTTCACAATGTTGGGAGGTATGAGGAGGGGGTCGGCAGGGGTCAGGCTAGGCTCAGCAGCCCAGTCCAGGACTGTCCACGGCCCAGCGGTTGGGGATCTCTGCCCTAGTTCAAACCAGTGTCCAGAAGCCATGGCAGCAGTGTATGCAGAATGTGCACACGTCCTCGGCGCTGGTGATGTAGTTGGCCGGGTTGCCTGGGGCGCCCAGCTGACTTGGCCCGGCACTGCTCAGCAGAGTTTATAGGCACGTCAGTGCATTGGCACACAGTGTTTAGCAATGGAGAGCCTAATGTTATATTCAGGGACATATGCTGCATAATGCTGGACAGAGGGGACCACATGAGAGCCCTTGGAAAGTCCATATGCTCCCCATTTAGGAAGAGGCAACTGCAGCAAAAGGCAAAAAATCCCCGGGGGAGGGGTTATTGATGAGCTGGATGGAAGGGTGCAAGGTGCAATAAACTGGCACAAAGCTCCACTTTTTTTGCATTCTGAACCCTGCCTTCCAATGTAAATGAATGGCCATCCCCATGAATACAGAGCTGCCTGCGTTCAGCAATGCTGTACAGCTAAGGGACTTGCTAACCAGAATGCTCAGGAACCAGGGATTTCTGGATAATGAATCTTTCCATAATTTGGATCTTCATAACTTAAAGGGATTCTGTCATGATTTTTATGAAGCAGATTTATTTGTAGTGTTGCACCGAATCCACTATTTTGGATTCGGCCGAACCCCCGAATCCTTCCCTAAAGATTCGGCAGAATACCGAACCGAATCCTTCCCTAATTTGCATATGCAAATTATGGATGGGAAGGGGAAAACTTTTTTAGTTCCTTGTTTTGTGCCAAAAAGTTACCTCCGTGTATGTAATTTGCATATGCAAATTAGGATTCGGATTCGGTTGGGCCAGGCAGAAGGATTTGTCTGAATCCGAATCCTGTTAAAATGGCCGAATCCTGGTCGCATCCCGAACCGAATCCTGGATTCAGTGCCTCCCTATTTATTTGTAAATGGCACTGTTTACACTGCAAATAATTCACTCTGCCACATAAAATGTATTCCTGAACCAGCAAGTGTATTTTATTTAGTTGTAATATTGAGGGCTGGATTCACTAAGTGGGGCCCTGAGGCCGCATGGTCCACGCTCCGTCCTCTTCCAGTTGTGCCGTCCCTGTGGCCGCAGGGTCCTAGCGCCAGTTGCGGCACTCGCTGAGACAGAAGCCCTGGGGAGAGTTAAGTCCCCAGTGCTTTAAAGATGCGGGTGGGCTGCTTGCCGCCCCAAAAATTTTGCTGGCCTAGGTGGCCTGGTAATATTGGTGTGTAGCTGCATCTAGGGTTGCCACCCAGCCGGTATTTTAACGGCCTAGCCGGTAAAATACCAGCAAAGGCCGGGGCCGGTATTACAAATTTACCGGCAATGTAGCTGCCGGTAAATTTGTAACGCCACTTACCCTGCCTAAGTTCAAGTTAAAACTTACCTTTCTCGCAGTCTTCAGCCGATCGTAGGACGTGGCTCTGCCTATGCCACGCCCCCTTTGACGTCACTCTCCGCTAGGGTTGCCACCTTTTCCTGTAAAAAATACCGGCCTTCCTATATAATTGTCTTTTTCTCCTATTAATAACATTGGGATCAACTACCAAAAATACCGGCCAGGCCGGTAAAATACCGGTCAGGTGGCAACCCTACTCTCCGCCCCTTTGTAGCCCCCCGCCTGCCGGTAAAAAAATTACCAAAGGTGGCAACCCTAGCTGCATCTCAGGTCATTTTGCCTGGTCATGTGCTTTCAGAAAGAGCCAGCACTTTAGGGCTCCTACAGTTGAGCGTTTTTTACCTGCGCTCCCCTGTGTCTGAATTATTTTCAGTGTGTCTGTACTCACACAGACGCATGCAAGCGACAAACACAGGTTGGGACGCAGCATGTTGCATTTTACCTGGGTTCAGTGCTTACATGGGTCTGTGTGAGTACAGCCACATTGAAAATAATTCAGTGCGTCTACCCTTGCGTCAGAACGCATGAAGCCGGAACACAGGGGAGCGCAGGTTAAAAACGTTTGTCTGTAAGAGCACCTAGGATGGAACTGCTTTCTGGCAGGCTGTTGTTTCTCCTTCTCAATGTAACTGAATGTGTCTCAGTGGGACATGGTTTTTACTATTGAGTGTTGTTCTTACATCTACCCATTGTTCTGTTGTTAGGCTGCTGGGGGGGAGAAGGGAGGGGTGATATCACTACAACTTGCAGTACAGCTGTAAAGAGTGATTGAAGTTTATCAGAGCACAGCTGGGAAACTGGGGGCAGCTGGGAAACTGACAACATGTCTAGCTCCATGTCTGAGAGATCACGCCCATGTGACTTAATGTGGAACTGGAAAGTACAAGCCCCTGTTGCGTCTGCTGCGCGCAACTGATACGCAGATTAGAGAACAGTGTGCCTCCCCTTTACTACCCCTTGTCAATACAGGTATGTGAAACATTATCTGGAAACCCGTTATCCAGAAAACAACAAGTTACAGAAAGGCCGTCTACCATAGACCCCATTTTATCCAAATAATCCACATTTTTAAAAACAATTTCCTTTTTCTGTGTAATAATAAAACAGTAGCTTGTACTTGATCCCAACTAAGATATAATTATTCCTTATTGGAGGCAAAACCAGCCTATTGGCTTTATTTAATGTTTATATGATTTTCTAGTAGACTCAAAGGGATACTGTCATGGGAAAACATGTTTTTTTTTTTAAAACACATCAGTTAATAGTGCTGCTCCAGTAGAATTCTGCACTGAAATCCATTTCTCAACAGAGCAAACAGATTTTTTTATATTTAATTTTGAAATCTGACAGGGCTAGACATATTGTCAGTTTCCCAGCTGCCCCCGGTCATGTGACTTGTGCCAGCACTTTAGGAGGGAACTGCTTTCTGGCAGGCTGTTGTTTTTCCTTCTCAATGTAACTGAATAATACACAGTGGGACATGGGTTTTACTATTGAGTGCTGTTCTTAGATCTACCAGGCAGTTGTTATCTTGTGTTAGGGAGCTGTTATCTGGTTACCTTCCCATTGTTCTGTTGTTAGGCTGCTGGGGGGGAGAAGGGACGGGGTGATATCACTCCAACTTGCAGTACAGCAGTAAAGAATGATTGAAGTTTATCAGAGCACAAGTCACATGACTAGGGGCAGCTGGGAAATTGACAATATGTTTAGCCCCATGTCACATTTCAAAATGAAATATAGAAGAATCTGTTTGCTCTTTTGAGAAATGGATTTCAGTGCAGAATTCTGCTGGAGTAGCTCTATTAACTGATGAATTTTGGAAAAACATTTTTCCAATGGTAAACAACCTTACAACTTAGGGCAGGTTACTGCACCTTTAAGGGCTAATTCTTATTTTATAGGGAGATTTATTTTAAGCAGAGGAGAAACCAGGGTGTGTGTGTAGGGATCGGAATAGAGACCAAATAAAAGGGAAGAATTAAAGATGTGAAGGAGGGTAAAAAAAGAATGTGAAGAATTCAATAAGAACAGGGATGGGAGGCCAGTGAGGAATCAGCAGAAGGGAGGACTTTGTATCTTATACAGAGGTTAAGAGTAATTTGTAGTGACCGCAGTGAGAAAATAGGGGGATAATCTAGGGAAGGGTCTTTTGATTGATGTACAGGTATAGGATCTGTTATCCGGAAACTCTCTAGACGGTTCCAATCCAGATTTTCCATCGGGTGGGTGCACACATGGTACAGGGGGGCTGGTTTCAGGGATGGAAAATTGTGATTCCATAAAGAGTGGGGCTCATGAGGGTATGGGCGGAGCTTGGGTGGGATCCTGGGTATAATTGGAGTGTCACTCAAAGCAAATAGGGGCATGCTCATTATTCTCCAGTGGGGTTCCTTTGGGTTTATTTGTTGCAGGGCTCAGGTGACCAGTGAGTTAATAACTGGACCTGGGCCCTACTATCTTAGTAATGTGGGGCCCCATAATCAGGATCAGACTGGGCCGGCAGGACACCAGGTAAAAACCCAGTGGGCCCCACTGACCCATCCGCTGCCTCCTAATCTTCCCCTTCTTGGACCCGACTGAGAACAGGTATGCTCAGCAATGTGGGGTGCAAGGAGGGGGGTTGCAGCAGCGCGGGGGGCCCAGGGGGGGTGTTACAGTGGCGTGGGGGGACCTGGAGGGGGATTGTGGCTGGGGCCCGTAGAGGGGTAGGTCAGGGGTGATCCTGGCCAATATGCCGCCTGGCTGAGGCGCTCTTCTTTTTGCCGCCCCTCCCCACGGCATTCACCTTTTCAGCACCGGAGGAGGTCAGGGGCGGTCCACAACGCTAGTGCAGAGAGCGCAATCTCATTCTCTGCACTAGAAGAGCCAAATTTCTGGGTTAAAAAACGGAAATTCGGCTCTTGGTTACCAGGAGTGGCATGTTTTCCGCCCCTGGTAACCAGGGGGGTCGCTGCTGCCTGAGGCGAATGGCTCAACTCGCCTCATTGGTGGAGCGCCCCTGGGTGGGGGCCCCTGTGTTGGAAGTCCCAATGGGCCTCGGACCCTCCAGTCCGACACTGCTCATAATTATAGTGCCCCCCACGAGTGCTTTACATAAGTCAATGGAGTTCATACATAAACACTGGGCAAATTTGCACCTGGGCAGTAACCCGTGGCAACCAATCAGATGATTGCTTTCACTACTCAACCTGCAGCTGACTGAAAAAAAGCTAATCACTGATTGGTTGCTACGGGTTACTGCCTAGGTGCAAATTTGCCCAGTGTTTATAAATGAGCCCCAATGTGTCCCCTTCCTCCCTCTTCTTTGCCATCTTTTATCACACATACAGCAAAGAGACGTCACCCTTATAGTTACAGCATCACTGCCAGGTATCGGTTACATCATGATTAAGTCAAAATCTATTTTGGAGTCCCAGTAAATTCCAGGATTAATATGGATCTATATTTACTTGGATTATTATGAGTAAGAAATGACAGCGGATAATAAGGAGGAGTGAGTCACAAGGGCTGTAGAGATTGTGTTTAATCAGAATGGGAATATTTATCCTTTTATTTCAAATGTAATACACAGTGGCTACAATACACAGGCTACTGAACTGGAGCAATATATAGTGAATAAAGTACCCCCTATTGTAAATTATAAGGATATTATAAATTACCGAGGAGTTTCATGACCATATAAAAACAGGCCGAGTGCTTTTATACAGATCATGGAACACCGAGGTAACTTTTGACAAAAAATGATATCACTACTCACTGTTTATAACTGATGACATCACTAGTCACCGTTTATAACTGATGACATCACTAGTCACTGTTTATAATGGATGACATCACTAGTCACCTTTTATAAGGATATCATTTACAAGATATTCACAGCTTTTGTGTATTATATATCAGTATCCACTGAATCCTTATTATACAGGTCTGGACTTGGATTCAAAATAGGTCCTGGCATTTCAGGTACACAGAGGCCCAAACAGCTCCCACCAGCCCATTAAATACTGACTGTCTATGACATCATAGAGCACCCCCTCTGGCATTTGCGGGACGGTCCTGATTGTTACTTATGTCCAAAGTTTCTCTTGCACTGAACTGCCAGAAAAAGATTTTTTAAACTCAATTGGTTTTCGGCAGAGTCCAGAATAAGTGGCAGGTGCACTTTGATAATTTTGTGACAATTTGAGATAAGCAAAGAAGCAATTGTAACAATTTAAGATAAGCAGGTCTCTAGGGGAAACTTTGACTCACAGCTTATAGGGCAATTCACCTGCATTAGGAAAACTGTAATAACTGAAAAAAATGGGTACGCAACCTGCCAAATTTGGTAACTAGGGGTGTGGCCACAAAATGGGTGTGGTTAATTCATTACCCGTTGCAAATCTTTTTGTCCTTCTTTCTATTTCCAAAATATGGGCACACTCTGGCTCCCCTTTAGTGTTTCTGTAGTTGGACCCAGGGCTTAGAAAATTAGACATGGCATCAAAATTCCACTTGGGGTAGTGTGTCTGGGTGTAGTTCACACGCTCCTGCTGACTCTGTTCAAGGCATTCACATTGCATTTCTGCTGTGCTGGTTTCAATGGAGAAAATACAGGCGTGTCAGGATCTCATCACTGGATTGTTGCTGCCATCTGATGGGAACAAGTGGAACAACTGATGCGTTTGCTGCTTAAAGGGGTGGGTCACTTTTGAGTTAACTTTTAGTATGTTATAGAGTGGACGATTCTAAGCAACTTTTCGATTGGTCTTCGTTATGTATTTTCTATAGTTTTATAATTATTTGCCTTTGTCTTCTGACTCTTTACAGCTTTCAAATGGCGGCCATTGACCCCATCTATCAAAAAGAATATAATGCTACAAAATTATTGTCATCGCTACTTTTTATCACTCATCTTTCTATTCAGACCCTCTGCTCTTCATATTCCAGTCTCTTATTCAAATCAGTGCATGGTTGTTAGGGTAACTTGGATCCTAGCCACCAGATGACTGAAATTGCAAACTGGAGAGCTGCTGAATAAAAAGCTAAATAACTCAAAAACCACAAATAATAAAAAATGAAAACCAATTGCAAATGGTCTCATAATATCGCTCTCTACATCATACTAAAAGTTAACTCAAAAGTGAACTACCCCTTTAATCAGCATGCAATCTGCCTATTCTTTTAATTTAAAAACCTTATTTTCTTTATTTTTATGTATTTTAATGCATTAGTTTTATTGATTCGTTATTACCCTTGCTAGGCCCTCCCTCTGTAATCAGGGAATTGATTAAATTGTGGTAATGATTTCTGTAAAAACAAGCTCCTCCTTTCCCCCAGCTGCTGCCTAGGCTACCAGATAAGCATGAGTTCATTATACGTGGGGATATTGATGCTCAAGATGGCCCAAAACTCACGGGTCAGGCAGGTTTGGGTTGGCTCCTGCACAAAAATCTTCGGGTCGCAGGTAGGTCTGGGTTGAGATCTTCTCCTGCTCTCCCCACTGATGACCTAGCACTTCTGGCTTCCTGCATCTAAATTTATAGACTTGCACCCAACCCCACCCCTTTCATGATGTCACTGCATGGCGGCATGGATCTATAGAGAGGAAGCAGCGAGTGGGCCAGGTATGGATTTGGAGGGGGTGAGTTAGGGTCAGGTACGGCCCACGGGTTGAGAGAACCCAAGATACCTTAGATACAAGTCCACCAGGCTCCAAACCATATATCACATGGACAACAGCATATAATCAAAACTGTAACAGTGCCCCTATATAAAATATAAGGAGCATATGCTCGACTTATATACAGGCTGTATTGTTCCTTTAAGGTATTAAGGTTGTTTAGATCATATTTCATTCTCCATCTCTTCTTTCCACTAAGCTGTATATGTATTAAGGTCTTTATGAGTCTCCTAGCTATAAGTACATTAGATGTTCCTTTACATAGAACACAGGAATATCCTGCAGCTATTGCTAGTGAGGCCTTCCTTGCTATCCAATCTAATGGCAGGGCTGCAGCGTGGAGCTTTTGTTCTGTCTGGAGGGAGCGGTACAAAGAGACCTTATAGAATAGCCATGCCCTTGTTCTGTCCTTGCAATGACGTTATGTGGGATTATCTGTAACATCTGCTTCCAGTATAATGATATATATAGAGAGAGAGTTAAATAGTAGGATAATGATTGGGGGTAGTTTGTATTTCAGTCTGGAATGCTTAAAACTTTACCCCTTGAAGTTGTCCTTTTATTGTGACAAAAGTAGAAAATTAGGGAACTTGTTTAGTGTGTGCCTATTGGGAACCAATGGCTTGCACAAGACAGCAGTGGCTCCAGAACTGTCAGGCTAGGGGCGCTTCAAGCATTGGCTGGAGGGTCCCATTCTGAAGGACATTTAAGGTGAGAATTGGGGAGAACGCCATAAATGTTATACTAGATACTCCAGCTTGAATGACTTTCAATGTCTGATAAAGGGGGATTTCCATTGATATTCTGCAAGAT
>CM044447.1:123940682-123951363 GCA_024363595.1 Xenopus borealis | reverse complement strand
CAGAGTTTTGTGCAGTACTGGAGGGAAATTGGATTCCATTCCCCAGGAGGTGATAGCTAGTGCAAATGTACGTTAATCCCAAACAGACCAACCAAGGCAGTCATTATCCCTGCTCTCTGGCTGTTAGACTTATCCATGAAATGGGGTGCCCTCGGACACAGACATTCATTACTAGATGGCAAAAGAATACAACAGCAAATCATTAGAACATAAGGGTCTGAGCTTCAAAATGATCTCAGCAATAAAGTAAATTTGTTCTACATCAGACAAGATTAATACATTAATGCACATTAGTCCTTAGAACAGAACACAATAAAGAGCGTGTCTAGCAGTCTGACAGCGGGGCCCATCATACAAAATAAGGGCAGTATAGAAAGGTTAAGTCTTAACATCCCAGCTGGCTGGGCAGAGACGCTAATGTAGATATCAAGAAGAGTCCCAGAGACTACCCTTACCTGGCGGCCAGACATATATTTATGCAGATTTAATGAGTGTCTCGGTTTACATTGATCCTAAATATGTCTGTTTCCTGTTGCTGTACAGTGCGGGTCACTAACAACTGATTTAGGTTAATGGCATCCCAATAAATAATAAACAATATGCCTACTACTTCTGACTACTTCCCCCAGGTAATAACTCATTAAAAAGCTCCCAAACTTTGGGAGTGCTCACCAGGGTGAATTGGAGTAGGTTTGGGGGTTGGGGGTCTTCCTGTAGGCCACTTAATGTAAGATTTGAGGAAGATGCCTATTTACTCTTATTGATACATCTAATAACTCAACATGAAGGTAAAATTAGGGTGAATTTTTTTTTTTAACCTAGATATTGAAACACCAATGTATCTGTAACCCTGTTATGAGCTAAACAAAGGTTGCACCCCCAAAAGGAATCTGAGTTGTAAAAGTCTATATAAACCTATAATAAACCTCTGCAAGTCTGCTTCCTACCAGTGGGTGGCAGCACATAATATAGAATTAGTAATATTGGAACAATAATTATGTTTTTAATTCCAGGACGAAATTTAATAGAGGAATAATATTTCCTTATGCTCTTGTTGTCCTTTGGATTTGACTTTACATAAAAGAGTTCCATGTTTCATAACTGTCACAGTTTTTCCCAATGTAAAGGAGAACTGCAATATTAAAATATTAACGTGATTCCAAACTAATATCAACACTTCTTTAACTTTGTACCAGAAACTATGATTATAGGTTGTGCATGCGTTAGTGGTTTATGGGTATAAGTCACACAATAAACAGCAGCCAGCGGAAACTAATTTACAGCACATTGTAGGGCTCATTTACTGGCGTAGGTGCTAAATTGCACAGTTGCCTTTAGCAGTGGAAACAATTAGCAATTAGTGTTGAAGAGTCTAGACAAGTAAGAAAATAAAAGCAAAAATATGCAATGGGTAGCTGCACTGTTCACAAAGCAAACCCTAATATCTTTTAAAGAGAAGGCATCACCTGGGGAGATTAGGACAGGCAACACTGAAGGTTAGGCTTCTTATTTTCTTATTTGCTGTCTGTACAACCGGCATTGAGCTGGGAGGATCCAGTGCCCACTGCCATGAGGCTGCTGCTGCCTCTGTTGCCCACACACCCTGGGCCTCCTTCCCATCTGCAACCCCCCTCAGAACCCCCCTGCTGTACCTTAGGGCTGGAGGAAGGTTTGAGTGCAGCACCCAGGGAGCAGGTCTTGGTTGATGAAGCCCACGAGGGCCCATTTTGACCCTGTGTATAACTATTTTTTTTGGCCTAGGAAGGATGGGAGAAAGCAAGGGAAAGGATAGGGAGTGGGACAGTGTCGGACTGGGACACCAAGGACCCACCAAAATACTTTAGACTGGGGACCCACCCTCAGTACTATTTTCTTCCTTTCCTCGCTCAACCTCTATTCTCATAGTCCCTTTTCTTTACATACCATAATCTAGTAGCTCATCTATTTAGCCTCTTTGTTCTCATAGAAACAAGGAATGGCCATGAAATAGGCCCAATATTTAGAAGCAGGAGGGGCCACTGGCACCTGGGCCCACTGGAAGTATTTCTGGTATCCCGGTGGACCAGTCCGACACTGGGTAGGGAAGTAAAGTGAGATGGGAAGGAAGATGGAAAAAAATCTATAGGGAAAGAAAGTGAGGGAAAGAAGGTCTGAAGGAAGAAAACAGAACGGATTGGATAGGAAGATGATAAGTCAATGAAAATGTGAGTAGGAGGAAGTTAGAAAGGAAGAAAGGGTGAGGAAGTGACAGGCTTAGAAAGAAAGGAAGTAAATGAGAATGTGAGTGAGGAGGAAATTAGAAAAGAAGGATGAGGAAGTGAAAGGGTTACAAAAGAAAATATGATAACGTGAGTTGGAGGAAGTTAGAAGGAAGTAAGGGAACTAAGGGCGAGGAAGTGAAAGGGTTAGGGAAAAAATCTGCCAGTGAAAAGAAAAGAAACGTGAGGAAGGATGGGTTTTAAAGGAAGGAAGTGAGAACAAGGACAAGGAAGCAAGAATGTGGGTATAAGGAAGGCAGAGAATGACTAAGCCATATTAGATATGAGTCTAAAACGTGAAGAAGGAAGGAGGAAGGAAAGAAGAACTGATACAGGTAATTAGTGAAGAAGAAAAGCAATGTTAGAGAAAAAAGTAGAAATGAAAACAAATGCAGAGTCATGGAGAACATTTATTAAAAAATTAAAGTAAGGAAAAAGGAAAGCAGGGATTGAGGGAAAGGGACAAGAAGAAACACACACAGGGAGAATCCATAGGAGGTGCAATGATGGGACCCTATCACAAATGAAGAATATGGAAAAGAGTTCATTGATGATCTATAACTAAGCCCAATACATGGAAAACCTTAGACAGGGTCGCTGTATATGATCACTGCAGGGTGGGGGCTACAGGTAGACATTCCTATAGAGCCCACCAGTTGCCAAGGAGGAGCAGGAAGACAAAAAAGAGCTATCTGGCCCAGGGAGGGACAAGGGAGGCAGAGGCTGGTGGGTGGGGGGTGTTAAAGTCATATGCAGAGATGAGATTAGGCCTGACTGTCTGCGGCTGAAATCCTGGGTATTAGCGAAGGGAGAGCTGCGATGATAGGGCTTTAAGGAGGCACAGAGACAAACAGGGGCATGGACTGGCTCTCCTAATTCACTGTGCCAGGGTTTCCCGGGGAGTCTCGGAGGAGGGGGACGGAGTCATTGGAGGGTCTCTGATGAAATGTCCTATCTCAAACCTTCTGGGAAGGAGCTGGAGAGATTTGACGGGCTGTCCCTTATCTACTGGTGAGTGGCATCACTGTACACCAAGGCTTGCCACCTTTCTGCCCTCTTATTTACTCCCTGACTGTTACATTTCAGTGGTTGGACGGGGGGCATCTCTATGTATGGCACATAGCAACCTCATAGGGTGAACTTCTAGTTACATGCTGAATGTAGTGCAGAAACCCATTAGCAAGTGCCATACCAGGATCAGTCTGCTCTTTAAATCTTCCCCTCCCCCCAGGTGCCAGCCATGACTCAGTAAAGGTGGTCCATTTGGTTCAAAACGGGTCAAAAAGCCCTTTTTTTTGGTTCTTAGGGAGAAGCAATGACTCGCTGATGTGCAACGGTCTTGTTACGGGGTTTTACCTGCTAAGCAGAGGGTATTGAGCATTCTGCAGTGGAAGAGCCAATGAATGCAGAGATGTGATTGGAGCACACCAGCAGGTGGAGGATGTTATGGGTCAGAGGAAAAATATATAAAACAAGATATCTATATTATTTTGCCACCCTGTCCACCAAAAAAAGTTATTACCCCAACCACCATGAAATCTATTAAACTTTCTGCCAGCAACCAAGAAGGCCATTCCTTTTCAACAGGTGACTACTACATGCCGCCCACTGATTGGTTGCTATGAGTTACTAGACCTCTTGCAGACTTTGCCACTATTATAACATTAGCCCCATAGCCTTAATAGGGTGGTTCATCTTTGAGGTAACGATTAGTAGGTTATAGAATGGCCAGTTCCTATCAGCTGTTCAGTTGGTCTTCATTATTTATATTTTATAGTTTTTGAGTTATTTGCCTGCCTCTTTCCTGCTTTCAAATGGAGGATCATTTGGTAATTGGGACCCTAGCAACCAGATTGCTGGAATTGCAAACTGGAATAAAAAGGCGAAATAACTCAAAAACAACAAATAATTAAAAATATCACTCTCTACATCATACTAAAAGTTAACTGAAAGATGCACAACCCATTTACTAGAGATCTAGCTTTATTTCCAGGGACACCCTAGACAAAAAGAAGAAATTCCTTTCAATCCAATTTGTCTTTAATCATCTGTGCAGGAGTTGCACATTGTACTGAAAGAGCTTGTTCACAATTGAATGAACTTGTAGTATGATGTAGAGAGTGATATTCTGAGACACTTTGCAATTGGTTTAAATTTTTTTATTATTTGCAGTTTTTGAGTTATTTCGCTTTTTATCCAGCAGCTCTGCAGTTTGCAGTTTCAGCAGTCTGGTTGCCAGGCTCCAAATTCCCCTAGCAACCATGCACTGATTTGAATGAGAGACTGGAATATGAATAGGAGAGACTTCAATAGAAAGACGAGTAATAAAAAGTAACAATAACAATACATTTGTAGCCTTACTGTGTAAATCAGCGGTTCTCAACCTGGGGGTCGGGACCCCTTTGGGGGTCGAACGACCCTTTCTCAGGGGTCCCTTAAGGGGTTCCAGGAGCAGGTTCATCTCTCTCCCCACTAGCCCTGGGGCAAGGTTGTAGCTCTCCAGGTGTTGGTGCTGGGAGTTGTAGTTCAGTAACCCGTGTAGGGAAGCCAGTTGCACTACAACTTTCTATATCCCCTTGGTAGGGATTGCCATACAGCTCTCCCTGCCCATTTAAAATAAGTAAAATTAACATGGTAATTGGGGGGTGACCACAAAATGGGTGTGGCAAAAAATGGGTGTGGCAACGAAAATATTTTAATATTTTATGGTTGGGGGTCACCACAACATGAGGAACTGTATTAAAGGGTCGCAGCATTAGGAAGGTTAAGAACCACTGGTGTAAATGGATCCCCCCCATTTCAAAACTAGAAAGAGTCAGAAGACAAATAATCTAAAAAATATAGAAAATAAATAATGAAGTTCAATTGAAAAGACAACTTAAAGGGATAATGTAGCTAAAAACCATTTTTTTTTCCCAAAATGCATCATTTAATAGAGCTGCTGATGGATTTAAGAATTGCTTTTAAAAAAAAAAAAAACAGATTTTTGTTTTAGATCACATTTTGAAATTTGGCATGGGGCTAGACATGCATACCTCCCAACTGTCCCGTTTTGAGCAGAACAATCCCGCCTTTAACAGCTCAACCCACAGTCCTGCATTTGTACTGAAATGTCCCAACTTTCTCCTGCACTGAACAGCCACGGAAAGATACAAAGTTTATAACTTAATTGGCTTTTGGCAGAGAGCCCAGAACAGCCACCAGGTGCACTAAGATACCTTTGTAACAATTTTGAGATAAGAAAATAAGTAATTATAACAATTAAGATAAACAGGACTCTTGGGAGAAGTTAGACTCACAGCTTAAAGGGCACTTTACCTTTGTTAGCAAAACTGTAATAACTGAAAAAAAACACAGAAACTTTCATAACCTGCAAAATTTTGTAAAATGAACACGTGGTCAGAAAAATGGACGTGGTCAGAAAAAAACAACTCTTTTTGTCCCTCTTTTTATTGCAAAATTTTGGGAGGTATGGACGTTGTCAGTTTCCCAGGAGCCCCCAGGCATGTGACTTGTGCTCTGAGAAACTTAGTTACTCTTTACTGCTGCACTGCAAGTTGTAGTGATATCACCCCCTCTCTTTCCTTCCCCAGCAGCCCATTAGCGGCCTATCAACAGAACCAGGTCTGGGCTGAGAATTAAAATAGGCCCTGGCATTTCAGGTACACAGAGGCCCAAACAGCCCCCACCAGCCCACTTAATACTGACTTTCTATGGGACCTTATAGCAGCCCCTCTGGCATTTGCCAGAACCCACAGATTGCCAGTCCGGGCCTGAACAGAACAATGGGCAGATAAACGGTTAGCAGCTGACACCTCTGCTGGAGGATTGGTTTGCATTGCTAATACTGTTCCCTAGCCCCGCCTAGTGGTAGACATCAAAGGAACCAAAGCAGGAAAATTATTTGCAATATAAACAGTGTAATTTAGAAATAAAAATTAAACTATAAAAAACATGATAGAATCACCCTGTCAATCAACCATACTGAAAATGCAAACTGGAGAGCTGCTGAATAAAAATCTAAATAACTCAAAAACCACAAAAAAAAAATGAAAACAAACTGCAAATTGTCTCAGAATATCACTACTCTACATCATACTAACAGTTATCTTAAAGGTGAACAACCCCTTTAATAAATAAATACTGTACATGTCAATATATTCCCCTTTTAAGGAGTGTCATTGCAAAGCAAAACCTTCATGGTTTAGTTAGTGTTGCGTTATGTATACAGGAGGGGGGACTCCCGGAAGATCACATAACTTAATTAAAATGCCTTATAATAATTCCATTAACTGGAGTCATAGTTTAGGCTAATCTAGTAAAAATCACAATACTATGAGTTTGTGTCAGTACGGTTTTATGCTTAAGTGATAATTGATGAGTAGTGATGGGCGAATTTATTCGGCAGGGGCGAATTCGCAGCGAACTCCCGCGATTCGCCGCTGGCGAATAAATTTGCGAAACACCAGCAGAAATTCGCCAGCGAAAATTCGCCAAAAAAACGAGTCGCGCGTCGAAAACAACGCGACACGCCGCGATTGACGCGACGCACGTCGGAAAAGACTCGCGACTCGTTTCGAGAATTTTTTCGCCAATTCGCGAATTTCGCTGGAAATTCGCGAATTTTTCTGCGAAGCGAAATGGGTGAGATTCGCCCATCACTATTGATGAGGAGGTGAGCAGGAACCTAGACTCTGGGATGACAGTGGATATGGTCCACTTTTTTAAAAAAAAATCTACAAAAAACATTTGACATAGTAACACACAAAAGATTACTGTTTAAATTAAGAAACATTGGCCTGGAACACAATGGGGAAAAATTGACTTTTTTTGCCAAAATTGCCAAAAAGTTTGCAGGGACATCACCACTTTAGGTGAAGCGGACAATTCACTAACGAAAAAGCTCAGTGCTAGAGAATATTTATTCAAGTGTGAACTTTCCAATAGGTTACCCTTTTCACCAGAGTCTGTTTCGATGGTTTTACTTGGCTCATGCCACATTTGTTTTAGGATGGGCTCATGTCTAGGAAAATAGAGGATCTCTTTTGTTTTTATTTTGCTTCCTTGGACATTTTTAATAATAAGTGGCCACTTCCAGCACTTTCATCAACAATCACTAATAAAGACATATATATGAAATTGACGTAAGCGTAAATATGTTAACAAAGTTTTGCTAGGAAGAAAGTAAGGCTAGAGAAAATTCGCTTCCAAATATTCCAAGTACCTCAGGAGAAAGTACACTAGCGTTAATTTGCTGAGATAAAACTTTGCATTTTGATAAAAACGCCTATTAGCTGTAAAATAATATCTGACAAAGTTGTGTGAAGTATGGGGAGGTTTCCAGAAGCAAAAATTCAGCTTTTAGTAGATTTTGTCAATACTTGGATAGAGAACTGGCTAAAAGATAGACTACAAAGAGTGATGGTAAATGGAACATTTTCTAATTGGACCAGTGTAGTTAGTGGGGTACCGCAGGGCTCTGTACTGGGTCCCTTGCTTTTCAACTTGTTTATTAATGACCTGGATGTGGGCATTGAAAGTACGGTTTCTATTTTTGCAGATGATACTAAATTGTGCAGAACTATAGGTTCCATGCAGGATACTGACACTTTGCAGAATTATTTGACTAAACTGCAAAACTGGGCAGCAAACTGCCAAATGAGATTCAGTGTTGATAAATGCAAGGGTAAGCACTTTGGTAAAAATAACATAAATGTGAGTTCTACACTAAATGGTAGTGATTTTTGTGGAAAACATGCTGTATAACTCTAGGCTATACCCCTCTGTGGCTGCTAAAGCAAAGTATTGTCTTGCATTAAAACTGCATTAACTGGAGGGATGAAAACATTGTTTAGTTTGGAAGGCTATTGTCATCTTAAAGGAGAAGGAAAGGCTGTAGACAAATATTAGGCACCCCAATGATTTTATCTACCTACCTGAAACCCCGGGCCTGTGCTCCTATCAGAAATCTGCATCGGCCCGGGATTATATGAGTGAGCACTATGGAGCGATCTACTTTCGTTTTCTTCTATCTTAGATTTCCCCGGACAAACTCATGTGCAGTTTAATAAAATAGCCAACTTTTTAGTTAAAGTTCTGCTTTCCGTTCTACTGCACATGCACAGCCACACGAAGACAGAAGAAGATGGAAGTAGACCTTTCAGTGGTGCTCAATTGCATAAACCCTGGCCGATATAGGAGCACCGGCCCAGAGAGTTTCAGGTAGGTAGATAAAATCACTTGGGGGTGCATAACATTTGGCACCCACAAGTGCCTCCAGCCTTTCCTTCTCCTTTAAAGGAGAACTAAACCCTAAAAATGAATACAGCTAAAAATGACATATTTTATACATTGAACTTATTGAAGGAACCTAAAGGTTCAGCATCTCAATAAGAGGTATGATTTAGGCCTTCAAAGTTGTCACATGAGTTTCCCATCTTGGATTTTGTTGTGAGTGTCTGTGACACTGCACATGCTCAGTGGGCTTTGAGCTGCTTTTGAGATGCTAAGCTTAGGGGCCATCGCAAATCATTAAGTACCAAGTGAGGTTTGTCCTTCATATATAAGCTGATGCTACAGGGCCGGAACTAGAGGTAGGCAGAAGAGCCCCGTGCCTAGGGCGCAATGAAGTAGGGGCACCAAGCATGTACTTCTTCCTTTGCCTACCCCTGGTCCGGACCCTTGTTCAGTACCAGCACGCCTCTGTGCTTGCTCTTCTATGAGTGCTCTGCTCTCCCCCACTCCACGAGTTGTTATATCAGGAACGCATGTGCAAACTCACAGGCACGCATGTGTATACTCGCAGACACGTGCATGTGCACTCAATGGCGTGCCGGAAAGGAGGCAAAGTTGGTTGCCTTGGGTGCCCGGCTAGCTTGGTCCGGGGCTGATTACATTCTAATACTAATTGCACTGGTTTCTGAGCTGTCGTGTACCAATAATCTGAATTATTTACGGATAAGTCTAATATTGTGACATTAATATTATATATTTAATATATATATTCAATTTATTGTATACAGTCCCTAAGCTCAGTTACTGACAGCAGCAATATGGGGAGCTACTGGGGCATCTTTAGAGACACAGATCTTTACTGGTAAAGCACTGTGGTTTCATTGGGCTGGTATAGAAGCCCAAACCATAATTTATAACATCTCTTCCCTATTTCTTTAGTTAAGCTTTAGTTCTCCTTTAAGATCTACAGTTAGTATTGATATAGTTATGTATTTGAGTGTATAGATAGGTGTGCATAAATATGTGTATATATGTGCAGTGGGGTTTATTTGGAGGAGTTGCACTTCATGGCCTCTCCCTGCTACCCACGCCCCTCCCATTAATAAAGCATTGCTAAAGACAGGCAGCACTGGATTCATTGGGGAATATAGGTCTCTGAGACAACAATTTTGTGATTAGGATCTGTGTTTTGTGATCATAAAATTTAGTGATTGAATATTTGGTTTATATGTTACAAAAGGTACAGATGGTATCCAAATAGTGTATGCACAGCATGGGTATGTGTGTTGTTGTGCAAGTGCCCCACTGGTTCCCATGTGAAGAGTTATACTGTATACTTCCCTTGCCCTGCACTGATGTTCTAACAAGATTCCCTAACCCCTGACTTGCCAATTAACTTCAGATGGTTTAAGCTCAGTGGAACAACGTGTTTTGTCTGGATCTACCCTTCCCATAAGGCAGGGCCAGTAATCAGCATCAATCCGATTAGCAGCTAAAGATTTGGTCTCTTGAAGTTCAACTCAAGTCCATCTCTAGGTAAAAGGGTCTCCTGAGGTTCATTGGAAGAGGGCACTGAGCTGCCTTGACATTGACCTTTGTCTTAGGGATTCACACTGAGCTACGCAATATGTTCTTGTATTAGTCCACAGGAACACACTGTGTTGCAATGGGCCCAACCCACTCATTTAAAGATTGTGCAACTGATGCTGGTCGTATACAGATAGACATGGTGGATCAAATCAAACTGATACAATCCACAGACAGATTTTAGTGAAGTCTAGGGAAGGCTAAGCCTCCCCAAACCAACACCAATCATTTCCAACAGCAAATGGGATGAGGATATATTCATGAAGTTGGAACTGAATTAATACTGCAATGTGTTTTGGGGTTATTACACATATATGATGTCATGCTTTTCAGTGGTTACTGTACGTTATTGAACTGGCACTCCATTTATTTCATCATGTGTTCTCGGACATTATATATGTAACTGACACTGTGTTTATGCTACAATGTATTCTAGGGGCATTATATATGAAGCTTGCACTCAATTATATATTGAGCTTGCACTCAATTAGCTAGGTGATCTATAGTATTATTATACATGAAACTGACACTACAATTATCCTGCCATGTGTTCTGGGGTATTATATATGGAATTGTCACTGTATTTATCTGCCATGTGTTCT
>CM044447.1:123901984-123912025 GCA_024363595.1 Xenopus borealis | reverse complement strand
CCCTAAAATGCAGAGAAGCAGAGCTCCAGGGCACCATCTTCCGCCAACGCAAAGCCGGGCCAAGAGCTAGGCAGAGTAGGCATGTGCCAAGGGCACAAAGCTTGGGGGGTGCCAAGCACTCACCTTCTTTGCCTCCTACCCCCTAGTTCAGTCCCTCCTTGCTGCTCTGGTGCAGAGTGTGCACATAATTTTTGCGCATGTGTGCGTCCTTTTCGCTCTTGCACACGCGCCTTTTTACGCATGTGTGCGCGTTTTTTCTGAGCCTGAGCCTATCAGGTGCTGCGACCAGCCAGTTTGCCTAGGGCGCCTGGTTGGTCTGGCCTGACACTGCCTGCTGGAGCATGTGCAGTTGGGCCAAGTCAGAAATCAGTTTCAACTGAGCATGCTCAAATCAGCGTTGAGTCCCGAAAGCAGTGGCGTAACTACTCCCTGGTACTCCCTGGCACCTGGGCCCCCCTGTCAGGCCCTTACCTCTATAAATCACATGCTGGAGTGCTCATGGCATATGTGCTGTAAATTCTCCCCCTAGATAACTGCCTGCCATAACCATTTTTGTGGCTCCGATGGGCCCCAAGGGGGTGGGGGCCCTGTTGCAATTGCACCCTCTGCACCACTGGTAGTTACACCACTGCCGAAAGAATACAAAGTGGTGAAAGATGGTGCCCTGGAGCTCCACTGTGCTTCTCCACTGTGCTTCTCTGTATTATAGGGTCAGATGAGGGAGGCAATGTCAGGCATTTAATTGGGGCTTTTTTCGTATGGGGGGTTTAGTTCTCCTTTAAAAGTTCCCAATGTGCAAAAAGAAAATAAAAACTTAAAAAATAAATTTTAAAAAAAGTTCACAATGTGCAATTAAGATTTGCAATGCCATAACAGTCTAATGAAGAATATTATATTGTGTGACATTTGTTGCAAGTTTCAACCTTAGACTCAACCTGACTTTATGGTAAATGCAGAAGTGATAATATCCAAGGCTGGAGGAATACAAACTCAATTCAAGGTTTCAGCCAGGGGTATAGACATATCTTTCTTTCCTTCCATAGAGCAGTTGATATTTTAAGAATGGCCTCTGCCACCAGCTACATGAGACTACTGATTGCCAGGGATGATGAAGCAAGGTGAGTAGCTCACTTGTTACAGTCCTTCATACCGCCCAACTCTTCTTTTAACAGCTAAAACTGCAGTAACGGGTCTGTACTGGAAGCTCCAGATTTTCTCTGCACCGAAAAACTAAAAAAAGATACATATATAAATAAAAGATGTTTCTAACTTAATTGGCTTATGGCAGAGAGCCCAAAACAGCCACAAGGTGCAGAGCCAGGTGTAGAGTCAGGCCTGGATTTCCTTAAATGGTGCCCCTAGGCTGCCAGGTCCTAGAGCCCGCCAGCTTTGCACACAACGCCCCAACCCACCGACCCAGCCACAAATACAGCTGGACCTGAAGACACCCCCACCGAAAAATATCCAATGCACTAAGCTCTGTTTAGTCCTAGGAAGGGCATAATGGTCTCAGTTTTTAGACTGGAAGTACATGGCAAGTTGGGACTTTTCCAGCTAAACTAGTCCAGGTTTGCTAAATATTCCCTAATGAGCCATACATTTGCCCACATTTAAATGATATACTCACCCTATTTATTCAGACCCACAGACAAGAATTTGATCCTAGAGTTGCCACTGATATTGAAATTGTTCCATTAGAATCAAAGTAAAATATAGTTTTTCATTATTGGAATGAAAGTTACATCAAATCTAAAATTTAACAGTAATCCCATTTCAGCAAAAAAATATATTTTTTCACGCATTTAGCCCAAACAAATTGTTGCCTGCCATTGGAATTATTGGCTTTGTCTGGAGAGAAAAATATGTTTTTTGATATTCAAGTTTAGTCTTTAATATTTCTTTATAAATAGTCACTCAAAGAAGGAAAAAATCAAAACAGCATTTTCAGATCTTAGAAATGTTAAGATTACAATGTAAATTTAGGTGACTTTTCTCAAATAAAACTGTAATTTCTCATGTTCTTGATGTTTCTAATATGGCCCTAAAATAATAGTTTTATACCATTTCAATTCTATTTCTTTACGTAGTTTGCAGGAAAAAAAAATAGAAATTAATTTCTGATTCAAATTTTAAATAAAAAAAATTGACTGAAGTGATAGATACATGGTCCTAAATTGTCATTGTTTTTAATTGTACCATTTTTGTAAAATGCTATAGTCATTCCAAATATATAAAAGTATAAAATGTTTGTGCATTGTGTCAAAATATTTTTAAAAAATGATGCCGCCAATGGAATTACTCAGTTTGCGCCAGGTCTGGAGCAGAGAAATAAATGTTATGAAACATTTGATCAACTTCTTTATAAATAACCACCCAAAGGAGGAAAAACTCAAAATAGCAAATATGCTGAAAATTAAACATTTTGCAAGTAAATATTTCATAAAAATTCAACATATTTTAAATAAAAAAAAAACGAAACTTTTTTTATTTGTAATTTGTAAAATGTTTTTAATACGGCCCCACATTTGTTGATGAGTTCAAAGGATCTTACGTAATTTACGTACCTGAATTTCTGAGGTCATATCATGCCTACAATTAAAATTTGTTTGTTTTTTATTTTTTAACACCAGTAAAAAGCATTTTTTTTCTTTGGGAAAATAGCTCTAAAAAAAACAGGGAATAAAATGTAAAAAGTCAGTATATGACTGGTTACTGATTCTCTATTTTTCAGACAAAATTGAAAGGCAAGCATTATCTGTAGGGCATAAAGTGGAATAAAGCAGGAACGCTTTTATCCTACAGACTAACCCCCTGGGGAGTAATCGGCTCTGCTCCTGCCAAACTGATGACAGATTTGGAGCACGATTCTAGTGGCCCAAAAATATCTCAGGAGCTGTTCTTTCTTTTTTATCCCAATGGAGGGATCAGAGAAGTGGATGCACAGTAGAAGGGATATTGAGGATTGCACTATATTTATGCTTTATAGTGTTGGTATCTGAGGCTGGGAATATATTGGACACATAGACAGCAGTAGCATAACTAGATATTACTGGGCCCACAGCAAACTGTTAGGGATGCACCAAATCCACTATTTTGGATTCGGCTGAACCTAGGGTTGCCACCTGTCCGGTTTTGACCCGAACAGCCCGGTATTTTGAAGGGCTGCCCGGGTCAATGCTTCCTGGCCGGTTTTCCAAATAAGGAAAACCGGGCGGGATTAGCTTGATTGACGCAGCGATCGGCCAATCTGTGATCGTGGTGTCATAGCTCCGCCCCCGTGACAGCACGGGCCCTCCCACCGACGTCACGGGCCCGCCCACTGACGTCACGGGCCCGCCCACTGATGTCACAGGCCCGCCCCCCTGTCCGGCTTCAGCCACAGGGGAAGGTGGCAACCCTAGCTGAACCCCTGAATCCTTCAAGAAAGATTTGTCCAAATGCCAAACCGAATCCGAACCCTAAGTTGCATATGCTAATTAGTGGTGGGAAGGGGAAAACATTTTTTACTTCCTTGTTTTGTGACAAAAAGTCATGCAATTTCCTTCCCCAGCCCTAATTCGCATATGCAAATTAGGGTTCGGATTCGGTTTGTCTGGGCAGAAGGTTTCGGACAAATCCGAATCCTGCTGAAAAAGCCCGAATCCTGGCTGAATCCCGAACCGAATCCTGGATTCGGTGCATCCTTACAAATTATATTTCAGGCCCCAAAAATGTCTAGAGGTTAACCAGTTTTACCAATATTTATTGTATATGAATTAAGGCCTTATGGGGCCCCTATACCTCTTGGGCCCGTCTGCAGCCGCAGGGTCTGCTACCTCTGTATTTACACCCCTGATTGACAGCTTTACCCTTATAAAACTCTGCTGGTAAATACTTTCCATGCACTGTCTACATCACCAGCATATAGTATCTAGTATACAGTGTTGTCAGAGGGGTTGTTCACTGAACTGCATGATGGAAAGATTGATAGTCTGAGACACTTTGCAATTGGTCTACATTTTTTATTTTTTGTGGTTTTTCAGTTATTTAGCTGTCTATTCAGTTTGGTATTTCAGTGGCTAGGGTCTTATTAACCCTAGCAACCTTGCAGTGGTTTGAATAAGACAATGGACTATATGAGGGACTGAATAGGCAGTTAAAGAGGGTTGTACACCTTTAAATTTATTTTTAGTATGATGTAGAGAGTGATATTTTACAATTGGCTATTGGTTTTAATTTATTATTATTTGTCATTTTGGAGTTATTTAGCTTTTTATTCAGCAGCTCTCCAGTTTCCAAGTTCAGGGTCCGACTGCTGCCCCTAGTATGGCACTTGCGCTGGCACTGGCAGGCATACGCTGAAGCCACTGAGCTTAGGGACCCACTCACAATATACACCTGATAGTGTCATAGAAATATAGTCACAATATAAGGCTGATTAGTCATTAATACACATCATTAGAAACCAGTGCAATTAGCTGCATCACAATTTAATAGTCAGCAAACCTGTAGCATCAGCTTATATTACAGCCAGGGAAGCTCATTTTCTGCTGCTGCTGGATAATTAGTGACAACCCCTAAGCTTAGCTTCTCAACAGCTGCTCAGAGCCCACTGAGCATGTGAGTGTCACAGACAAGATGGTGACCCCCTGTGACAAGTTTGAAGTCCTGGATCATTGCTGCTATTGACAAGCTGAGACTTTAGGCTGGTGCAATAAGTTCACTATATAAAACATGGCAGTTTTAGCCATACTCATTTTTAGGGTTTAGTTATCCTTTAGAGCTGGAGAGTTTCGAAAGAAGAAGGCAAATAATTAAAGAACTCTAAAAGATAAATAACGAAGACCAATTGAAAAGTTTCTAAGAACTGTCCATTCTATAACATACTGAAAATTAATGGTGAACCAACCCTTTAATTCACTCTTTGGCTTCCTACAGAGAATATAAGAGAACACTAAGCACATTAAGTCAATCAAAGGGTGCTGTAAGGACCCCAATAAGTAATTGCCCTGTGAAACCACCCAGTTAATAACCAGGTACCCCAGCAGTATATTGTTGGGGGTTGCCGGGAGGGCTGCCAACAGGTGGTCCCAGTGCCCCCCCGAGAAACATAATAAAGGGTAGATTTGAGGCCATAAAGTGGAAGAGCAGAGTGTGTAGAGTTTAATTGGATTGTGGGTGGATCTATGGCAACTTTTTTGTTTTTTGACTCAAATCCATGGCTGGCAAACAAAATTCTCTCATCACTAGAAATTAATAATGAGCAAACTGACCCAATAGCACTATGTGGAATCACTGACGCTGTTTTGCAGGAAAGAATTCTCTGAGCTGATGGAGAAGTACGGCAGCTCTCACAGCGACGCCGGATCTGCAAGAAGCTCCCCCATTATGCAGGGAAGTGAGTATGGCAGTACTGCATCAATGGACAATAAATGGAGAATGAAACAAATATATATGAATGAATAGGTTTCAAAGCAATATTTAGATGTGCGTTAATTTGGTGAGAAACTCCAAACCTGTACCTACTCCCCTAGAGTCTAATAAATGTGATTTATTCTTTATAGGCAGATATTTAGAGAGCACTTCCTCTGAATCTTCCTCCCGTTCCCAAAGCCCTTTGCTACTAAGTTCAGGCAGCTCTCATGGGCAGTTCACTGGGAGTTCCAGCCTCTCCCCACACTCAACAACGAGGTAAAGTACAACTCATTTTGGGGAAAGCTTTTTGCTCCTTTCTAGATTTCCAAAGCGACCAATCAACAGTTATCATCTTCTAGTACAGTACTGTACGACTGATGAAGGCAAACATCTGCTCAACCAAACTTTACTCAGTTGTTGCTGGACTACAAATCCCAGAATAATGTAATGAAGGTTGAGGCATGCTGGTAGCTGTAGTCCTGCATTCTTAAAGCAATATTGCACAATGAAACTTTTCCAAAAATTTTTTCCAAATCTCCACAGCCAGCGACTGCTTTAAAATGCAAAAAAATCCTCCATTGAGAATCCCAGCTGATCTGTATCAATCTGTCTCCATGTTCTTTTTTCCTGCAACTGGAGTTGGAAGCTTAAAGGGATACTGTCATGGGAATTTTTTTTTTAATGCATCAGTTAATAGTGCTGCTCCAGCAGAATTCGGCACTGAAATCCATTCCTCAAAAGAGCAAATAGATTTTTTTATATTCAGTTTTGAAATCTGACATGGGGCTAGACATATTGTCAATTTCTCAGCTGCCCCTAGTCATGTGATTTGTGCTCTGATAAACTTATATCACTCTTTACTGCTGTACTGCAAGTTGGAGTGATATCACCCCCACCCTTGTCCCCCCAGCAGCCTAACAACAGAACAATGGGAAGGTAACCAGATAACAGCTCCCTAACACAAGATAACAGCTGCCTGGTAGATCTAAGAACAGCACTCAATAGTAAAAACCCATGTGCTGGCACAAGTCACATGACAAGGGGCAGCTGGGAAATTGACAAAATGTCTACCTCCATGTCAGATTTCAAAATTTAATATAAAAAAAATATGTTTGCTCTTTTGAGAAATGTATTTCAGTGCAGAAGTCTGCTGGAATAAGACTCTTAACTGATGTGTTTTGAAAAAAACATGTTTTCCCATGACAGTATCCCTATAAACCAGCACTGAAGAAGTCTGTCTTTGAAAAAAATAACAAAATTGTCTCTATATGTAAGATAACAGCAAGATACCAGACATGGTTCTGGGAATCAGCATTCTCATTGGTCAGTTCTTTTGCATTTATGGGAAGTTTTTGATCAGCCGAATTCTCATTGGTGAATTTTCTTGCATCTATAATAATGTTTATAGAAAAGTAAGGGGTGCTGTGGGATGGCATTATGGCTGAGTTTTCCTCATCTTTAATGGGGCAACCTATGCCTGCTACTAGTTCCTAGGGCTGGCAATAATCAAACCTCTTTAATAAATCATCATATTGTCATTTTCTCAATTTCTAGTGACTCAGGTATTCAGAATATTTCTGTAGCTAAATCTACCGGCCTGGGACTGGTGATCAGTGGAGGTTGCAACCGACCAGAAGGACCAATGGTGTATGTGCAAGAGGTGCTTGTTGATGGAGACTGTTCCAGGGTAAGGTTCAACCAAATAGAGGGCCTAGAGTGGGATATATTAAATTCACATGACATTGTGCCCCATAAAGCAAAACCAGTCATAAAATGTCCTGCTTCAGCTAGTTGGAACTTGCCTTTTTCTAAAGTTATATTGTTGAAGCTTTATTTATATAGCACTTCCCTCAACCCTGGATGCACCTACTAGTCTACTAGTCTTTCTAGTTCCCAAGCTACATTTTTATAATGTTTAAGATCACCCTGCAGGGGAATTCGCTCCATGCCTTGCCTCAATGTACAGTATATGTATAAATAAACCCAGTTAACTTGGAGAAAGTTTTTGAGGGCATGGGATGGATACAAATAATCTACTAGCCTATCAACCATCAGGTCAGCTATAATAAACAGCTAATTTATGTTAGAGTTTCCTCCTTTACCATTTGGCAGCACTGGGTCTCATTATTTCACTGTCCAGTGAAAAGTCCAGTTTAAGAATATCTCCTTTCTTAGTGACTGAATGGTAGGGGCTAGGTTGTGTTGACATGCCTTAGATCTTTATATAATCAAGCAACACTCCTTGACATAAAGGTTTTTGATTCAGTTTTGAGTAAGAACCAAGATCAAATCCAGCCAAAACATTCTTGGTTTTAGTTCAGCTAACAATATCAATGCCTTATGTATGGTCATTTTTAGGATGGACGCCTTAGAGCTGGAGACCAACTGGTTTCAATCAACCGAGAGACGCTAGTTGGAGTCACCAATGAGGAAGCCAAGCGTGTTTTAGCCAGATCCAGATTCAGGTGCGTTGTACCTAAAAGAGCCAGAACTCTGAATGCTATTTTAGTATGTTTCCATCTGAGAACTCTTGGTGTGAAGCTGAACCTGATCTTCTGTTGTCTAAGAATTCTCGTTTATCCAGGTCATAATATACAGTATCTAGTAGAATTAAGTCAAGGGCAAATTTTTTCCTTGAAAACGTTTCACCGCTAGTTTACTTCACTCAAGGGTTTAAATGCAGGGGAATTCCCTACCACTTCAGTTGAACTGAAGAAGCCACTCAGATGAGCTGTAAAACGTTTTTTAATAACAAGTCTAAATGTCCAGATGCCTTTGACTTAATTCTACTAGATACTGATCTGTTCCTCTTCGTGGAACCTGAAATCTGTGTGAGGAGGAGAGAGAGAGAGACATACATCACAATCCAGAATCTAAGAAGGATCCTTTGAATTGAGCTTTAATAGATATCTATCTGATGAGAAGAAGACATTGTACAGATTAAAATGAGAATTACACTCCCTGAATCAATATCTAAACTACTACTACTACTACTAGGCTATTTTGATACTAAAATCTACAGTTAGTATAGCTATGGGCATACAGGTATATGGTTTGTGTTTGAAAGAGTGGAGATGTTTATGTGTGTTGTGTGTGTGTATGTATGCTGGGTTTTTAATTTGGAGGGGTTGAACTTGATGGACTCAGTCTTTTTTCAACCCAATTTAACTATGTAACTATGTAACTACTATAAAGGCTTTCCTGTAAGGGGCCTGAAGGCTTCTGTGAGGATCACAGACCAAGGAGGAAACACAGTTCAGGGGATCTGACCAGGGTGAATAGAAAGAATGGTCATATCCAGGCAAATAGGCTGATGCAGGCAGAAAGGTTCAAAGTCCAAAATATAGTCAAACACGAAGATCAGTAGTAATAATAGTAAAGCTCACCTATGAACACAAAAGGTAGAACCTGTACTAGGGCAATGTCTGCAATGTCCTGGCGCTTTAAATAGGCCTCATTTGGAGCCAAATGATTATGATGACTTCATGACACTGGCGTCACGATTCCGGCATCCATTCTGACGCTGGTGTCGCAATGGTGGCGTCCATTCTGACACTGGCGTCCATTCAAGCCGTGTGGATTCCCTGGGCGCCGACATCTTGTGAAGGCAGGGGGAAGTGGCAGTAGCAGAGCTGCAGAGAAGGTATTCCTTACATTTCCAAAATAACAGGAAACGCATGAAAATGGGTGTTGTTCCATCCAGATGGTAGTGGGCTACAACTCCCAGCATTCCTGAATTATACTTGGAGTTGTAGTCTGGCAATTTTATGGTTGGTTTCTTAATATTACTTTATAAAAATGCCCCTCCAGGGCCAAGTGAGATTTTTCTCTGTAGTAGGATTTTTCTCTGTACTACTCCTACTCTGCACTGATGCACCTGGTATCCCAGTGTGTTTAGGCTTATGGCACACTTAGGGTTTACACTGTTGCCCTCTATAGCTGCAGCTGCTAACCCTGCTGCACTGCTTTGCCTTTTCTAATTAGGTACAGAGGAACAGGGCTTATTTTGGGCCCCTAAATGACTTTATTTAACTATATGTGTTCTCACCTATGAAAAGGAACAGACCACAGGCTGCTGACATTTCTTACATTGCATTTGGTCACTTCTCATAACAAAATAACTTTTGATGGAACATGCAAACCAGATAGAACCTCCTCATGATAAATCTGTTATTGATAATCACGGTCTGTACCAATAAACATCTATTTAATTGTCCTGTTTTTGAAGGCAAGGCAACTTCACTGAAGTTTCTTTTGTTCCGGCTGCCGTCCATCATCCTGGACTCTCTGGAGCCAACAGCACTACCTCATCACCACAGAGGATCATGGGTAATGGCCTGCCGTCCTGTCGACTGAAGGTCCGTGTCAGGTCTCCAGAGGTATGTGCATAAGTGAGATGCAAACATCAAAATGTCAGGACACTTGAAGCTGAACAGGCGAAAATCCTTGGTAAACACAGGTATAATTGGGCCATAGAAATGGGACCATTTGGATCATCTTACCAAGAGTTTTGTAACACTTTTGCCCTGGTTCCTTATCCAGATCTCTAGCTACAAAGAAAGATTAGAATGATTTTACCTGGAAGTATATAGAATCAGTCACATAAGTAAAAGACATGCAAACTTCTCCTCCTATGCAATCATGAAA
>CM044447.1:123616059-123627044 GCA_024363595.1 Xenopus borealis | reverse complement strand
CAAGTACCCATAAAGGATAGTTACAGTTCCTTCCACTGGTTGCAGTCTATTCATTATATATATATAGTATGGTCCCATTCCCATTGGTTAATTTGCTGAATTCCTTTGTCCCTGTGCATCGAGCGCCTGTCCTACACCCCTGTTGTGCGGGAGAGGCCAGGAGAATTTAGTCGTGGGATCTGTGAGTGGAGGACTCAGGTAAAAATGCTGGTGTTGCTATAACAACAGAGGTGGGACTACAGGGGGTGCACGGGAAGCAACATTCTTTCCCATTAGAAGTTTAAGAACATTGCAATATAAAGCAGCCAATCCATAACACATGAGTTAAATATATTGCGTCAGTTAGCACTGGGATTCAAAGGTCTCTAGCCAACCTACTGGGGTGTCACCAGAGATGTTGCTGAAGTTCTCACCGTTCAGCGACCACCATAAACAAAGTCAGGTACTTCTGGTTTATTGCCCATGCAACTTAGATTCTTCTTATGCTTTTCATTTGTAACTAGTGATGGGCGAAACGGCCGCGTTTCGCTTCGCCGAGAAATTCGCTAATTTTTCGCCGATTCGCGAAACGAGTCGCGCCGATTCGCGAAACGAGTCGCGTGTCGTTTTTGACGCGCATCGCGTCGTTTTTGACGCGCGTCGCGTCGATTCCGACGCGTCGCGTCGTTTTTGGCGCGTCACGTCAAAAACGACGCGCGACTCGTTTTTTCGCTGCGAATTTTTGTTGGCGAATTTTTTTGCCCGTTTCGCGAATTTATTCGCCAGCGGCGAATCGTGGGAATTCTCCGCGAATTCGCCCCTGGCGAATAAATTCGCCCATCACTATTTGTAACTAGTAGCAATAAGACATGTGAATGAACCAAAGTCACCCTGCTGGAGATCCTGTGATGTCGATGGCACTTCATTAGCATTATCTCCAGATTACTAATTGGCCGTCCAATTTAGAACCCTCTATCTTCTATTTAAGGTCCCCCTTTTTTTAGGAAGACCTTCTGAAAGAGTGAGGGGCTAAATAAAGATACAAGCAAAAGGCATATTAAAGGCAAAGGCCACTAAGCCCAAGTGATGGCTTCTTAGGAAGGTCATAGACATGGCAGACTGATCCGGAAGTAAACTGAGAATTGTGCTCAAAGGAAAACTTCCAGAATAAATACTTCAAAAAGAGCCTTGTCCGAATTTCCTTATTTGGAAAACTGAGCAGGCCCTTGGCCATCCTTCTGGGGTGTCACCAGTGACGTTGCTGAGGTTCTCACCATCCAGTGACCACCATGAACAAAGTTAAGCCCTGCAGCTTTATGGCCCATGCAATTTAGATTCTTCTTCCACTGCCCATTAATAACTAGTAGCAAAAAGACAGTCATGTGAATGAACATAAGTCACCCTGCAGGAGACCCTGAGATGTTGAAGGCACTTCATGAGCATTATCTCCAGATTTCTAATTGGCCGTCCAACTGAAAACCCTCGGTCTTCTAATTAAGGTCCCCCTTTTTTAGGAAGATCTTTTGAAAGAGTGAGAGGCTAAATAACGAGGCGAGCAAAAGGCAAATTAAAGGCAAAGGCCACTAAGCCCAAGTGATGGCTTTTGAGGAAAGGCATAGACTGATCCAGAAGTAAACCAAGAATTGTGCTTGAAGGAAAACTACCAGAATGAATGCTTCAAAAAGAGCCTTGACTGAATTTCCTTATTTGGAAAACCGGGCAGGCTGTTTTATGCAATATATTTTTATAGAGACCTACATTGTTGGGGGGTATAGCTTTCCTTTATCACCAGAGAGCACTAACTGCTTGGGAGCTTAGTATAGAAAATAACATTAAAAAAATCATGGGCCAATTGAAAATCTAGGTTTATATTTAAATGAAATGAAATTTGGGGTTGAGCAAATTTGATGCCACTAATGTCTTATCGTTATCCAAATAACATGACTCTGTAAGAAAGATATTTTCATAATTTTTTTAACTCTTTCCCTATTCTTTTTCTAGCCCAAACCCATTGACATATCTGAAATCACAGTTGGCAAAAAAGGTATTTTCCTCAAAAACATGTGCAAAGAAGGAATGTTCTGTACATTGTAAGCTACACCACCCATCTTTACTTTTAATGTAAAGTAAAAGGTACACAGTAAGTTATAGGTTCCTCTAACATCTTCTCCTGTACATACAGGTGACATTGCTGATCTGGACTCATTCATTGATTTACAGACATTTAATGGGATCACATTCAATCGCCAGTCACAGTTTGAGAAGAAAGTAGATCAAGGTGAGCTTTCTTCCATGCAGTAGTGATGTGTCGGTTGACCCAAAACCCATAGCAAAGCACTGGTTGGGCGGGTTCAGGTTGAAATTTGGCTAACAATTGCTGGTTAGGGTTGGGTGCAGGTCTGACTTCTCCCAAAGATTCAATGTCTTTTAAGCATTAGTGCCCACAAATGTAGCATGCCGAGCTAGGAGGCATGGGTATGGGTTGGGCGTGGGTCCTACAGTGACAACAGTGTGTTAAAATCAGATGTGGATTAAGGATTTGTGGGTTAGGGTTGGGTGTGGGTTTGTTTTCCTGACCTTCACTACTATACAGCCACTGACTGGGAGATCCTTTATATTACAAATGTCCATTTGGTGGACTTTCATAGACTTTATAGGACCTCCTCAGCTTGCCCAAGGGTAGCATTTAATATTCTGAACATCATCTCTTCATCATAGTTTGACCTCCAAAAATGGATAACTGGCCCATTAAAAATGGAGAGCATTAGAGAGCAGTTTTCAAGCTGTTGCTTCTCTCCATGCTTTTCCTAACATGCGCCCATTAATGGAGAGGTTGCCCAACACAGAACCCATGGTTTCATATTAGATATATCTAGGGTAACTTTTATAACTCTATTTCAGATGTAAATTACTTTTTCTTGTGCTAAAATGTTTAAACAACATAAAACCAATGGTTTAGGATTATGCTGTCTATACCAAACCAAAAGTAAATTTTCCAGGGAGCAGTGCTTTATGGAGGGCTGTTGCTTTTTACAGAGAATCATTTGTATTGTCAACATTGTCTTGTCACCGTCTCACTGTTGTCACTTCAAGGTTATTTATTAAAACTGAAATTCCTGCTATGGCACATTTTGATGTTTTTAGGGTGAGAAAATATAGAAAATATAGGTCAGGCAGATATTGGACCACAGACATTTATCAAGGTGAGATGCTGTTAGTAGAACAATATGGTGGCAGTAACATCAGGGTGCCCTGGCCCTCAACCCAACCAACCCCAACTCCACCTCCTTTCCAACACAGGACCCACTTCAAATGACTTCCAGTGACTGCCCATATAGCATTAGTGGACTAACCATTTTTGTGACGCTCCAGCTACTAAAACCTAAACCTTTATAAAGTAGTCTTATATTAACACCTGCTCCACTCTTGCAGAAAACAAAACCTGAAGGCACCAGTGAACTGAGGGAAATAAAACCTTTCCAGGTCAGTCTCAGCTTAGGTTAGTCAACCAATCTCCAAACATGTAACCACTGTTCTGTGGCTTAAGCTGTTTCTCAATTGTTCCACTCACTGTATACTCATCCTCATTATTCTATCTCCTCCTACTTTTCATCATCCTATCTTCTCTTACTTTTCATCATTCTATCTCCTCTTATTATCATCCTATCTCCTTTTAATTTCCATCCTCCTATTTCTACACCCTTTTTTTATCATTCTGTCTCACCTTACTTTCCAGACCATAATCCTATCTCCCCTTACTTTCCATCATCCTATCTCCACTAATTTCCATCATCCTATCTCCCCTTACTTTCCATCATCCTATCTCCCCTTACTTTCCATCATCCTATCTCCCCTTACTTTCCATCATCCTATCTCCCCTTACATTCCATCATCCTGTCTCCCCTTTCTTTTCATCATTCTAGCTCCTTTTAGTTTTCATCATTCTCCTTCATTTATACTATAGTTCAGTGATCCCCAACCAGTAGCTCACAAGCAACATGTTACTCTCCAACCCCTTGGATGTTGCTCCCAGTGGCCTCAAAGCAGGAGCTTATTTTTGAATTACTGGCTTAGAGGCAAGTTTTGGTTGTATAAAAAACAGATGTCCTGCCAAACATTCTCTCCTGTAGGCTGCCAGTCCATATAGGGGCTACCAAAAAGCCAATCAGAGCTCTTATTTGACATCCCCATGGACTTTTTCATGCTTGTGTTGCTCCCCAACTCTTTTTTAAATTTAAATGTGGCTCACGAGCAACAAAGGTTGGGGACCCCTGGTATAGTTGATTTAACTTTTAATTCATTATTTGGACTCAGTTGGTCCAAATTTATTTCCATCATGTTTGCTTTCAGTTTTTCACTTTTTTTATTACTCTCTCCCAGATGGTAGAACGCTCTATCCATGATCTTATCTTTAAGTTGCTCCACTTTTTATCATTCTGTCTCCCAGTTAGTACAACTTTTTTACCATTATTCTGTCTTACAGCTGGACCATGATTAAGTTATTTTACTATAAATGTAATCTGCATGCGTCTTACTTAATACTTACTGTTATTTTATTATTATAATATCTAATTATGCTAATACTATATAGTTACTCCATTGTTATTTTATCCACTGCACAATTCTTCTCTTCATTATTAACTGTATCCCTGGTCCAACAATATTCTAGGATACTAATAGCTTTTTGTTCCTAAGAGCTAGGCTAGCTCTGACCACTTCTGAACATCCATCAAAGAGAATTTTCTATCTCCCATTTGTCAATAATTAACCTGAATCTCTGACTTGCGCCTAACGAAGGTGATGTTGCCACAATGAGACAAAGGATAGCGCCTTACCTTGTCAATAGAAAGCTTTCCAGCTCTGTGAAGGACAAACACATTGCCTTGCCTATACTTCACACACAAGAGAAAACCGCCACAGCTACAGATGTTGTTACCATGGAAACCTCACTTGTGTACAGTTTAATATTTCTGTTTGAACTGTTGCAAAGAGCTGTACTGTTCCCGTTTCCATTTCATTCGTTGCCCTTAATAAATGTTAATGTCGTGACAAGGCGAGAGATGAGTATTACACTCCAGTTATACTTGGGCTGAGAATGTGTACTACATTTTTTTTATTATTAGCCACTTAGTGATTTTATAATATTTTTTTTTTCAACCCTTTTGTTCATTAGTCTTAATAAAATTGTGTTTTGGATTGTTTATTATATTATTATTATTATTATTATTATTATTTTGAAGGACAGAGTTGTCTGAAGGGGCCTTTTTCCAGCAGGGGCAGAGCCATTTTGCAAAATGTACTTTTTTTGGGCTACAACTTGTGACCTTTCAGTTAATGTTTATCTACAACTTTAAGTACCAACAACAGTAGTTATAGAGCATTTTCACCAAATGGTCCCTATTTTCTCCATCTTCCCCTTTTATAGTCATCTTGTAGTAATCTTGCCATGTTTCCCTACCGTCAGCACCTTACCCTATAGTCCCGATCTTGCCCTACTTTCAACATTTTCCCCTACTGTCACCATCTTGCCCTGCTGTCTCCAATTGTCCCTACTGTCCCCACCTTGCCCTGTTGTCACCATCTTAGCCTACTGTCTCCAAAGTTTCATTACTGTTCTGCTGTCACCAGGTCGCCCTACTATCTTCAACTTTCTCTACTGTCCCCATCTCACCCTACTGTCCCCATCTCACCCTACTATCCCCATCTCACCCTACTATCCCCATCTCACCCTACTATCACCATCTTGCCCTACTGTTTCCAACTTTCCTTACTGTCCCCATGTCCTGCTATCACCATACTGATAAACTGTGTCCAGTCTCTACATAATGTTTCTAACTTAAGGTGGCCATAGATAGGGAGATCCGCTCGTTTTGGTGATGTCGCCAAACGAGCGGATCTCTCCCCAGTATGCCCACATTGAGGTGGGTGATATCGGGCTGATCAGATCGTGGGCCCTAGGGCCCAACAATCGGATCAGAATGGAGGTGATACAGGCAGTCAGATCGCTGGACCGCATACACGCAGAGATGCGCCCGAGTTCCGACTAGGTTTTTTAACCTGCCCTATCGAGATCTGGACAACGTTCTGCCAGATATTGATCGGGGAAGCCCGTCAGATGGCCCCACGCAGCTGCCGACTCAGTGTGTCGGCAGCTTTTATCGGCCCAGTGTATGGGGGCCTTAAAGGGGTTGTTCACCTTTGACGTAACTTTTAGTATAATGTAGAGAGGGATATTCGGAGATAATTTGCAATTGGTTTTCATTTTTTATTGTTTGTGGTTTTATAGTTATTTGGCTTTTTATTCAGCAGCTCTCTGGTTTGCAGTGTCAGAAGTTTGGTTTCTAGGGTACAAATTACCCTAGCAACCCTGCATTGATTTGAATAAGAGACTGGAATATGTTTTTAGATGGTGTCAGTGACCCCCATTTGAAAGCTGAAAAAAATTGCAAATCATTAAAAAAACTATGAAAAATAAATAATGAAGACCAATTGAAAAGTTTCTTAGAATTGGCCCTTCTACAATATACTTGAAGGTGAACCACCCCTTTAACCCTAGTGTCAGCTTCTTTCCCTGCAGTCTCCACTGTATCCTGTTGTCTCCATCTTCCTTTACTGTCTCTATTTTGTCCTACTTTTGCCAACTGGTCCTAATTTCCCCATTTGTCCCTTCAATTAGCACCGATTCTGCTTACCCCCTTCCCATCAGAATCTTGGTCTTCTGTCTCTATGTAGATTTTATTTCTCGGTTGTGTCTTACTTTTGCCGTCATTCCAACCATGATGATCTACTTTCCCAATACATTCAGACTCCGGCCTTAAAGACAGCTCAGTGGCCCATATTGCCTAGGAATAAAGATCTTCAAAGTGTAAAAAAAGTTTGTAAATAATTACACTTAGTTTGGCTTTTCGATAGAGGGGGAGAGGCTATTTGACCAATATCCTAAGTGGCTCCTTGTTTGTGAAAAATACCACTTACTCGTATAACCATAGAAAATAGATTCAAAATGTAAATAATAGGGATGCACCGAATCCAGGATTCGGTTCGGGATTCGGCCTTTATCAGCAGGATTCGGATTCGGCCGAATCCTTCTGCCTGGCCGAACCGAATCCAAATCCTAATTTGCATATGCTAAAATCACGTGACTTTTTGGCACAAAACAAGGAAGTAAAAAATGTTTTCCCCTTCCCACCCATAATTTGCATATGCAAATTAGGTTTCGGATTCGGTTCGGTATTCGGCCAAATCTTTCGGGAAGGATTCGGGGGTTCGGCCGAATCCAAAATAGTGGATTTGGTGCATCCCTAGTAAATAATGACCAGTTTGGTTTACAGTTCGTATTTTCTTATGAGGGACTGGTGGCGACATCAGACTGGTATAACATTGATAGGAATTTGGTTCCGTGTTATTATTTTTGGCACAATTTCCATGTGACTTTGCATGTGCCCTGGGTACAACAGGTTGGGGGTAACTGGAAGGGGAGCAGGGAAGAAATTAAAAGTGGAGACCGTCAGCAGGTGGAGTGATCAGTAGGGGTCAGGCTGTGGGTGGGGCCCTGGCTTGGGGGGCTAAGAATTATTGTCTTGGGTGCAAATGCTACTTGGCCAAGCTCTGTGTGAGTCAAAATGCTCTCCTGTGTATCCTCATCTTTTATAACTTTTGCACTGCAATTCCCGAATAATACTTCCAGACTATTATGCTAAATATTTTTCTCTCTTGTCCACTGAGAGGATAACAATAATGTTCTAATGGAGCTGGCAGATAAATCCAGAAGAAATGGCTACAAACATTATCTCTTGATGCAGTGAGTTATAGTAATGGAGCAGCCCGGATAGGAAGAGTTTGCCAAAACACCAGCTCATTGTAGAGGGGAAGATGATGCATGGAGGCTTTTATTGCTGTGACTGCACAAATGGAAGTGGTGCCGGCGAGGCCATTAGGGGACACGTCGATGCGGCGGTCTGGGTGGGTTCTCCCTGCAGGACAAATGGCATCCCAGAAACTGCAAGTGCTGCAATTAGTGATGTAGTAGGAGAGGGCAAATAGAAACACTTACACGTTACAGGGGTGCAGGAGGGCCCACTGACACCTGGAGCAGAGATCCACTGGTTTGGGGAGGTCGCCAAAGGAGCGTCTTGAGGTGGGTTATATTGGGCTATTGGGAACAAGAACTGCATGAACGAACTGATTTGGTCCTTGATCCAACAGGATTTTTAAACCTGGGCAATTTTCGGCCAGAAATTTATCGGGGGCAGCATGTCAGGGGGTCCCATACACTACTCATTAAGTTGCCGACTTAGTCTGTCAGCAATTTATATTGGCCTATGTATGGGGAGCTTTAAGAGGTCAGTCTGACGCTTAGCCTCAGATTACAAAGCCTTCTCAGTGGGGTTCTTCTTGGGTCCCGCCTAGAGTAATACTTCCTTCTCTCCTCTGGGAGCTTCTGACTACTAAACAAATTGCCCAAATCTTATCCCCTGCCCCTAGAGTGAGATACAGCCGGAGCCAGCCAGGGTCGGACTGGGCCAACAGGACACCCTGAAAACACTTGGTGGGCCGTGGCTGGGCCATGCTGAACCAGTGGGCCTAGGGGCGCTCGCTATGTAAATCCGGCCCTGGCTATGTCATCACGCACAATGTAGGGGCGTGTTAAGGTCTGATATCTAGGGAGGCATCAGAATTAAATACAGCCCTGCCCTAGGGTTGCCACCTGGACGGTATTTTACCGGCCTAGCCGGTAAAACACCAGCCAAGGCCGGGGCCGGTATTACAAATGGGGGGGGGTGCCTGGCACATACCTCCTCTGTTGCCTACCCCCAGTCCACTCTGATCTTTTTTTTTTTGTGTCGCTCCTGCACGCTTGAACGCTCGCAACTGCCAATTCACACACGCGTGTGAGCACCACCTTGCGCAGTAGCGCTAATCCGGCACCGCTACAGGCCAGCTTGCCTAGGGTGCCGGTGCAGTGCAGCCCAGCCCTGCTCCAGATACAGAGAAACAGTGGTGTAAATAGATGTTACTGGGCCCCACAGCAAATTAATCTTAGGTTCCCCAATATACACAAAGGTTGTCCTTTATATGTTGAAATGAATTAGGACCTCATAGGGCCACCTATACCACCTGGGCCCCTCTGCAGCTGCAGGGTCTGCTTCCTCTGTAGTTATGCCCATTCAGAGAAATCAAAAGGTACAGGGAGGTTTTCCATGCAGAGGAACTCGTGGCTGGGGGTGGGGGGGCTGGTTTTCATCCCTGGTGGTCCCCACACACCCCAGTCCAACACTGGAGCCAACCCTCAAATTAGCAATGTGCAGAAGGTTTCCATGCAAGATAGCAGTGAAGTGCCACGCCACACTTTATTTTCTATTTGGCTGGCAGATCAGGGCAGTGGGTCTGGGCCGGTGCAGGCCCACTAGTTTTTTTCCTGGTGTCCTTCCGGCCCAGTCTGACCCTGTATCCATGTCTGGAGTTAACCCCTATGTGTCTAAACAAGCCAATGGCAAATCCTTATCTTCTCAGTTTACCTAATTGATTGGTCTCAACCTTCCATACCAGTATCCGTTGCCCTCCTATTGTGTTATGATCAAATAAGCACAGTCTAAAAGGGTAACGGACTAGCATGCTGGTGTTACAGTCTGGAGTCTGAATAAACATAAACACTACACTAAACAGATATTCCCCCCTTACTAAGAGCAATTCTACAGAAAATATAGTAAGAGTATAATGAACCTGTTTTGCTCTAGCCACTAACTTCAGCTAATGGTGCCACTGGGTCTAAGGCACCAAATCCACTATTTTAGGATCTGGCTGAATCCCAGGGGTGTAACTACAGAGGAAGCAGACCCTGCGGCTGCAGGGGGGCCCAGGAGCTATAGGGGCCCCATGAGGCCCTAATTCATATACAATTACAATAAATGTTGGTAAAACAAGTCAACCACTGGACATTTGGGGGCCTGAAAAATAATTTGCTGTGGAGCCCAGTAAGATCTAGTTATGCCACTGCTGAATCCTGAATCCTTTGTAGAAGATTCAGCTGAATCCCGAATTGGAACCCTACTTTTCATATATAAATTAGGCAGAGAAAGGGGAAAAGAGAAAAAAGTTGACTTCCTTGTTTGTGTGACGTACAGTCACATGATTTTTTGGATTCGGGTCAGCTTAGATTCACTTAGATTCGGCCAAATCTGAATCCTGCTGAGAAAGGCTGAATCTTGGCTGAATTCTGGATTTGGTAATCTAAGGTGCTCAAGGCAAACTTTTCTTTGCCCGCACCCAGCCTGAGTTCTGCCCCATCCTGCTCAATCAGCAACCCAACACCCCCTGTGCTGCTGCCATTTAGTCTCCACCGCCCCCTGCAGCTCTGGTGTGATTGTACCCTGAGTGTAAGCCTGGTTCTGACCCTGCCTAATATCTACCCACAACTAAAGGATGTCAGGGGATGCTGGGAGTTGTAGTGCAATAACAGGTTGAGGGCCACAGGTGGGGTAGAATATCTGCAGTTGGTAAACCAATCAGATGGAGTCTGTCTATGATTGTATGAACAGCCAGGGAAAACCAGCCAGATCCCACACCGTCCTGGCCTTCCCATCACCCTCTCGTGCGAGACAATCATTGCCAAGGAAACGGGAACAAAAGACAGAGGAAATGTGCACTTGATACCTGGGAGAGTGATGATGATGTATGGGAATTCTCACACGTCAGTCCTTCTTTCTACAGTGTCTGTGCCGTACTCTAGGGCTGCCCATTCCCAGACTCTGCTAATACCTGGAGTAGATCAGAGAAGCACAATATGCAATTATTGCCACATACTGATATATCACATGATCTGCTCACTATTCATATAGAATGGCTCGCTGCTGCCTGCTACAATTACAGCTATTTTACTGCAAAATGTGGAAGCTCCAGCTTTGCCGTGTATTTGGCACTGTATGTTCCCAGATTTCCCTTACTACACAATAATGGGCTGCTGGATGCTAGTGTTGTGGGTACAAGCTCATAGTAAGTTCTGGGTG
>CM044447.1:123462939-123476289 GCA_024363595.1 Xenopus borealis | reverse complement strand
ATTCGTACGATCGGATACCGATCGTTCGATTTCACAAAAAAATCGTGAAATTTCCTTAGAAAGTCCGAAAAATTTGTACGATTCGAACGCTCCGATCGTACAAATGGTATTCGAGCAGGACTTCCCGCAGGAGCTTCCCATAGGCTTCTATTAAAAATTTTTATTCCTTCGATCATCGAATTATCGAATATCCAATTATTCGATGATCGAAGAGGCCAAATTTGCATATCCGATTTCACGAAAAATTCGTACGATCGGTATTCGATCGAACTTCGATCATTTCACGTGAATTTCGTAAATCGTACCCTTAATGTATCTAAGAGAGCAAATGGCCAGACTTCCCAAATCTCAGCCTAACTAGCCTTCAGGTTAGACTTTTAATGTATCTAGGAGAACAAATGGCCTTAGGTTGGAGGTTCAATGTATCTACGAGTGCAAATGGCCATTCTACCCAAATCACACCCTAAATGACCTTCAGATTGGATTTTAATGTATATAGGAGAGCAATTTGCCAGTCTACCCAAATCACACTTAACTGTCCTTCAGATTGGACTTTCAATGTATCTAGGAGAACAAATGGCCAGTCTACCCAAATTTCACCATAAAGGAGAAGGAAAGTCTAAAAGTAAGCAAGCTTAAAAAGAAAGGTCTATATAAATACACCAGTAAACCATCAAAGTAATCCTGCTGTCAAAAAAAGCCACCACATTTCTTTCCTTCTATTGTGTACACATGGGCTTCTGTATAAAGGTGGCCATACACTGAGAGATCCGCCCATTTGGCGATGTTGAGGTGGGCGATATCTGGCTCATCCGCTCATGGGCCCTAGGGTCCAATGATCAGATCACAATGCAGGGGATACGGGTTCAGGTTGGACTTTTAATGTACCTACGTAAGCAAATGGCGATTCTACCCAAATATCACTCTAACTGGCTGTCAAGTTGGACTTTCAATGTATCTAGGAGAGCAAATGGCAATTTATGTATATATGATTTTTTTTCTTATGAGACCTGTTTTTTTTTTATTCTGTTTTGGTTTGTAAAAAAACAAAAAACCTTGCTTGAGTTAACGAGAAATGCATTTATTCGTTCATTCAAAAAAAAAAAATGCAGTCCTTTTGCCATTTTAGCTTTTTTATTATGAACTTCTGCATGCCAGAACATTCGAGATTCTAAACATCAGCATTGCACTTTTGAAAATTCTACAGAACAATGTGACAATGCATGAAAATCCTGAAGTAAATGTAAAAAAAACAAGAGTCTTACTCCTTCCTACCTTAAAAAGTTTGTAAATTCCAGGCATATATTTAAATATATAGTATATAATAGAACACTAGTTGATGGTATTGTGTCTGGAGTTGAAGGAGCAAAGATGTGTGTGAGCCTTATTTAGTCTTTCTTTAAGGCAGCGATCCCCAACCTTTTGAAAAAGTGAGCAACATTCAGAAGAAAAAGGAGTTGAGGAGCAACACAAGCATGAAAAATGTTCTTGGGGGTCCCAAATTAGTGCCGTTATTGGCCCTTTAGTAGCCCCTATGTTGATTGTCAGCCTACATTGAGGCTCTGTTTGGCAGTATAATTGGTTTTTATGCAACCAGAACTTGCCTCCAACCCAAGAATTCAAAAATAAGCACCTGCTTTGAATCTACTGGGAGCAACATCCAAGGGTTTGGGGAGCAGCATGTTACTCACAAGCTACTGGTTGGGGATCACTGCTTTAAGGAGACCGGGAATACTTGTGTGTGGCTCATAAGCTGTTCTAACTACCTGTGCCCCTCAACAGAGAGCGTGCAACGCTTCAGGACATGTTTAAAAACATGACATAATGTACAAGTCCTGTATTGCTAAAATTCAAACCCACCATCTGCTTGAACTGCAAAAGCCACCATCGCATTTGACAATTTATTTTTTTCGGACACCTTTTTGCTGTGTCTCAACGAGTTCCAGACCAGTGTAACATTTGCACCTCTGTAAACTACTTTCTTCCTCCTGTAGCTACATCAAAGCTCATCTCTACAACATCTACATGGCCTGCTGCTCCTCAACAATCCAAGGCCTGCAACTGACCAGGATAGCTGACACTGCATTCCCGGCCTCCACACATGGGCTCAAAGCAAACCCTGGCATGGAGCAGTGGATATCATTGGTCGAAAATAAATTGACCTCTCCGGTATTTTTTTGAATATTTATATAAACAAACCAAATCTTTCCCTTTTGACAAGAGCTCACCTTCAGCAATGATTGGCATTAATTTATTCATTTTTCCTGCTACTGTTATCCACATTTAACAGTGCAATTTCTACAGCAGACGAAATTCAGAGAAGGCTTCTTAGTTAAAAAAAAAAGTATATATACACAAACAAAACCCATGGAAAACCGTAATCTTCAAATAATTCCATATTGTGCAAGTTCGTGCAGCTCAAGATGACTATACGCTTCCCAGGGGCAAACGACAGTGATGTCTGAAACAATAAAGAGATTATGCCATGAAAATATTGTCTGCCGCACATTAGATGGCAGGATAGTTTTACAGTCCTAGGGGCAGATTTATCAATGGTTGAATTTCGAATTGAAAAAATTTTGAAATTTGACCATGTGAATAGTAGGGGGCAGATGTACTAAATTCACGTGAAGGATTCGAATTTCTTCTTTTGGTCGAATATGTGAATTTTGGCATATTCGATCATCGAATAGGGAAAGGTCGACCGATCGAATACATTCGAATAAAGTCAAATGGACGAATATTCGATCATTCGATCAGCGAAGGATTTAATTTTTTAAGTTTCTTCGATTGCCTACTTCGGCAGATTGGACCTACCGAATTGCAATAGAAGCCTATGGGAGCACTCCCATAGGCTTCTGAGACTAAGTCCCGATCGAATAGGATTCCTATGATCGTAGTGTTCGATCGTTCAAATCGTACGAATCATTCGAACGATTGAATGATTTCTTCGTTCAGTCGAATGATTTATTCGACTGATCAAATAGGTTTGTAATCGATCATCGAATGATCAAATATCGAATTGTCAGCCTACATTGAGGCTCTGTTTGGCAGTATAATTGGTTTTTATACAATCGAATATGAAAAATTTGATCGATCGATTAATCGTTCTAATCGATCGATTTGAACTATTTTTTTCGATCGATCTAATTTTTTTTATTCGATCAAAAATAATGATACCCAATACGTTAGCTTTGATCTGGCGAACTAGAGGGGAAGTACTTCGACCATGGAATAGTCGAATATTTGAATAAAATTAAATTTGAATATTCGAATTATTCGAATTTGAATATTCGATGGTCGAATTTGCCTAATTTGCATATTCGAGAATTCAAATCTATTTGAAATTCGATCGAACTTCTAATTCTTCATGTGAATTTAGTAAATCTGCCCCCTAGTGTAGTATTATGTATGTCAGTGATCCCCAACCACTGGCTCACGAGTGACATGTTGCTCAACATACCTCTTGGGTGTTGCTAATTGAAAATTTTGAAATATTTTCTTTGAAGACTTTGACTTTTTTGTGAATAAAGTGGGGCTGACTGATTCACAAACATAGGAGCTAAATAGCATGAGAGCTTTTGCCAATAGCAGCGATGTTAAGGATGTAAGTTGAAAAATTAAAAATATTTCTCTGCATGCCCTAAGTTCTTTCAGTTTTGTGTTATCCCAAAACAGAAAATGTTGTATTACATTATTATAAATTGAATGGAAAAGAACATTTTTTTTAACTGCGTTGAAAAAGTTACGGAGAGGATTTAGTTAATTAGTCTTCTCTTCTTTGTCTATTTTTAGTAGTCCGAGCTTGTCTGAGGACCTTCCAATCCAATTCCAAGCTGCCTCCTGGTTACTAGGGTCATTACAGCAGTTAAATTCCAAACCAGGGACTTGCAGAACAAAAAAATTCAATATTTCAAAAACCAGAACATGCAAACTATCCCTATCAAGTTTACTTTAAGTTTAAAAATTATTTTATAAGTGCTCCCCAGAGCAACCTTAGGAGCTGAACGAGCCTGTAGAATTCTCGTAGCTGGACCCTGATTGAGCTTCTCATTGAACTGACTGTAAAAAGTCTGGACAGGTGTATGTTAATACATGTTTAATGTTATTAGTTAAGTAAATCGGCATTATGTTGACCTTATTATCAAGTTTCAGTGTCCCCAATCTTCACTTTCCCGTCAGTGATAAGATATCTGGGAAGGTTAAGAAGATTAACCTAGAGAAAACAGGAATCCTCTTAAGCTCTTAGCATTTTGTCAGCAAGAAACAAAATGGTCCCAGAGACGAAAGAAAGAGACTGTTGTGTCCTATTGAGCTCACTTTTTGTATTAATTTGATTTCGTTGTGTTTACTGTGGGTAAAGATGTGCAAGACGAGATTATAGACATGAATAATTTGGTCCAATTTTTTTATTTTTTATTTTATCCCAATTGTAAATTTAGGGGTATTAAGATTATATTTTTTTATTCTAACCTTAATTTATATTATTTTCTATGTCTTGCTAAAGTAATGTTTTTATAAGAAGGTTTGCTTTAACTTTTTTAGTTTTTAGTTGGATATTTGTTTCACAGATATGTGAGGGTTCCTTTGAAAAATTTTGAGTTTCATCATTAAAGATGATATTTTTGCTTATGTTCTCTGCCGAGAACTCCAACACTGGAGCAGATATTATTGTTCTGGCTACTAAAACTGTAGAGAACTCTGGACGGAGATACCAACCTGCGCCTAAGCCATCCATTCCCGGAATTTCTTCAAATCTAGATTCAAAAGAGAGGAACACAGTATGTTTTAACAAAAGGGATCATTTTGATACTAATAAAAATCTGAAGCCTAGGTCAGTTCCCCCTTAGCTCTTGAGAATCATTTATTGCAGTCCCAATGACCATTACCTCCTGTTCAGCTACAGGCAGCCCAAAAGCCCGTCCAACCAATATCATGTTCACTTGATGATGTTATAGGAATTTCTTTTGAGTCTAAACAAGATGCTGGGTTCATTCAAATCTTTTGTGTGGAAACCTTTTTTCTCTGACCTCTCAAGCACAGGGCCATCATTATGGATGGTGTCTCCCTGCAAAGTGTCAGGGGGGGGGCAGATTTGCCATTTGATAATTATATCTTCATCAGTGAAATCAGCTTTCTCCTTGGAGCTAGGTGTAAGTAAAAGGGTGGAATTTCTAGACATTCTCCATGCATAATATATATACCTTTTGTAAAGTGCCTTATGTGTGTTCATTCATTGCTATAGAACCTACAGTTCCTCTACACCGAGATCAAAACTTATGCCTGACTTTCACCCTGCTTACCCAATAACTCCTTTCTTGGGTGGTTTGCTTTTGAATTCCTTGGAACCCCTGTGCTTAAATTTTGGTCCTTTTTTCGTTGTTGGACCTGATCGAGCAGGAGGCTGGGATGACGTGGCCCCAACATTTTCCGTAGGCACATTTACTTTCTTTTTGGCTTTAACGCGAGTTTCTTTTAATTCTAAAACATTAGAACTTTGCCCCAAAGTGACTTCATTTGGTCCTTTGTTCACTTCTTTCACTTTTTCTACTTTATTCTCATCATTTTCCTTTTGTACATCATTCTGCTCTGTTGTCTCTTTTTCTGGTTCTTGACTTTCCTCTTCAGCTTGGACCTTCTCCTCAACAGGGACCTTCTCCTCAACTAGGACTTTCTCTTCCACTGGGATCTTCTCCTCAACTGGGACCTTATCTTCAGCTTGATCTTTCTCATCAGTCTTGGCTTGTTTTTCTTCTTGGGTTTTCTCTTCAGTTGCACTGATCACTTCTACAGGGGCCGGGACTGTTGTTTCCACTGGTCCTCTGTTCTCCTCAGGTGCAGCTGTTGTAATCCTGTAAAGGAAAAGAAAACCTCAGTAAACATTTGTTTTATTTTCATCCTGAAACGTCATCTTAGAAAATTATGGCCACAATCTGATGTTAAAATTAAGTACAGTGATATGTTAACTAGGAATGGGAGGTTTCTAAGTCAAAAACTGGAAGATCACAGACAATTAGTGGGCAAACACCATACTGCATTTATTGCTCATGGGGAAAGGGAGTAACCCGTGAAAGCTTGTGCCATCCTACTTTTTGTAATAAACGCAGTAACTCAAAATACATGTGCAAATCAAATTTCCATAGTTTCTGGGGTTGGTGGGGAGCAGCTATGGAATTCAAGCACTGGATCAAGTGTTCAAGGAAAAGATTTGTGTATATGAAACTTTATCCACTGCCTGCCAATAGTCTTGTTTTTTACCTCTTTAGACCTTCTGATTGGATTTTGATTTTCTAGCAGGAGGCAACTCTAACTAACAGGATCAACCCTATTAACTTTTCTAATACCCTTAGGAAAACCATAAACATTTGTCAAAATTGGTATTTTCCAAATACCACAGGAAAATTTTTTGGGTATGCATATGAATGATGTGTGCGTGTTTTTAATATGTTTGAATGAACAAAGTGTTGATGGTCTCAATAACCCTGTCTCAGATAGGAGGAATCTGTAGATACTTATCGATGTCTCCTTTTGAATGGCTCTCGTTTCTTGAATCTTCCACCAGCCTTGGTATCTTCATCTAGGTTGTTTTCCATCTGTTATGGGATACACATAAGTAAGCAGGTTATTGAATGATAATCTGTATTAACCACATAGAATAAGAAACAAAATATAAGCAGCCTAACAATCTGTCTTCAGTTTGTACCTACAAACACAAGGGATTTATGGCTAAGTTTTGGTAAGCTCCTTATAAGTTAATTTCTTTAAAGGGGTTCCATTGTACATTCAGTACACCCCCTTGGGGTAAAACTGGTTGTGTGTTGGTTGGCGATAAAATAAAGTTACAGAAGAATGAAATGGTTAACATCCATGCTCATATGGTGCAAGCAGTTTGTTTTACCGAACTATGTTCCTGAAAAAAATTCAAGGGTCCACAAAGTTTATACAATTATATAATCTATGTATATCAGGGTTTTGTCACAGATTTCAGGATCCTGGTTTAATATTTCTGATCCAAAACCAAAAGCACCAGATTTTTTATTTTTACTTTTCTAGAGTGGTGATGTCCAATCAAGCAAGCTAGGAGTGTCAGGAATGGTATCTGTTCCTGTTGAAATAGTAGAAGAACGAGGCCTGTAATTTATGGGTTTCTTGCTGAGAAATAATGAGGACCTAGATCAGAAGGCCTTCAAATGTAGGTTCAGCTTCTCCTCGTAAGCTCAAATATTTGGTTGCACTCATCACTTTTCGAGTTCCAGGGCAGGAAATAGGCATATATAGCCCAATCTCACCATAATTGACTTAAAGGCTGCCCCCACCTACTGCTTTTGACCCTGCAAGTTTTAGGAACCACTAACCAAGAAATTACTGTAAACAGTGCATTGTTATAGAAAACAATGGGATGCTGGTCAACATAGCTACAGTGAAATCTCAATTTTACATCCCCTGATTTTAAGTTTTCCATCATTTTCCACCATTTTTTTGGTGGTCGGTCCCACCAATATATAATACATAATAATATATCCCTGATTTTACATTTCAGTTCATGTATTTTTCACATTCCTACTGATATTTCTGCTGACTATTTTACTGCCCTGGCCAATCATGAAACAGCATAGTGGTATAGAGATAAGCATTGCTATCTGTCAGCACAGGGGTCATAGGTTCAATTCCAGCCAGGGCATCAACTGTAAGAAGCTTTTACTGTATTTGCGAGAGATCTCCCTGTGTTCTCTGGTTTCCCACCAGCATACTCCAAAAACATTATTTGGCTCCTGATGAAGGGGCTGACAGTTTCTGCATGATAGGGGCATCAGTATCTTTATCTAGATAGTAAAGTGTCATACTATCTAGATAAAGTATAATAACAATAACCACCAGACACACAATTGTCCACATATTCAATTTAAGGTACAAATAAATGAATGAAACAAAGAATTCAAAAGTGTCAGGACCAGAGGGCAAAAGGCATCACTTCTACAGCTGAATTTTTTTTCACATAGTTACAAAAGTTGAAAACAAAGGGGGATTAAAGATTTAAAGAGGTTCGTCCCTCAAGGTGAGTATTAGACATAAGTCTGCTGCAGGTGACGGTAAATAACCCGATCATATGGTAGACAGGCATTAAGAGATCTGTATCTATTTCTGTTTAATATAGTTGTATCATTATGTGGCACACTGCATACACACTACTACTATGGACAGGTGGGACTGTCTCACATTGAGTGTATCACACTCAATGTGCAGAAATGCTGACTTAATTTGTAAATGAATAACACAAGTCTTCAGATTTTTTTTGAGAAAGAGCAAGTATTCAGACCGGTCATAGAAATACTTTTAATTAATTCAATGATTCATGATTATTGAAACTACCAGAAATCCAAAAGTATGTATAGCACATATGTATGGCACCTACAGTGGGTGAGGGTATTTGCCTAGACGTCTTTCACCTTTCTTAAGATGAAAATGAAAACCATGAATTTAAAAAAAAAAAAACAAATTATAAAAAAGATAGTACCCAGTTGTTTAGCATCTTGTAACACAGTAACAGTAGCCTCAGTCTATCAACTACTGAATTGGCAGAGAGTTTAGACAGCAGCCACTAACAAAGAACTCACACTCATTGCCAAGTGATACAATGAAGTAAGGGAGGACCTTTTCCCCCAAAAAGCATTGAACCTTAACCTTGGTCACCTTGGCCATGGTTAATAATAAAAGTTGAAGTGTTACCTTGAGATTTTGCTTGAGGTTCCGATTGTTTAATTACTCAAGCAGCCTCTATTTATCATTGGTTGCTTGGGTTTGGTTATTTTACATATGCCATAAGTTGGTAGACAACCAGGGCTGACCCATCAGCAAAAACTTTAATAGCAAAGGCTGTGCCAAAATGAAATCAGGAAACCATGAATCACACCCTGGTCTAATTTTGTCGCCATTACTCTAGAGCAGTGATCCCCAACCAGTGACTCTTGTGCAGTGATTCCCAACCAGTAGCTCGCGAGCAACATGTTGCTCTCCAAAGGAAGCAAGTTTTTATTGTATAAAAACTAAGTATAGTACCAAGCAGAGCCTCCTGTAGACTTCCAGTCCCAAAGGGGCTACCAAATAACCAATCACAGCCCTTATTTGGCAACCCCAGTGACTTTTTCATGCTTGTGTTGCTCCTCAACTCTTTTTACATTTGAATGTGGCTCATGGGTCAAAAAGGTTGGGGACCCCTGCTCTTGAGGAACATGTAGCAAGTTTTAATTGCATAAAAAACACATATACTGCCAAACAGACCCTTTATTTTGTAACCCAGGGACATTTTGTATGCCTGCGTTGCTCCCCAACTCTTTTTACATTTAAATGGGACTCACATGTAAAAAAGGTTGGGTGCCCCTGCTCTAGAGGCTAGAGATTATGGATTTGGTCTCTAGGGATTTGCTTCTTTTTAGTGCCCATAGTAACCTTGTTGCATGCTTAAATTGTTTTAATAATCGAAATATTCTTACATGTTCATCATTATTAAAGCAATTTCCTGCAAGTCTATTAGCTTTTCTTGTAAATGGCACTTTCCATCATTTTCACTTTTACAAAACTCTCGTTAATCAGATAAATTATTTTTGTCTTCGGATTCAATCTGAAATGCTAAGTGAGTCTATAAATCTATGGACTTAAATTTAATTTCATAGATCCACAATTTTTATTTCCATATTTTTTCAACCTGCTTAGTGAGATGAAACAATGACACCTAATCTACATCATTATGATCTTATAATGGAATGGCATTTGAAATAATTGGATTTGAATAATGGTAGTTTTGTAACATTTTCCATTTTAGTATAATTTGTTAAATCTTATTTATCCCCTTGATTAGACTAAAATGAATTCAGGGGTAACTACAGAGGAAGCAAACACTGCAGCTGGCTGGCAGGGGGACCCAGGAACTATAAGGGCCCCATGAGTTCCTAATCAATATAAAATTTCAATAAATATTGGTAAAACAGATCAACCTCTTGAATTTTGCGGGCCTGAAAAATAATTGTCTGTGTGGCCCAATAATATCTATTTACACCACTGACTGAATTCCTCCAATACAGTAAGAATAACATCATAAAAAGATCTATATGCTTGTGGATAACCTATATGCATGCTGGGAACTTTTTCAATCATCAATTTCTTAAAAACATCATCAATGTATCGGTGCTATTCTCAGACCGCTATAAAAATCCTGATACAAGTCAGATAATTGGACTGAAATTTGATGATGGTTTTGTGCAATTAATCTTAGGGATGCACCGAATCCACTATTTTAAGATTCAGCCGAATCTTTCATAAATGATTCGTCTTAATCCAAACTCTGATATGCACATGTAAATTAGGCAACCAAGGGGGAAAGAGAACCATGCACTGTGCGTGCAGTTAGAAAAAATTTCAGATGTCCTTGTTTGTGTGATGAAAAGTGACGTGAAAAAGGCCGAATCTTGGCCAAATCCTGAACCGAATCCTGGATTCAGCGCATCCCTAATTAATTTAAAAAGTATTTGCATGCCATAGAGGTCAAATACAGAATACTTTCTCTTTTTCCCACAAACAGCTAAAATTTACACATACAAGAAAATGCAATCTTGGGACATACATGTCCACAATATTAAATGTTCATCATCGTCATCATCATCATCATCAATCTCTATCATCATCCATGTACTTATTGTATCTACATAGATGTATCTATTACCTGTCTACTTATATGTTGGTATTTTAACATTATGCAAATTGTAAAATGCGTAAATCTGTTTTCACTCTTTAAATTGGATTCTTAATTGTTGTACAGGTACAGGTATCTGTTATCCAGAAACCCGTTATCCAGAAAGTTCTGAATTATGGAAAGACCGTCTACCATAGACTCCATTATAATCATATAATCCAAATTTTTAAACATTATTTCCCTTTTCTGTGTAATAATAAAACAGTAGCTTGTACTTGATCCCAACTAAGAAATCATTAATCCTTATTGGAAGCTAAACCAGCCTATTGGGTTTATTTAATGATTTTATAGTAGACTTAAAGGGATACTGTCATGGGAAAACATGTTTTTTTTTTCAAAACACGTCAGTTATTAGTGTTGCTCCAGTAGACTTCTGCACTGAAATCCATTTCTCAAAAGAGCAAACAGATTTTTTTAATATTAAATTTTGAAATCTGACATGGGGCTAGACATTTTGTCAATTTCCCAGCTGCTCTTGGCCATGTGCCTTGTGCCAGCACTTTAGGAGGGAACTGCTTTCTGGCAGGCTGTTGTTTTTCCTTCTCAATGTAACTGAATAGTACGCAGTGGGACATGGGTTTTTACTATTGAGTGCTGTTCTTAGATGTGCCAGGTATCTGGTTACCTTCCCATTGTTCTGTTGTTAGGCTGCTGGGGGGGGGGGATGTTATCACTCCAACTTGTAGTACAGCAGTAAAGTAGAGTAGTAGAGTGAATGAAGTTTATCAGAGCACAAGTCACATGATTTGGGACAGCTGGGAAATTGACAATATATCTAGCCCCATGTCAGATTTCAAAATGAAATATAAATAATCTGTTTGCTCTTTTGAGACACGAATTTCAGTGCAGAATTCTGCTGGAACATCACGCATACCTGTCATTTAAAAAGTTTTAATATTTTTAAAAATACATACATTTTTTAGATATTGTATTGTAAATGAGTTCTAATTATTACTGTAAATAATTAAAGTGTTAAGAATAGTTGAATTGGCTGGTACAGAAAAGGTAGAAGACATAAAGTGATACTTACTATTGTTATATGTGCCCTGCTTCTCTTGGGTAGCCTTGTGTGTAGTTACTTTACCTGTCTGCATATACAAGAAGCATCTATTAAGCAGGGTGCTGGGTGGCGGAGCTTATTTATAGAGGCTTAGAGTTGCCTGATGACATCATTAAGTAGCAGAAACACGTCCGAGTCTGGTGCTCACATGCAATGCAGATTAATATTAACTGAGTATTTATAAATACATTTCAGTGTTTTTCCTACAAATTATATAGTGCAAAAAGAAAAACACACACACATATATATATATATATAAATATATATAAATATATATATATATATATATATATATATATATATATATTGAGGATATATATATTGAGGGTCTGGCAATAAAAAAAGATGTTTGTCTCCTTAATTTCCATTAGGCATATTGATGATATATATTTCTTTTTTTAAACAGTTAATTAATGCCTAACATTTTTCAATAACAATTTTACTGTCTATTGTAAAAAGTACAGGATGCGTTATCCAGGACCCACCATGCAAAATGACGGTATTGCCATGTTCCATAGACTTCTACTCAAAGAAATAAATATCCATTTTTTTTTTTACTGATTTCCTTTTTCTGTACACAAAATATATATATTTTTTAAATTAGTCATTTTAATATATAAGACAATAATTTATAGCATTAGCTTTTACCAAGATTTATAGACTTATATAACAAAGTATGTGTAAGTATGGGATGTGTTATATGGAAACAACGTTACCTGCAAAGCCTTAATAGTAATGGCAGGTGGGTGCTTTGTCACCTGTGGGAAATCAGTGCTCGGCGCAAGCTATAAGGAACCTGAAATGCCTGTAGATTATGGCTAAAGTAAAACGTATGGGTGAATAAAGTAGAAGGCATTTTGCTTGCTGGGGTAACGGTAGTGATGTGAGGGTCAGGAAAAACTCAAACCCCCACCCATCCCTAACCCACGAATCCTTCATCCGCACGCATCACTAATGAACAAAACCTTAATTCGCACCCATCCCTAACCCACAAAACCTTAATTTGCACCCATCCCTAACTCATTCAACCCCCCTTATAATAAAACCCACAACATAGTCCCCCATCCCCACTCCCACCCTCACAGGTGATAACTCCATTAATTGCCCCATATCCTGTAATTACCCTTCGTTGCAGAGTAAGTGAAGCGGAGCTCACAGATGCCATTTTCTTCTATTCGTTATCTTTGGGTCGTCTTCCAGATCTTCAGCTGTTTCTGTCGCTTTTGGAGCATTCACAGTTGTCCGGAACGCATGTGCCGTTACGCCGCTTACTCTCAGAAGATTAATGAAGAGAAAAAGAAGGTGCCAGTGAGTTCCGCTGCGCTTACTCTGCAACAAGGGGTAATTACAGGATATAGGGCAATTAATGGAGTGAGGAGCGAGGGCTTTGTAGGGGGTAGTGGGTTTTATTATATAGGGGGTTGAATTGTCCTTTAATCCGCACCCATCCCTAACCCACAAACCCTTAATCTGCACCCATCCCTAACCCACATAACAACAATCCACACCCATCCCTACCCCACAAAAGATTAATCCACACCAA
>CM044447.1:123410016-123429391 GCA_024363595.1 Xenopus borealis | reverse complement strand
TGAGTATCACTCATGTATTATAAGGGATAATGTACCCCCTACTGTAAATGATAAGTAAATACTGTGAAAACATAGGTTATGTGGAGGAAAAGCACATAATGCAGATGAGGCATGCAGCATGCATGATGGAGCATGCCCAGGACAGCAGAAGACAATGAGAAACAGATAAGACCATAAGGACAACAGCAAAGGATGGTGGATATCCTAAACAGAAAACAGGAGAGAATAGGCTGTGTGCAGGACAAAACAAAAAAAATTTCATGCAAACAAAACTGCACTGTGTTTCTAGTTGAACATTGAACCCACGACCATTAATTCTGCAAAGTGTGAAACCTGGCCTTCAATATATATATATATATATAGCCATGATATGAAGACATGATAAGGCAGAGAACCTCTCAGCGCCGTTTGTGGTGGGAGTCGGGAAGGTGAAGATGGGTGGGGCTTCCAGGCAAAGGGAGGAGTAAGGCTGGAGTTCTTCAGGGCAGGTAGGTAGGGTTGCTTCAGGCAGCGCAGCCAGAGGATTGCTTAAGTGACCAAGCTGTACAGAATGAAGCAGATAAAGAAATGAATTCACTGCCAAAAATATTGGGAACAATCAGGATTCTGTGTTTTTAACAGACAAAATAACCACACAACTCAGTCAACTTCAACACCCACTGCTATTGCTGGAATAACAGTGCTATGTTATATATATAATATACAGAATAACACAGAATCATGAGAAGAAGCAGAAAAGGAAGGAGCATATGTGGATTGTCATTAAAAATGTCTGCTTGGGAAGCCAGGCCAGGAGCTGGATCTACACATTGGGAAGCCAGGCCTGGAGCTGGATCTACAAGTTGGGAAGCCAGGCCTGAAACTGGATCTACAGGTTAGGAAGTCAGACCTGACGTTGGATCTACAGATTGGGAAGCCAGGCCTGGAGATGATTTACAGGCTGGGATGCCAGGCCTGGAGCTGGATATACAGGTTGGGAAGCGAGACCTGGAGCTGGATCTACACATTGGGAAGCCAGGCCTGGAGTTGGATCTACAAGTTGGGAAGCCAGGCATGGAGCTGGATCTACAGGTTAGGAAGCCAGGCCTAGAGCTGGATCTACAGATTGGGAAGCCAGGGCTGGAGCTGGATCTACAGGTTAGGAAGCCAGGCCTGGAGCTGGATATACAGATTAGGAATTCAGGCCTGGAGCTAGATCTACAGGCTGGGAAGCCAGGCCTGGAGCTGGATCTACACGTTGGGAAGCCAGGCCTAGAGCTGGATCTACACTCTGGGAAGCCAGGCCTAGAGCTGGATCTACACACTGGAAAGCCAGGCCTAGAGCTGGATCTACACACTGGAAAGCCAGGCCTGGAGCTTTATCTGCACATTGGGAAGCCGAATCTACATGTTGGGAAGCTGGTCTGAAGCTGGATCTACAGCTTGGGAAGTCAGGCTTGGAGCAGGATCTACTGGTTAGGGACACAGTTAAAAGACAAAAAAAACTATATTCACTGAGGGGTGCCAAGATGTTAGGCCTCCCCATTATTGGAATTACTGCCACTGCTTCCTAAAAAAACCTACAGGGTACCTTACATTTAGCATCTTCCTATTAAGAGCCTCCACAATCTTTCATATGTAATGTAGACAAGCCTTTATGCCTTTACCAAACAGAAGAAAGATTTTGATGTGAGGGGAAGAAGGATATAATCCAGATGAATGAATCTTGTCAAGCCTACGGATATGTAAACACTCTATTTTATTGGAAGGACACAAGCAGAACTGAAGCCAACAGATGTTTCTTGGGGGGAATCCCCCAGAGAGAGATATATATAAATACTAATGTGTCGTGTGAAGGCCTTGGGAATTCATCCCTTGCAAGAGTCCAAAACATTATGAAAAACTGGATGTCTTGTCAATATGCCAAATAGCAAATAATACATTATTCAATCTCAGACATTGCCTTATGTTACCCTCGTACAGGGGACACCATGTGCTATAACTGGTGGGGGGGTATATTTAACCAAAAGGGATAATGTCTGCAAAAATATGAAAGTCCCTTTTCCCAGAAATAGTGGAAACCCTAGTTGGAAGGACTTAGGTAGTAACAGGTGTAGTTTGCCTTGCTCCAGTAACACATGGAAAATATCTGGGTGCTATACTGAATCCCATGAAGTACCGCTATTTACATAGTCCCAAACTAAAAATCCACCACAACCAATTTGAAAAAAATAAAAATGCAGGGCAGGGAGCAACATGCAAAAAACAGATCCCGTGCTAATTTGTACCCCATTCAGATGCACAATTTGGGGAGTAACAGAAGCAGGGTGAAACAGCAATACCTGGAGATTTTGCTGCAGTGCCATATTCCAAGGATTTTAGCAGAGCTCTGCTTTTAGTTTTCCACTGCATGCTCCACCTAGTGGCGGAATGCTGAATCTACTAATAATTATTTATAAACCAGGGGAACATAAACGAATAAAGGAATCAGTGCAGATATAATTATGGGATGCCTTTAAGCAGCTATGATTTCTCTATTTCTGCTTTCTCTGCTTCTGGGTTGAAAAGAAAATCCAATTACAAAAAAAATATTACAAAATTAAAGGGTGGTGGGCAAATTCTGAATGCTTTCAGCAAGACTTTCATCTGCGTGGCAGTAATAGACTTTGCATGTGCACCAGGAAGATTTTTACACTGTAATGAAAACCTAATTATACATTAATGTGCTCCCATGCACGGGCTCTCTGTAATGACACTCTAAAAGGAATCGCTTTCTGAATTTTAATGGAAAGAAAACACAGTATTATGGTGAGGATTAATTGCAGCTGGAAAGGTCAGGAATGGCTCTAAGTAGTGGAATGAGGAAGATTTCTTTTCAAGGCTAGAGCCTTTGTGGTATTCGCTGAGCAACTGTATCTCATATGGGTTCCTCGGGGTGTAGCAACTATTACAGAAGTATGGGACCCCCAGCAATTACATAATGAGCCCCTGTATTTCCACCTTCAATTTACATTTCACTCCAGCCAAATGTCTACATAGAGTTGTCTCCATCTCCATCTGTATTTCCAACTAGGGATGCACCGAATCCACTATTTTGGATTCGGCCGAACCCCCGAATCCTTCCCGAAAGATTTGGCCGAATACCGAACCGAATCCGAACCAAATCCGAACCCTAATTTGCATATGCAAATTATGGGTGGGAAGGAGAAAACATTTTTTACTTCCTTGTTTTGTGCCAAAAAGTCATGTGATTTAGCTCCCTGGCCCTAATTTGCATATGCAAATTAGGATTCGGATTCGGTTCGGCCAGGCAGAAGGATTCGGCCGAATCCGAATCCTGCTGATAAAGGCCTAATCCTGGCCAAATCCCGAATCGAATCCTGGATTCGGTGCATCCCTATTTCCAACCCTTTTCATCACTGTCTCATCCTTCCTACATCATCTGCCACCCCCAGAATGGGCCACCAGTATTCTAGGATTCAAAAAGGGGCGACCCTATTGGTACATGGCCACAAATGGTTGCCACCTAGCCAGTAGAAACCATTGAACAATGCCAATGTTACCAGACGCCCTAGAAAGATCAGGTTATCCATTATTATATAACCCATATTATATTTTACACCAAAACTGGCCAACCCATGACTCTCCCAATGATGTATAAGTCTAGTCCAACAACATTACAAGGGCAGAAGATTACCTCTCCCGTTTTCTTATTGTGAGATGATGCAGGCCTTGCTTATTCTCATTCGTACACAGAACACGCTACTACATTCAAGGAGATTATGGGAAATCAATGGACGGATGAAACCACAGGTCACCTGGGAAACAGCTGCGGGGGTGAGCGGTTCTGTTCTTGCCTCTTGCTCTCCCTGGGGCAGTAGGAACGCTGGACTAGGGCTGGAATGTCGCTGTCTTCTCATGAATGGGAACACTCTACGGAGAGAATGGGAAAATGGGAGTAGCCATGTTGATTCCCTACACATATGCATCAGACTGGTGCAACCCTCATTCAGTAGATTTGCCTATAGTCTCTATTCTCCATTTCCAAGATGGGTCTCTGCCCACACATGAGCCTGGCACCATGCACGGATGATAAACTATCCATTATTAGGCAACAGGATTTGCTCAATAAGAAATTTCTTACAGAATGAGTTTCTGTAAGAAATTTCTTATTGAGCAAGTCGCTTGCTTGTACAAGAGTTCATGACAGGGACGGGTTCACGTGAGAGCGATAATCATGGAAAGAAATACATATAAACAATGGGGTTGAGTTTCCTCTGAAATAATCTTCTTCCCAGAAAATTAGAACTAAAGTCAATAATCACAACTGCACAACAGGATACGGAGCGTCTCTACAATGAAATGTTATATTGTTATGCCTCTTCGTATATTTAAGGGAAATTCTCATTAAGTATAAACGTGATTCATAAAAACACTGGATGAGGAAAAACCCAGCGGAATTTGGGAACCATGGTTTCATTTTAATGGGCAGTACCTAAGAGTATATAGTTTTGTCCAACATTATAAAAACTATACACTTTATTATATTATAAAGCACCTATGGGTCATTGTTTTGTTTTTGTGCATAATACTTACTTTAAATAAAGATAATGAACTCTGTAAAAACAACCCCCTGTCTTTCCCCTTTTGTTTTGTATATGCAGTGTCGGACTGGCCCACTGGAATACCAGGAAAACTCCCGGGGGGCCAAGGTGTCAGTGGGCCCTCATGCTGCTAAACTTTTGACCTATTTCATGGCAATTCCCTATTTCTATGAGAACAAAGAGGCTAAATAGATGGAATCATTGATTATAGTATGTAAAGAAAACAAACTAGGAGAATAGAGGTTAATTGAGGAGATGAAGAATATTAGTACTGAAAATGGGCCCCTGGTCTAAGGTTTTATGGTGGGCCCCTTGTGTCCCAGTCCGACACTGTGTATATATCTTTGGTTTACAGATAGGAGGGGTTTATCTGTGCACTGGTAATCCAATGAACTACCTTCTCCTCCCATATTGACTGACTCACTAACTGTCAGGAGCAGTCTGCTTAGTGTCCAAGATGGTGGCACCCATGGCTGTGTAGTAACATCATCACACCATGTTATGACACAGCCGCGTGAGACATCATTACGCCAATTTTCAGAGCAAACATTAAAAATAAAAGGACGCTACAGACGTAGGTTCAATGCCCGAATATTGGTAAAGTTCCTTGGTGCTCCTAAATTGCTATTTTGACTTGATCCATCGGTTCCTGATCTCCTGCCTTGATTCTGACTTTGCTATTCGTTTTTTGCAAACTGGACTTTCTGTATACAGCTTCTTCCTTGCTCCTGACGTCTACCAATTAGAGCTGCTAGACCCAGACACTAACACATATATTTTGGAGAAGAAGAAAAAACTGACCCACATTGTAAGAGAGGGTCCAACTCTCCTATCGCCTAAACTGTGCAGGCCAAATCTGACAGTTATGTTGGGCTAGAGTACTGTAAACTGTACTCCAGTCTATAGGAAGATAAGCCAGCCAGGAGTGACTGTCAAATCCATTGGCCAGCATATTTAAGCATGATGGAGAGTCAGAACTTGACAACGTGGGCACATATATGATGGTATCCCTTTAAATGCAAGGCAACTGGTAGTCTTCCAGATGTTACCAAGTCTCAGCTTCCAGCATTCTCATAGAGGCCCTAGCCAACTGAGAGTTGAGGTTGAGCAACAACTGGACCAACCATAAATTGGATGCCGATGTGTATTTGTCACGGGTTGGCCTTCGTTAGGCGCCATGGGGAAGTAGTGGACCAAGGAGGAAGCTTTAGGGGTTCAATAACGTAGCACAGCAAGGATCAAGCAGGAGTCAGACAGGTCCAGGCAAAAAGATGTATTAACAGGAACAAAATAAACAAAGTCCAAGCAAGGCAAAATTACAAAGAATCAGGATCAAAGTACTAGAACAGGATCTATAACATACCCAGGATCAAGGCAATGTGGTCCTATAATTGGGCGCCATAATGGCGTCTAATACCCCTTTAAATACTCAAATCTCGCGCCAAAACGAGCGCGGTGACGTCATCGTGTCAGGCGCGACGCGATGACGTCACTATCCGGCGCCGCTATCCACGTGGCGGCTATGGGCGCCGCCATTGTGGATGCGACGCGGAGCAGGAAGGACGTGCCGCCTGGAGCTAAGGCGGCGCGATCCTGACAGTATTTCAATTACCATTATAAGTTTAAAGGAACATGCTACTGACCCTTTCTTGGTCTCCGGAGGTATAAAGGCCTGGCCGAGGAGGTTCTTATACATCTCAGATTTTAGATACCTCGGATAGGAATCCTGGAAGACAAAATGGAGGTCATTTAATTTGTTACAACTGAGCACATAACTCACGCAAGGTCACCCATCGATGAAATGTGTAATAGAAGCCGCTGATAGTTGGCTAATGCACCATTATATGGTGGTCTTATAGTAATGAACACATGAATAATTAATGGTCTCCTCATTTAAGGCTTGATAGGGAAGGTCTAATTGCAAATGAAAGTCATTTATTTCCTGTATATGTAATAAATATTCATCGCAAAGGAAAGGCACAACTGCGGGTGACATGAATGCCCTCTATATATATTTAGGGTCACTTGAAAGGGTCATTATTACACCAATTTTTAGTATTCCTTTCATTTGACTAATGAAAATAGTAAGAGGTGAAAATGTCATTATTTTCCTCTTGCTTTTGTCTACCAAGAGTCTTTGAAAGTGATAATAACTGAACTTGCACTTTCAGCCTTGTGTAAGCCTCCATTGTGAATGGCCCGCTGGGCCACCATCTTTCTTTTCCCCTCCCATTGCCCTCCTCTAGCATTGTAATCCCCAGGGTATTCAACTAGTTGGGAAAGGAATGTGTGGTAAGTCATTGGGAGCAAAGACAGTTGAAAACCTTGTATAGTCATAGTAGTATCAGTATATTAAAGGACTAACAATTGGGTGAGTTGTGGGGGTTAACCAGCTGGAGGTACATTTTTATGTTTCACTCAAAAGAGAAGAGAAAGGAAAAGAGAAGATGAAGCATCAGATATGCGTCTATTAACTGAATCTATTATTTGAGTGTTTGGTTTCACAGGCTCATTACTGATGATGATAATGATATGAGTATGGATAAAGCGGTATTATTTGCCACTACTGCCCCTGTACTTTTTTTCAACTCATGGTTGAATCAAAGGCACATTCTTCTGGATTTCTCTCTTTTTGTTTATAGTGCACTTTACAGTCCCGTGTCTCCATTTCTGTGAACCTACTAGCCAGCCGACTTGAAGAGTCCTTGATCCAAAAATTGCAAAATTACTCCAACCTCCTGTATATAAGTATGAACCTGCAGGAGGAGTGTTTCTTGAGGATGGTGTATTGGGACAGCCTAGGGAAGTCATTCTAGTAATGTAATATCTTGTAAGTGTGCCAAATGAGAGACAGGCAGGGATGGACTGGACCAGTGGGATTCCTGGAAAAACCCAGATGATCCCCAGCCTTCGAGGTCCCCCTCTAACCCAAATGACCTGATGTCACAAGTTAAATGATCAGAAAGAAGTAAAGGGTTATGTGGCACAAGGAGGGTGGGGCATGAGGAAGCCAGGAGGCAGGCTATTGATGTCACAAGAGGGGCCCTTGATATTGCAGCCCAGTGGGCCCCACACACCCCAGTCTGATGCTGACAACAAGGCAGTGGTCTAGAAGATTATTCTCTTGGATCCCACTCAGAAAGGTCTGAGGTAGGTTAGAAGATGACTAAAGGAGGATAAGATGGTATAGAGCTAAACCCATACGTTGAGTTTCTCTAGGAGCAGCAGAGATTTCGAGAGGTTCACCAAGGATTACTAGTGAGGTTACTGCCTTGGTGGGGCCACTAGGGCAAAGACTTGAGCAATAAGATTCAGGTATAACCTTCTGAAGTGTCCTACAAGTGAACCAACACTGGTACTGCTGGTTTTCATGCACCGAAGCCACTATTTTAGGATTCGGCTGAATACCGGATCCTTTATGAAAGATTCGGCCAAATCCCAAAATTAATCCTAATTTGCATATGCATATGTGAAGCTAAAAAATATTTGACTTTCTGATTTGGATTCAGTTCTGCCAGGCCAATCTTGGCTGAAAATTTTAGGACCCGTTTTGGTAGTTGTTGGGTGCTGTATGGAATGTTCTGTGACTGCAGTAAGCTGTGCCCTCTCAGTTTGCTGGAAAAATGCTGCCTTCTAAATGTAAATAGGACCCACCTTTTTCATCAGCATGTAGATATGCATCTGGGCATCATCCAGCACATAACGGTGGGGATTCTTTATCCCTTCTAAAGTCTTTTCCATGGTCTTGCTGTCAATGTTTACCCAGCGGGTGGCACCGGGAGCCAAAAACTGCCTGTATGAGGAGAGGGCAAATACAAAATCAGAAAATAGGCCTGTATATGTACAGTGTATAGTGATTGCCTTTTTCTCCAACACTATGAATGAGTTCTTGGCTCAGTTGGCAGTTTTATTCTTATCTAAGCTGCTATTGGTGCTCTGACCACAATGGTAATCTTATACCATAACATTTTATGTCAGTTGTGTAGGTTTGTGTTGGGGGGAGGTATTGGAGAAAATGGGATGGCAAAGGATGGTTTGCAGTTGCAAACTGGTGGTAGGAAGGGCCTTGGAGGTCAGCTCCTCTGGTGGGCACAATGGTCTGCAGTCTGACACTACTAAAGATAGCCACGTCAAAAGGAAGCCCATAAAGTAGTCATGGTGGACATTGGGCCTCCGAGAAGAAGCCAGATGAGTATGACAGTCAGAAGAAAAGGTCTAAGGGAAGTAATACCGTACCTATACCCACAACCAGTAGTAAACATGCCATTTGATTGGCTTCTGTGGGGTTTTCTACATTCAAGGAACTATAATAGGATAATGTCAGTTAGGATCCATTTCCTAATCCTTACTTACTGGTAGACGGACTCCACAGTTGAAGCGATCTTAGATTGCTCTCCATAACGTAACTCTTCGCAGGCCTCCCAAAAACAGAGGTTCTCAGCTGGAATAAATACATATAGCATTATGTTCCGGTTGGACCATAAGGGGAAATAATAAACACATACAAACTACAACAAACTAATCAAAAATGACTATAATAAAAACTTCTGATATACAGATACAAAATGATATTGTAGAACTAGGCTAATATTCCAGCAGATAATAGAAAGCTGGATATTTATAGTTTCAGCAAAAGGTCCCAAATCACTCTGGGACAAAAATATTGATTAGACCAAAAACCAGAAATGATGAAGGAGATCCGGGATCGTCAGATAACAATGGTCTGGAACTGATAGACTGTTAAGTGAGTTAGGACATGGCTGAGACGCCACAGAGACAGGCTCACAGCAGGCCTTTGGGAAATTGGGAACGATAACCTACTTTCTGGTTCTTTGTAAAAATTCAGAGGGGAAATGTCATTCTTGTTTCATTTGTACTGTGATCACTATACACATTACTGGATGCAATCTTTCTCAGTAGCCCTTAAAGAAAGATATTTTCTGCTATCTCCAAAGCCGAAAGTAGGTCAGTTAGAACCAAGGGTGGGGTCAGTTTATGCTCCTAAAGCTTCTGCTCTACAGTTCCACCACAACAGCTGCATCAGCTGATGAACACAAATATTCTGAAGTTTGGTGAGATGTGAAGTTGATTTATTTGTGTCCTGTGAAACCCCTGAAACTATAGGAGGATGAATGTTACTCCATGTTTCTATATATCTGTAACCTTGTTATGAGCTAAGGGGGCCCAGTCTGAAGGTCAGTTAGGGGGAGATTTGGGGTGAGTGCTTATTTGTACCCTGGGTACCCCTGGAACTATAGCAGGGAGACACCCCAATGTTTCTATATATCTGTAACCTTGTTATGGGCTTGTTATGTAACAGGAAAACTATAATAATGATATTTTTATATATCTGTAACAAATGTTGAACCACTACTAAGAGGAATTTAAGGAAACAAAGGCTAAAAACCACTAGTTTGCACAATGTATTAAAGCCAACAGATGGTTTCCTTGGAGAGCTAAAATCCTTATAGTAGTGATTAGCACAACAGACAGACTGCGTATGAAAGTCCCACTAGCTAGTAGGTGGTATGGAGTGCTTGCTTCTCACCACTGAATTCTTTTTCCAAGAACTGCAGGAACTCCTTCCTTCCCCGTGGATCATTTAGAAGCTCCATAAAATTAAAGGTCCAACGATCCACTCTGAGCTTGCTCGGCATCGCCACCCTAGTGTTGATAGGGAAATAATGCAACCAAAAATATTAGTCACTTTCTTTCTTCAATCTTCAAATCGGAAACTGTCTCCCAACTATTTATCTATTGTTATTACATTTGGGAAATCAGTTGACACTGGAAATTTATAATTTAAATTTACAAAACTCCTTTTTGATGAAAATGTTACATTTCAACAATTTTTTAAAATAAAAATGCCTATATGAGGTTTATCTAAGTTTTGCCATTTAATAAAGAACTTTGATATCCTTTAAGATAAATAAAAATTTTTATTACATTTATTATTGACCTCAGATCTGATGAAATACAATTTTTTTTCAGCGAAATGACTGAAAATGTTTAAGAAATGTTTAATTGTTCATGCTATAAAATGCAATCGCAGTAATGTATTACTGGTTCAATCAACTTTTAATTAAACATTTCTAATTTTTCAGCCATTTGAAGAAACGTTTATTTTTAGAAAATCTGTTGATAATTCAAATTTCTTTGCAGAGAAAAGTAATTGAAATGCCATACAAGAAATAGGATTTCCTTTTACTAGTTCAATTAGTTTTCATTTAAACATGAAAAAATTATTTCAATGTACCTTAAATTTTTACAAAAAAAAACACTGGGACGCTCCATAAAAAGGCAATTTCTGCTTTGACACAATCAGTTTCCATAGGGTTATATATTAATTTTATTTTTATAATCAACTACCGGTAGGGGGTTCGTTATCCGGAAACCCGTTTTCCAGAAAGCACCAAATTACGAAAAAGCCCATCTTTTCTTTTCTCTCTGTAATAATAAAACAGTAGCTCGTACTTGATCCCAACTAAGATATAATTTAAACTTATTGGAGGCAAAACCAGCCTAATGGGTTTATTTGATGTTTATATGATTTTCTAGTAGACTTAAAGGGCAAGGAAAGGCAAAGAAATGAAATCCCACTTTTAATTTCTTTCATGAAAAAGAAATCTATCTCCAATATACTTTAATTAAAAAATGTGTACCTTTTTTATAAGAAACCTGACTGTATGCAGTGAAATTCTCCCTTCATTTAGTGCTGTGAATAGGAATTGTCAGACGGTCCCTAACTGCTGTGCAGGGAAACAATCATACTTATGAACAGCAGGGGGAGCCCCTGCCTTACTTACCAGCCATGCAGAACTCAAGCAGCTTTGGTTTTTGATTATTTATGACAATCCCTAAGAAGCCCAGATCACACTGAGCATGTGTATGTAGTCTAGTCTTGCAAAGATGTATAACAAAGTTACAAGATGACAGCCCCCTGTGGCCAACTTTGAAAGCATAAATCATTTGTTTGATTAGGCTTGTGGTGCAGTAAGTTCATGTTTATGTTTAGTATACAAAATACACCATTTCTACCCTTATTCTATTTTACACTTTCCTTGTCCTTTAAGGTATGGTAATCCAAATTACATCCTGTAATAATCCTGAAATGTAATAAAAGTCACATTTGTTTTACCAGGTCTATCAACTCATAACAACCAATCAGATGTTTTCCTTCAAACAAGACTAGTCAATGTTACTAATAAACCCTGTTTTTTCCCAAATCCCATAAAAAAAAAATCTTGTGCAGCCAACTGACATGGGTGCGTTTATGGTCCAGTACGTGACATCGTCGGTGATCCAAGGATTGCTCGGGAGGCAGCCAGACATGATGGGATCGTGGGGGAGGTATTGTTCGCTGAATTTTAGAAAGCTGCAAAGGAAGAACAATCGAATGAGGTTAGTTCCTCATCAACCTAATTTGCCCTTCTTTTTTTGTTCTTTTAGCTATAAAGGATACTGTCATGGGAAAAAAATGTTTTTGTTCCAAGCACTGAAATCCATTTCTCAAAAGAGCAAACAGATTTTTTTATATTTAATTTTGAAATCTGACATGGGGCTAGACATATTGTCAATTTCCCAGCTGCCCCTAGTCATGTGACTTGTGCCAGCACTTTAGGAGGGAACTGCTTTCTGGCAGGCTGTTGTTTTTCCTTCTCAATGTAACTGAAGGAGTCACAGTGGGACATGGGTTTTTACTATTGAGTGTTGTTCTTAGATCTACCAGGCAGCTGTTAGGGAGCTGTTAGCTGAAAAAGGGAGGGGTGATATCACTCCAACTTGCAGTACTGCAGTAAAGAGTGACTGAAGTTTATCAGAGCACAAGACCAGCTTATCTTAAAGGGATCCTGTCATGGGAAAAAAAAATTTTTTCAAAATGTATCAGTTAATAGTGCTGTTCCAGAAGAATTCTGCATTGAAATCCATTTCTCAATAGAGCAAACAGATTTTTTATATTTCATTATGAAATCTGACATGGGCCTAGGCATATTGCCACTTTCCCAGCTGCCCCAAGTCATGTGACTTGTGCTCTGATAAACTTCAGTCACTCTTTACTGCAGTACTGCAAGTTGGAGTGATATCACCCCTCCCTTTTTCAGCTAACAGCTCCCTAACAGCTGCCTGGTAGATCTAAGAACAACACTCAATAGTAAAAACCCATGTCCCACTGTGACTCCTTCAGTAACATTGAGAAGGAAAAACAACAGCCTGCCAGAAAGCAGTTCCCTCCTAAAGTGCTGGCACAAGTCACATGACCAGGGGCAGCTGGAAAATTGACAAAATGTCTAGCCCCATGTCAGATTTCAAAACCGAATATAAAAAAATCTGTTTGCTCTTTTGAGAAATGGATTTCAGTGCAGACTGCTGGAGTAGCACTAATAACTGATGTGTTTTTAAAAAAACGTGTTTTCCCATGACACTCCCTTTAAGTGTTAACTAGTTGGCCAAGGATTGATTTGATCAGTTAACACAATGTCTTTATTTATTGTCAGTATTTCATCAACCATCTTGCCTAAAGATCTCATAATATGCCTTGCCACTATATAAAACACGTGTAATTTTTAAAAAAAATTTGTATCCTGTATTTTATTTGCAAATTCTTAAAAAACACATTTAGGGCCATGATTTTGGTGCAGAAAACACATACTTTGTGTATGTTCCATTTCATTGTCAGTGGACACTGATGTTAGGGTAGAGGAAAACAGATTAGACATTTGCTCTGGTCTTCTAGGTACTGGTGGAACATGGCTCTCAGAGGATCACTACTTCATTTTTGAGGGGCTAGGGCTGAGGTGTCCATTGCATGATCTAGCTCAATGTGGCCATAGCAGCCAACACTTCATTAGGTTTCCTATTGGCTGGACACAGAGGTGACACCTATTTGGTTTTGACCCAGCCATCTCAGATTCAGAAGGGCTGCCTGGGTGAATACTGCCTGCCTCTTTTTCCAGATTAGAAAAACTGGACATGATTCTCCTCGATTGATTAGATTAGACGATCACCACTTCATAGCCTTGCCTTATGATATCACCCAACCGCCCAAATACCTGGACTGTGAGGCCTCCAAAGCGGACAACCCTACCCGGACAGATGCCATAAATCCATGCCAGCATAGGTATTGCCCTCTTCTAAGTACAAGTCTGGAAGTCAATATGAGTTTGAATAAGACTCTCCAATTGAAGGCTGCTGGGTGCAGTCCAACCCCCAAGGGATTTTTACGGCTCCTAATATGCTCAATGACTCCATCTAAAACCATTTTAATATACTCCGGCCCTCGAAAGTCATCCCACTACCTGCAATAAGTTGAAGGATAGACCCGTCCCTGAATTTAAAGTTGTGTATCAAGTATATTCAATGAACCTTGTAGTCAGTGTGTTCCTAAAATACACTTTCCCCTCATCCAACTTTCTGTTTTTTCTTCCACTGACATTTAGTTAAATCCACTTGAAAAAGGGCACTAATCTGTCAAAGTCAACCTTTAAGTCATTTCTAGTATTGCTTTTATTTACTGTTCCATGTCAGAGTGATTCCATTGCTGGAGGCAGATGGCTTTCCGGGTTCTCCGGAATTAACCTCTTTATTTGTTTAGAATGGATGAATACATTTAGCTGAATTTGTAGTCACTCGGGAAGAATTATACATGGCATCTAAGCTCTGAATATTGACTAAGTCTATGGTAGCTCACCAAGTATATGGCAAGTATCCATACCCCGAGACGACCAGAAAAGGAAATAAACGGTATCAAACAACAGGATGAAATATTTTTGATATGTTATAAAGTTAAATGTATGTGGGGATCTGTGAATGATATACTTACAAGCAAGTGCCCTAATGAGTATGGGGCGTTGGAGTTCCTATCTGTCAAGGTGCTGTTTCCCTGGGGTAAAAGATGATGGGTGAGCTTAAGAGTAGCTCCATTATAGTGATGTCAGATCCAGTGGGAGTGGCTTAGAGTCCCATATGATACAGGGGAACAGGTGACCTCCTGGGTGTATAAAAGATCTTAAGTATCTTAAGGTGGCCATAGATGATACAATTATGATCTTTTTGGAAAAGATCTTTCCATGAAAGATCATTGGTTTCAATACACACGTATAGAGCTGAATTGTTAGATATAAAGGAAGAATTCTATAGAATAGAATTCAATAGAATTCTACCTGTATCTGATGATTCAGCACTAACAATGGCCGATGTTTGGGTGCCGTCAAAGACACCCGATCAAAAATTTCCGACCAGCCCGACATTATCTGTGCGTCTATGGCCACCTTTAGTTCCATCTCTTGGATCCCCCCCAGTGAGGATGGTGGAATGTGTACCCAGAGCCAGGGATGGTTTAGACAAAGGACCTGAAAATTAAGTTTAGGGGTAATGCACTGGCCCTGAGTATTGACTACTACTAAGTTATTTATTGGCTTCTGTCCTAAATCAAAGTTTATTTCAGAATCAATGGGCACTCAACAGTGACCAGCCAGGAATCTCCAGCCCTACCCCTGACCTTTTTAAATTCAGGGCCAAATCAGGGGAATTTGAGAAGGGCTATGTTATAGCATCTAGGGTGGCTTTGTCACTGGAGGGGGGGTTGAGGTCATGAGCAGGGAAGGGCCTTGTTAGTAGTTTGGCCGACACATCAACCCTGCAGCTAGGACTCCATCCTTAAATTTTATTCAAGGATCCATTGAACAGAAAAGTCTAGGTGGAGCATTTTTTTCATACAATGGTAACAAGATCGCCAAACTCTGTAGAGCCGATAATAAACACCCTGTGATTTAAAATTGGACTTCTGCTCCAAAGAAAACATCTTTAAATGCAAACAGTGTTTCAAGTCAAGTCAATCCTGTTCTATATTTGGTGTTACTAGCCCTTTAAGATACACCACCGTTATTTACATTTAAAGGGCCAGGGTGTATGGAGGCCTTTGCAGCCCATGTTGTACTTTGGGACAGGTTAAAAGGGGTAGTGGGCACTTATGTTTTTCTTTTGCCTGTGGTTTGACTATGTGATGTCACCAAACATTTAGCTACCTGGGAGAATGGGATTTAGGGTTGGATAGGTAATAGAAGGTTCTTTGGAGCTATAAAGGGTGCTGGGTGACACAGGATGGCATATTTGTCATAGCCTATGGCAGCAGAATATATAAATACACCCCTGAAGAAGTCTTATTGCTGTGTCTACTTCTCTACTAGGTAACAATGGAGAAACCTTCATGAACATGTTTTTTTGTATTCATTTACAGCCTTTTATAAACCATGCCTCCTCCTCTTGGTAAGAACCACAAGAATAGAGAAAGCAAGGCAATTTCTTATAGGTTGAGCCCCAAGTTAACTTTATATGGAATGTCAACACTTTTTGCTTCAAACCACCCTTCCTTGGGTCAGATATTGCTGCTGGTTGATAAGGAGAGCACTGAATCTAAAGAATCCAGCCATGAAATGTTACTTTTTAACTGATATGGAACACCACCTTCCATTCATCCGCGGAATAGAGAAGTACTTCACTAGCTTCTGCTGTGTATCTTACCCTTCGAGGCAGATTGAAGACTTCACTCTCGTTCTTCCCATGGCTTTCTGTAAGTATTCCATCTGAATGAAAGCAAAAGACAGTATTCATTATTTACTAACTTCTTCCTTTGGGGATGTCTAACAGGCTATGAGATTCTACCAGCTCAGCAACTGGTTTGCAGAAAAGGCTACAAGTAGGTGTGGTTATGATGCCATTGTGTTATATCACTTTCTACAAAAATGGGCTGGACTGATGGGACACTGGGAAAAATCCCATTGGGCCCCAGCCCTCATGGACCCCACCAACCTATGAACAGGCCTCTCTCCCTGCTGGCTACGATCTGCAGGTCCCCACACTCACAGCTGACTAGATTATGTAGGCCCCCACACCCTTCTGTTGGCTAGGATTTGTAGCCCCCCCACCCCCCTACTTGCTAGGATTTGTAGGCCCCCACACCCCCCTGCTGGCTAGGATCTGTAGGCCCCTACATCCCCTTGCTGGCTAGAATGTGTAGGCGCAACACCCTACTGCTGGCTAGGATCTGTAGGCCCCCACATCCCCTTGCTGGCTAGAATGTGTAGGCCCCCACACCATCCTGCTTTCTAGAATCTGTAGGCCCACACCCCCCCCCCCTTGCTGGCTGAAAGTGGCGAGTCCCAAGAGGAAAGAGGAAGTATGTGATGGGGTGTAGGGTGGGTAGACGTTCGCAAAAGTGATGAGGGTGGTGGGTCCTTAATGTGGTGGCCTTGGTGGGCCCCACACCCTCAGTTTGACACTGATATTGGATTAAATGATAATGAATACTACCAGTAGTGTTTTGACCCCCTTTTTGTCTCTTATTCTTTGTAACAGTTATATGGCACATTGTGGTATAAGTGCACACCCCAAATATAATCTTACTTCACGTAGATGGTTTTTCCTCTAAAATATGGATTGGAAAAAGTAAACTAATAGGTAGAAGACTTTATCAAAGGAAGCACTACTTATGTGGCTAATACATTGAATGCAATATTGTACAGACTACAGACCCATTAAATATTCATGGCTACTTATGAAACACAGGTGCATGAATGATACATACCTCCCTTTTATAGAAATCAATATTCTTTCCCTAGAAATAAACATATAAATAAAGGTAATTTCTCTTCCAAACCATAATATTCTCTTATATAATGATAAACAATAGCTTAGATTCCTAGCAATTATTTTATAGAACACAAATGCCATTTCTTTTTCCCACAATGCAGCATTTTCCCCTGAATTCCAGTCTCATTGCAGTCGCAAGGCTGCAGGCTGAGCTTGAGTATCACCCATGTATTATAAGGGATAATGTACCCCCTACTGTAAATGATAAGGATATTAGAAGTCACTGAGGGGTTGTTCTGTGACCATATAAAGGCACAAGGCACAGGCTGAGTTATACAGTAATACTGAGTATCACTCATGTATTATAAGGGATAATGTACCCCCTACTATACAGTATAATATAAGGACATATATATCATTGAGGAGATGTGACAAAGGAACAAGGCAACATAAAAAGTACTTTTATAGGGTTTGGAACTTGACGGAGACTTCCAATATCTCTATATTATTATTATTATTACTGATGACATCATTAAGCACAATGGATACATTAATAATTTAGGATATTTATGTTTGTTGTATGAAAGAAATATAAACGCAATCAATGCTTAGATATTTGGTGCACATAAAAGGAGAGAAAAATATATGGATTTTTCCCCCCAGAATGCACGGTGTGTCCAGAAATAGTAAAATGATATGAATCATGTGATAGATGTATGTAGAATCTCTAGTGCTGACAAAGAAATACCAGCATTTTAGGACTCTAAATGACCCAAAGTTTGCAACTATTTTTTGTTTATTTTTATGGGGAGTGGGGGGCCGGAGTGAGATATAAAAAAAATCCAATTATTGCAAATAATACAGAGTTTAGGTTTCCTGTTAACAATCCTAAAAAGAATCTGCTTTGAAGATTGGTATTGCCATGGCAACAGAGATTGTGAGAAAGCAGCGCAGTTGTGGGCTCTGTTTCTTGTGCTGAGCAATATTGTCTTCTAGGAGAAGCCGCTGGCACCAGATTTACAATTCAGATTTTTTTTCTTTAATGCAGGGTTAAAGGGGAAATACACTTCATTTAAAACTTTCACCATTTCACTTTTAGCTTTAGTTCAGCAAGAAGAGTCCTCATAAAGGGGTACGTTAACTATTAGTATGATGCAGAGGGTGATATTGTGAGATTATTTGCAATTGGTTTTACTTTTTTATTATTTGTGGTTTTTGAGTTATTTCGCTTTTTAATCAGCAGCTCTCCAGTTTGCAATTTCAGCTATCGGGTTGCTAGGGTCCAAATTCCCCTAGCAACCATGCACTGATTTGTATAAATGGCTGGAATATGAATAAGAGACGGACTGATAGAAGGATGAGTAATAAAATGTAGTACTAACAATAAATGTGTAGCCTTATAGAACATTTGTTTTATAGATGGGGTCAGTGACCCCCCTTTTGAAAGCTGGAAAGGGAAGGCAAGTAATTAAAACTATTTAATAAATTAAGGCAAATTGGAAATTTGCTTAGAAGTGACCATTCTATAGCAGACTAAAAACTATCTTAAAAGTGAACCACCCCTTTAATGCTCCAAATGAATATATCTGTATGAGACTGGCGCTCTGGATGGACTGGATAGATTGGATCTCTCAAGAACCTCAAGTGGGCCCATCTACCTGTAGGATTTTCTATCAGCCTTGTGGTGTAGTTGCGACACACCTAGGTGAGATGCAACTGAATAAGTTAACCCTCAGTTCTATAGATGACAACATTCTAAATTTTGATGGATACCTTTTGCTATAATAAAACTGCATGAAGTGAACCATAGATTACTATGCAAGTGGTCAGTTTTAATAGACTGGAATATTTCAGAGATGGCAAATGCCTGGGGCTCATCTGATGGGCATGAGGAACATGTCCAGAGTTGCTACATTCTTTTTCTTTTCAAGTTTAAATCACTTGGGGGGGGTGCCTTTACCTGATACCCTGGGCCAGTGCTCATGTTAGAATAAAACTGCCCCAGGCTGGGGTACTTCACAGCAAGCACCACGGAACAATCATCTTGGTATTTCTTATACAAACAGGTGCATGTGTGCAGTTGAATGAAAAGATGAAATTTAACTACTTCTTCACCCAATTGCACATGTGCCAGCCCTGGGGTCATTGAACAAAGAAGAAGTGGAAGAAGAGGGGCACTATGTGGTACTAGCTGATATTAACCC
>CM044447.1:123368025-123381635 GCA_024363595.1 Xenopus borealis | reverse complement strand
AAAGCTCCTTTTTACATTATACAGCTGCATGCTATATACAAAGCATCATACTCAAATTTGCAATTCTTTTCTTCTTCAAAACAAATGGCGCAGTCTGACTGACTGCCATGCTAATCATAACAAACACAAAACACAAATCAAAGCTCTGACTCCAGGAAGGCAAAAGATTGGGCTACTCACCTAAAACTGTATGAGCTCTTTCAGAAAAATTGAAAATGGCAAAAATCTATGGGTGGTGAAAAATTAGCCCAACACCAAAGAAACAACAGAATTAGCAAGCAACTCATGGTGGGTCAAACCGAATGCCCCTCCATAGACCCTTCCACCTTGCTTCATCCATCCTTTGTCTCTCCAAAGAATGTATATTCCCGAGTTCCCCCAGTATCATCTCTACCACCACTGGACATTGGAGCACTTCACGCCTCAGAGAAACCCTCCAGGTGTAAAAGCGGACAACAGAGCTGACTAAGAAAAGAGTGCCCAAATCATAACCCCTGTGTCACTTGAATGCCCCATAGGCCCACTCCTGGCAACTACAACCAGAGAGGCAAGGAATGCCCAAGGCAGCAGAGACTTGCTTGTACACATCTATGTTAAAGGGGCACTGAAGCAAGTGGTCCATTGTTTCCAACTCCCCAGAACATTTCTCCCTTGGGCAATCACGCTCATCAGCGTGTCAGTACTTCAGTCTGTCGTTAGAGCTTCCCATGGAAGGAGCGCCAGACAACGTTCCTAAACTTCAGGGGGACCCTTGGGGAATTGACTAAAGAGAGCCCTGGTCTCAACACTTCTTCTGGACAGTTCTTCAGGGGCAGTGATGCATGAAAGTATCCTCAAACTCAAACAAGAGGAAGAATCAGCATTACAAGAACCTGCCAGCTCCCTATTTAGTCTTCTCTCCTCATCTGCAAGCTCCTGCTCTTTAAACTCTGCCCTCTTACCCTAAAATAAAGGGGCAAACCTATTTACAGACAGGGCCACTCCTGCCATAAGGCAAGGTGAGAACCTTACCTCAGACAGCACTGAGCGACCAGTAACAAGGGGCAGCAAAAAGCAGCCTCTTGTAACTCTAAGAGCCGAATTTCCGGGTTTTTAACTAGCTAGTGCGCTCAATGCACTAGCGATACCACCCCCCTTTGACCCGCTCCAACGCTGAGCGCGGAGAGGGAAGGGGGGCACAGCATTGGGTGCACTTTTCTATGTATTAGCTTTCTGTCTGTGACCCCCCCCCACTGTTTTATAAGCCGTCTTTTAGGCTTCAGTAGCTTTCTGTGGTTCACCCACCTTAATCCAATCCCCCAATGAGCATTTAACTATGGCCAAAGGCACACTTGATAGCTCAGAAGGGGGGTCTCCAGAACAACCCCTTGAAATATTGGTACCCCTGACCACTAGGCCACCCCCCTCCCTCTTCCCCATGTGGACGTGAAATATGTGGAAGGCTGTCGGGTTTGAAAAAGATGAGACGGATTATGGGGAATGACTGGCCTCAGACTCAGGCTCCCCCATTCCCATTATGAACTCCTCATCAATGATTTGCCAGGACATAGGACAGGAACCATGCACATGGCCAAGCACTCCACACAAGTTGCACCGTATACTTTTGGGACAGTGTTTTGGCAACATGACCTACTCCAAGGCACATGGCGCATTTCATTACATTTCAGCTGATAAGATGGTGGAAGTCAGGTAGGGTTGCCACCTGGCTGGTATTTTACCAGCCTGGCCGGTATTTCTGATGTTTGACCCCAATGTTGATAGGAAAAAAAGAAAAATATATAGGAAGGCCAGTATTTATTTCAGGAAAAGGTGGCAACCCTTATGCGCCGGTGGACTTTAGCTTGCCAGCCCCATGTCCATATCCCCCTGTATCCAAAATCCCTTTCCAGCTCTCCTATAACATCCCCATACCTTTTGAGTAGTGATGGGCGAATTTCCATGTTTCGCCGCCAACGAATAAATCTGCAAAAGTGCAATGAAATTCTCGCTGGAGTCAAACATTTCTATGCCAGCATCAATAGTTTTTTTGTTGGACACCGGCGTCAAATTGGACAAAACAGACACGCAGCAAATTGTCGTCAATATTGATGCCCGTGAATAGACGGCATCAGTGAAATCCACGTTTCATGAATTTTTCGGCGGAATGGGACAAATTTTCCCATCACTACTTTTGAGCTAAACCTTGAGATCTGTGGGGTTGGGGGTTGAAAAGGATTCATTCTCTTTGAGTATAGTGACCCTACACACCTGGGTCTAGATACCAGCTCAGAAAACTCCCTAAACTTGTTGCAGAACTCATCCAACTCCTGGACTACTGGTACAGCGTAGCAGCGTAGGGTCTTTCGCTAAATCGTGCGCTGTTCGTTTGGAGGTCAGGAGGCCCTTTGTAGGGCAATCCCAGTTGGCCCCAATGCTCCAGCCCGACCCTGATCTGACGTATCCAAAGATGCTGTTCGTCCACTAAGCAAACAGTTCCATGGTACATTTACATTATAAACAGTTATTATTACAACAGGAGAAGGGACACTAATTCTCAACGTGTTTAAAGGGAAAGTGTGCAATGATTATGTAATTTCGTTCTCTCGTTGTCATGTGTGCAGAAATGACTCTCCCTATCTTTGCCATCCTAATGTATATTTGATCATTCTGAATGCACATTTAAAGGTATTAAATCTATGCCGGGAAGTGCCTGACGTATCTCTCCCCCCGCGAGCAGGACCCATATCATGCATAATTAAAGGCATGTGAAAGCTCTCTGATCCGCAAGCATTTGATGTACTATCTGCTGACGCCGAACCTTTTGTTTCCCAAAACAAACTAAAGGACAGATGCTCAACGGGCGAACATTTTATCTGATGCCTGTGCTCACCCGCAACTCACGATATATATTTCCAAATCATGTTTAACATTTAAAATATCACATGGGAAAAAGAGCCTGTTAGCAAATTAAATAAAGGGATGGGATCCGCTATCAGGAAACCATTATCCAGAAGGCTACAAATTACAGGAATCTCCCATAGACTCCTTTTTAATGTTATAATTATATACCTTTTCCCTGTAATAAGAAGGCAGTACCTTGCACTTGATTCAAACTCAGATATAGTTCCACTTTGAGTTACATTTTAATATGATGTAGAGATCTGAGACAACAAATTGGTTTTTGTTTTTTTATTATTTGAGTTTTTTTTTTATTATTTCACTTTTTCTTGAGCTACTCTCCAGTTTGGGATTTCAGTATTTTTGTTAAAATTACCTTAGCAACCAGGGAGTGGTATAAGTGAGAAAGTGAGATCGATAAAATTGTAGCCTCGTAGAGCAATGGTTTTTTGGCTGTTGGGGGTAAGTGACCCCCATTTCAAAGCTGGAAAGGGTCAGATTATTATTATTATTAAGAAATAAATGCTGAAAAGTTGCTTAGAATTGTCTGTTCTATAACATATTAAAAGTTGACTTAAAGGTGAACCACCCCTTAAATTTTTACTGTGGGCAAAAGAATCATATTGGGTTTGATTAAAAGTCATCTTTTATTTATGGAGTTCCAAATTATGGAAAGACCCATTATCCAGGAAAACCCCAGGTCCCAATCATTCATCCATCATGTACTCTTGGTATTTATCCCAATTTACTAGTCAACATTTAGGCCATTGGTTCCAGAACTGTGGGGCTGGTTTACAGTAGTGGTGGTGGTGGGGGGGGGTCCGTCTAAAGGTCCATTAGGGTGGACTATTTACCCTTCTAGATACCCCTCAAGTCACAGCTTGATGGTCAATAAAGGTGAGATATAAGGGAAAAACTTGCTACCTTAGATGTTCTTGGAACTATATCTGGATGACTGATACCCCAATGGTTTCCTGTATCTGTAGGTTATCTGCAGGCCCGCCATCAGGGGGGGATAGGGGGGACAAGTGTCCCGGGCCCGGGGCTGAAGGCGGGCCCGGCAGCGCTGCAATCTTCAAAGAGCCAGGCCCCCCTTACGAGCGCAGTAGCGTGCGCTTCGTAGTCCTCCGACAGAATGCGGAAGTGCCGAACCTTTGCGAAGTATTAAAGAGGCGGAAACACCCGAAGTCCCGAAAGAAGCCGACACTGAAGTACTGGAAGTACTGAAGCGGCGAAAATACCCGGTCACTAAAACAGCTATAATTGAAGTCCTGAAGCCACGAGTTAAATTTTTTGTTTTTTTTTAAATCCCCTGGCCACCAATTTTTTATTTTAATACTCTATACGCCCCTGCACCAATTAAAAAAAAAAAATATTTTATGGTGCCCCAATTTTTTTTTAACTTGCCGGGGGGACCTGACCACCAATTTTTTCAAAAAAATATTTTATGGGGCCCCAATTTTTTTTTAACTTGTCAGGGGGCCCTGACCACCAATGTTTTTTTAAAATAATATTTTTTGGGACCCCAATTTTTTTTAACTTGTATGAGGGGCCCTAGCACCAAATTTTTTTTTAACTTATAAGGGAGCCTTGGGGGGGTTACGTTTTTAGCTCTGATTTCTGTGTGGTCTTTTAACTTTGATGTGGAGTGGGCAGGGATTAGGGGCGGGGCTTGGGTGCTAGGGTGGGCGGGGCCCAGGAATTTTGTTGTGTGTGGCCCTGTGATTTCTAATGGCTGCCCTGGTTATCTGTAACCTTGTTATGAGCAAGGGGAAGTAGGCCAAATGTTGAACCTTTAGGTGGACCTCCAAGGGATGGTGAAAAAGTTTGACAGCCACTGGTATTGGAACAACCTTAGCGCTTAGGGTAATCAAAAGGTCAGTCAAGGGACCAAAGTTAACAGGAAATATGCACACCACAGATATTTCAAATTCCCGTATCTCAAAATGATAAAAATCACAGTTGATTAAAAAATGTATATTAAAACCATTACAGCATACTGATCCCATGATCCACCACTTTATGAGTTTCGTACCGGTGGATGATTCTGAGTAAGAAACTGAGGGTACTAAATGCATAAGGTGGAGGATCATGGGGTCAGTATGCTGAAATGTTTTTAATATACATATTTTAATAAACTGTGATTTTTATTATTTTGAGTTCCAGGATTTTTTTTTTGAACCACTGGTATTAGCACTTAATGAAACTTCACTAGGAGCTTCATGCTTCTCTGATGAAGGTGCAATAAAGCCAGTGCAATCCAACTGAACCCCAGACATCTCTCACTCATTGGGTTAAGAGACCAAGGAAGTCATCTTCCTCATTGATTAGATATTTGTTTGGGGGCTCTTTCGGATCTTGATAGAGCCAGTTGGACAATCTTTTCTGGCAATGACTACATTGGGTAGTGGATGCCCATCATCTATGTCTGATGCTCTGCAAGACCCATCCAGTAGTTGAGACCCATCCAGTAGTAGTGAGCTGAGGGCTGAACACTGGACTAATGGCACAATGGGTCATAAAAGAGTAGAACGTGGTGTGTCTAGCGTTTTCTAGGCTCCCCAGCAAAATTGATTTAAGGGCCATAAAGATTAGGAGCCAGATGTTATTTTCAAACATATATTGAAACTGCTTAACTGTGAACATTCCACTGGCCCCCTTGCTGTCTCATGTGTCCAGGAGTAGCAAAGTGCAAATAAATAATTACTTTGAAGAATTACCTCTGCACTCTGTTTTGGAATCAAGAGACCTCCGGCAACCCCCATAATTACTGTGCTATTTGCATTTGCCAGTTATGTATTCAAAAGGGGCAAACAGGGGGTGCCCCCATGTTCCCTCAAACATGCGTGTCACACAGGGAGTGGCGGCAAATGCCATAGGCAGGGACAGCCTGTACTCATGGTTTCTTTGACTCAGATCAGTTCAGACATTTGTAGCCTTATTAGCTTTTTTTTTAGATATAAATAAACTATAAAAAAGAAAAAAGTAGACCAATTAAAAAGTTGCTTAGGATTGGTCATTCTATAACATACTAAAAGTTGACTTTAAAGGTGAACTGCTTTGTACTTCATCATTGATGTTCTACAAGGAAAGATATAATTTTTTCTAGGTGTATCTATGCTAGCAATGGCAACGAACAGAGTTTGTAGATAACGATGGATACAACGGAGGCTGCCTGCAAACCCCTCTTAGCCTATAAATTACCAATGTCCTATTTGTAGGAAATCACCTTCCTCCCATTGTGCAGATCCACTGTGTCTCTGCTTCTCCATCTAGAAAGGGGCAGATAATGCTCAGAAACCTCATTTCTGATGTGAGTGCAACAAATTGCTATTGGAAATCAAGCAAATAACTTCCATTAAAAGAGATTACAACTAGTCTGGAGGAGTTTACAGGAAGGTTTCTAAGATACAGAAGAGGAAAATAACTGTATGGCTTTTCAGTTAAAAGGAAAAGGCTGAAATGTGGGGGTACCACTTTGTAAAGCACCCCCATACCCCATTCATTATCTTCCGTCCCAGCTGGTAGTGCTCTTTTTTAAACATCTTGGCAGATCTTCCCAGCCTTACCTCCACCCCCCATCCTTTGTAAATGACCCCTATAGTATCTGATTTCTATCCAAATCAATTTTTTAAGATTGTGTTCAACAAGAGCGTACAGATAAAGGGCATCACCCTCTGTATCCAGTAGCACAAAGTTGACAGTGAGAAGAAGAAAAAAAATCATCATTATTATAAATTAGGGATGCACCAAATCCAGGATTTGCTTCAGGATTTGGCCAGGATTCAGCCTTTTTGCAGCAGGATTCAGATTCAGCCGAATCCCCATGCCTGGCCAAACTGAATCCAAATTTGCATATGTTGATTGTGGGGGGGGGAGGGAAATAACTTTTTGTCACAAAACAAGAAGTAAAAAAATTTTTTTCCACTTTTACATTCCATACCCTAATTTGCATATGCAAATTAGGATTTAGATTTGGTTCGGTATCTGGCCGAATCTTTCATGAAATCCAAAATAGTGGATTCGGTGGATCCCTACTATAAATCCATGTGAATATATAAAACCTCAGACAATATAAGTTGGTATATTTCAAGTCCCTCAAAATAAATATTATTGCAGAGTAAATGGATTTATTAAAATAGCCGCTCTCAATTTAAATTCAGCATTAGAATAAATTCCTAAAGTGATTTTTTTTTTTTTTAATCTGTTCCTCGGCAGATGTGAGATGCTCAGATGGGAATTCAACGAATGGAAAAATAGAGGCAGGAAAGAAATAAAAGAGACTGTTGGTAATCGTCGGCACACGGCCCCTGGGATAAGGAAATCCATAAACAGACACTGAGAGGGCCCCTGTGGAATCCAACAAGACCAATGTGTAACTGGTGTACTGTATCACTATAGAGTCATAGCACCTGAACAAGTCCTACGGGAGAGGGAGATTAAATGGAGCTTTTTATCGAGAAACAAAAGAAAATTGGCTTTAGTGATCCTAAGTTTGAAATCAGCCTTTTGTTGCAATTTCCATTTTCAGACATTTGTATTATTTTTATTATTATTTTAATTTCTTATTAGTGTTGTACAGCATTCTTTTTTTTCTTAGACTCAGTACAAGTCTAATATTAAATATTAAAATATATAACGCTAATTATTAGTTTTTGGGTCTCAGCAATGTACTCCACCCCCTTAGATTTATACCCTTGTACCCACACCCTTCCATGATTAATGCCCTACAGCTATATCCAAATTGGCATTTCCTCACACAGCTCTGTCATTCATGACGAAATGACTGGCTACAAATAATCCCAAAGTCGCCCCCAAAGATTCACCCTTCCCTTTTGACCTTTCTCCACTACAGTCTGCAGTGGTCCCATAATTTTTTTCCCACCACCAACCACAAATTTCCCATCCTCCATTGCTATTATGAGCCAGAGAATAGGACTAAACTAATCTAAAGACCATGGGAGAAAACTTGGAAGATGAAAACTTGATAGAATGTTTGATGGAACATGTAATGGAAATCCAGACAGGTGGTGCAGCTCTAGAGAAATTCTGAAGATGTCTATGTGAAGAGGTTACAAGAGAAAAGTTGATTAGCAGGTGATGATCTGGTAGATCAAGAATGCTATCCTGAGTGCTAGTGGTAGTAAGTTGGTTGGTTGGCAGAAAATAAGGGTGAGTAAAGATAATAAATAGTAGTCCGGGAAATCTTGCCGTAGTATCAGTAGGTACTTCTCAATGGGTAACAATCCCCCGTGTCAGGATCTATATAGCTTCAAAGTTGCAAATCCAATTCACATGTATATACATGTATTTTTAAATCATTTGTTTCATTTTATTTGCAAGTAAAAAAATATGTACGCACAACATGTTTTGGCACGAATGCCTTCATCAGGTGCTATAAGTACCTGATGAAGGCATTCGTGCCGAAACATGTTGTGTGTAAAGATAATAAGAGCTAGAGTAAGCTACTTTAAGGATGTCCAGATCTCTAAAGATCACTTAATGGATGAAACTTTATGGATCATTTGATGAAATGTGGAATGCAGGTGATGGAATGGTGGTAGGGTATATTTATTAATGTTATCCTGAGTGCTACTGGTAGCCAGTGGATTGGTTGGCAGAAGAGAAGGGTGTGTAAACCTCATAAAAGCCATGAAGAATTAAGGTAAGCTTCTTTAAAGGAAAACTATACCCCTAAAATTAATTTTTGATCAACAGCTAGTTTACATCAAATCAAGTGACATATTAAAGAATCTTAACTACCTGGTATATATATTTAAGTAAATATTGCCGTTTTACATCTCTTGCCATTAACCACCATTTCATGATGGTCTGTGTGTTGCCTCAGAGATCACCTGACCAGAACTATTTCAACTCTAACTGTAACAGGAAAAAGTGTTGAAGCAAAAGACAGAACTCTGTCTGTTAATTGGCTCATATGACCTAACTTTATAGTTTGTTTGGTATGTTTGTGTGCACCGTTGGATCCTAGGATCCCAGGAGGCTGACCTTATTTTTTAAAATGGCTATTTTCTATTTATGATTACCCAATGGCACATGCTACTAAAAAAGTATATTATTATGAAAATGGTTTATTTACATGAAGCAGGGTTTTACATATAAGTTGTTTTATGCAATATCTCTCTATAGAGACCTACATTGTTCAGGGGGTATAGTTTTCCTTTAAGAAGATGCATTCCGATAGTTTCAGTTACTCTTTTAAATCACATCCAGTGAAATTCAAGTCACGGCAAGGGGCAGAATGACTCACCTTCCTCGCTGATAGAAAGCTTCTGAATTAGCCATTCAACCACATCGTTCCCTGTATCAGAATAAACACACATTCAATCAAAGCTGATTTTGCGTTAATGAAGAGATATGTAACAGTAACTCACATGTCAAACCTCATAATCATGAACCCACCATTAACCGTATAAAAATAGTTGCCGCCTCTGCACTGAACTGTGCAGCAAATCTGTGGCCACTGTACAAACGTTGTACTGTATATAAATAAAAATAAAAGTGGCACTGAACGGTAAAGGGCATAAAATATATGTTAAATAATTCACAAATCACACAAAAAAAAATAAACAAAACATATATCCAATTGCAAGTAGTTCTAGAACAGGGATCCCCAACCTTTTGAGGCTGTGAGCAACATTCAGAAGAAAAGGAGTTGGGGAGCAACACTAGCTTGAAAAATGTTCTTGGGGTGCCAAATAAGCGCAGTAATTGGCCCTTTGGTAGCCCCTATGTGGATTGGCAACCTGTACTGGGGCTCTGTTTAACAGTAAACCTGGTTCTTTTGCAACCATGAGCTTCAAGCTTGGAAATCAAAAATAAGCCCCTGCATTGAGGCCACTGGGAGCAACAACCAAGGGGCTGGAGAGCAACATGTTTCTCACAAGCTACTGGTTGGGGATCACTGTTCTAGAATATCATTATCTATGCCACCTGTAAAATTAAACTGGTATAGAGACCTGCGTCCCTTCATGAATACAGAGCTACCTGCTTTCTGCATCGCTGCAGAAGGGCAGGCCGCTCCCCCAAATTAGATATGTTGCAGGGGCTGCTGCTGTCTGGTCTGATGGACCAATTCCTCATCCACACCCCTTGCCTCTTTTGTATCAGAGCAGATCAAGATGGGACAGATGACTAGAAGAACCCTAGAAAAGCCAAATTGCCATTTTTTGAGTGAGTTGAGTGAGTTCTTACCTCACCTGATGGCAGGAACTATCCTGTCCCTAACTGTTCTGCAGGATCAGACTGGGCTGGCAGGACACCGGGGGAAAACCCGGTGGGCCCTGCCCTTCATCGGCCGCCACCAGCCCAGACCTGCTCCCCTGGCTGCCCCAAAACGATATTCAGATCATTAAACCGCATCAGTTTTAAGGCCCTTGTTTTGCAGCCCTGGTGGGTCCCCAAGGCTCCAGTCTGACCCTGCTGCTCAGGGCTGGAGGACTGTATCAGGCGGATACAATGGGTACATCAATCAAGGGCCCCATGGCAGAGATTTGGCAGTGGGCAGAGTCTCAGAATAATGAGGCATAACTGAAATGGATCATTCACAGGTCAGTCAATTGGGACCTAGGGTTGCCACCTGGCCGGTATTTCTGATGGTTGATCCCAATGTTATTAATAGGGAAAAAACTTAAATATATAGGAAGGCCAGTATGTTTTTCTAGAAAAGGTGGCAACCCTATTGGGACCCCAGGTGGCCATATGCTTTACAGGTATTCAAACTATTATCTCGAATGCTCAAGACCCAATAGGCTTGTTTTGCTTCCAATAAGGATTAATTATCTTAGTTGGGATCAGGTACAAGCTACTGTTTTATTATTACATAGGAAAAGGAAATTATTTATAAAAATTTGGATAATATGGAGTCTATGGGAGATGGCTTTTCTGGCTTTCTAGATAAAAGATTCCAGTTCCAGTCCATATAAAACCAAAACCAATACCTAATAATACTGTTTTTTCCATGTGCATCTCATAAGCACCAGCAGCAAATGTAATTTATTAAACCCTGATGCATTCTCTCATACATAATAAATGCACTTGATTACAAGCATAAACGGTTTTTGCTTTATAAGGAGACTAAACCCAACCCAGCATTTTTAAGTGTTATGTCTCTGTGCCCTTTCCCTACCACTGCCCTTTGAATAAAACACTACGGGACCTCATATCTGGTCTAAATCCAGTATAAATATTAAACAAAAAATTTTGACCAGAAATGTGTGCTTTTGGTGGAAAAAAAAAGAGTCTACATAAGTTACATGGAGAAAGAAGGCTGCAGTTCTTTGCAGGTCTATTAGCCATATGGTGTTGCCAGGCCTGGATTTGTGGAAAGGCTACAAAGGCCCAGGACTGGGGTGGCAGAATTTTAGGGGCAGCATGGTTCCCATCCACATTACAATGGTTCAGCAGTGCTGGGGGCACACAGAAGATTAACTTGCTCTTTAAATGTCCTGTTTGTCAATCCCTATGCTCCAGGCCTGACGAGATAACACTTCCACAAGCGTGCACATATGAAGGAGGTGCCGGGAAAGGGGGCAATGAGTGGTCCTGGCCTAGGGGGCGCCCTATTTATAAAACCAGTTCTGGGTGCTGAAGTCTGCCAGGGGGTGGGAGCCTCTCTAGTAGGTTTTTTCAACCCTCATACCTTGGCTCAAGGCAGGTGTAAGAGGGGCCGGAAGGGGACCTGGGACAGCAGCCCTTGAGGGCCCCAGGCCCCCCAGACTGACCCTGGCATAAACCATAACAACCAATGGGATCTTTGCTTTTAAACAAGTAACTAGTAAATGCTACATTCTAATTTCTTGCTATGGGATACTGCTCCTGGGCAAACTTTGTGTCTTTTATTACATACCCCCATTGTATTTCCTAGTACTCGTGGGAGTAGACAAACAACAGCACTTCTGTATTGCTTAAGGGCAATGTTAGTCTCCATACACCTGGCTAACCTCACTCCTGATCTGCTCAAGCTACATTCCTTTAGCAATAGGCCCAACAGTTTTCAATGCAATACTTTGATCTGGGCCAATGAAAAAAGCCCTGTTTTAGGGAAGAGAGATCCACTCTTTTGGTGATGTTGCCAAACGAGCAGATCTCTTTCCAATATGCCCACCTTGAGGTGGGTGATATCAGGCTGATCCAATCCTGGGCCCTAGGGCCCAACAATCGGATCAGAATGATGCTGAAACGGGCGGTTTGATCACAGGGCCACATCAACAAACAGATGCGGCCGCGATCCAACGATTGTTAATCCTGCCCAATCGACATCTGGCCGTCTTTTCGGCCAGATATCGATCAGGGAAGCCCGTCGGAAAGCTCCACTCACGGGCCAATAAACTGCCGACTCAGTCTGATGGCAGCTTTTATCGGCCCGTGTATGGCCACCTTTAGGCTTATGGCAGATTTGGGGAGATTTACTCGCCTGGCGACTAATTACCTGTTCATCTCCCTGAACTGCCTTCCCGTCCACTATAATGAAAAGTGGGCTGCGCTAAAGCACACGCGGCGCTTCTTTTTCTGAAGTAGCCAGAAGTTTCCTTGTTAGGCAAGGTGACTTCGGGAAAACGGTGTGTGTGGTTTAGCGCAGGCGACGTTTGATTTGAAGAACAGTTGATTAGTCGCCAGGTGACTGAATCTCCCCAAATCTGCCCATGTGCCACAAGCCTTAGTATCAGCTTTATAAGACAAAGCAAGGTCAGCTACCCTTTATCTGAACATAAACACTACCCTATTGCCGGGAAAGGCCTTTCTGTAATATAGAGATAAGAAGTCTGGCTGAAGTAGAACAAACGACTTGTTGGATTTTAAGGCCTTTTGGAACCACTAAGTTTTCTATCTGGTAGGGATACCACTTGGCCAATAGAAATATTTGATGTCAATGCCATTAATAGGGAACCAAACTTAAAATCTACAGTCAGGATCTGCACCCAACCTGAACCTTCTATGTGTGCCCATAATTCAGTCTGAACCCACATGACCCAAGAGTTATAGAGAAATGGATTAGTTATAAGGAGGCAAAAGATTGGATGACAGTGTCCCAATATTAGCTCCGTGCACTCACTAGATTCTTTCCAATCGCATGGATTCTGGTTTCGTTCTCATGCCTGGAACCAACAGCAGTAAAGAGCTAATATTCTGGTGACTGCAGGTAACTTTACTACACTGTATCCCCATGTCATTTTTCTTTATCTCTAATTAATTCGGTGATCTGTCACCGATGTAAGAGATTCAGGTTTGGGGGAAATGTACACACAGGAGGATATGAATCAGAAATGATTAAGTCCCTGAGCATTATCAAGACCCAGAGGATTAATTATCCTATTTGTGTAGTTCAGTGAAGGCCCAATGGGGAAGGAGCGTTCCGCTTACACAGGGATTGTGAATCATACATGGAAATTATCCTTGGGGGCTGACCATTGCACTTGACTCTCAGGTGGCACCAATTAATTCCATGGCCTAATGGAACACGTATGTTTCCAGAATATTATTACCAGCACATGCTTAGAGCTATACTTGCCAACTGACTAAAATTAGCCCCATAAAGTAGGTGGGGTTTATCAGAACCGGGAATGTTTTGGTGACTGGGGTGTGGTTTGGGCAGATTGGGATGCGGTCAAATATGTCCTTTGCATATATCATTGTGGCTCTTTGTAAATGGTTTATTTACCTACGAAGGTGATAAATTGTACCAATCTATTTACCAGTATAACAATTGTGGT
>CM044447.1:123041071-123052718 GCA_024363595.1 Xenopus borealis | reverse complement strand
TTTGGTGACCAGGGCCCCCCATAAAAGTTAGGGGTTTAAACAAACAAACAAAAAAAATCATTTGTGTTCACTGGAACTTACCTTTATAGGTCTTCTTCATTATCCTCTTGTTTGCCTCCATTTGGCTCCTTCTATTCTTCAGCTCCATTTGTCAGTCTTGGGACCTTTCGGCGCCTTTCTGATCCTTTAGGCGGCTTTTTGGTCCTTTCATCAGCTTCAGATCTTTTCATTGCCTTTCGGGGTCCATTCGGTAGTGGCTTTTGGTGGATTTTGCTTCTTCACGACTTAAGGGGGGCCCAGCAAATCCAGGATCTGTAGCACCGCTGACCCTCTTCAAACTTAAAAAAGCCGGCCCTAGTACTGCTGTACCCCGCTGTGCCCCCTGATTAAGGCTCTGAGCATAGGCAATGTACACATTGAATTATGCTTGCATAGTTCAGCAACATCACTGCATAATTGCCATTAGTTGATAGGAGCTGCTGGCTGGGAAAGGGTTATAGTACAACAGAGGGAAATTGTTTTCAGATGCACACGTGTGATATGAATGTAGGAGCATGTCCGTACGTGTGGCTCTACTATATAAGGAGTATTGTGCATTCTTCAGGCCCTTCTCTACAGAACTGCAGGTCTCTTTGCTGGCGCCAGCATAAAATATCTGCGTTCTTTGTCTGGGCCGCCAAATCTCTGTGTTGGCTGATAGTATTTAATTTAGTTTTTTTTTTTTTACAATATTTATCATATGCCAAGGCCTTCCAAGTTCCAGTGGTGTTCTACAATAGTACGGGTATGGAGTCCGTGATCCAGAAAGCGCTGAATTACGGAAAGGCTGTGTCTCATAGATTCCATTTTATCCAAATAATCCAAATTAATAAAAAATGATTTAATTTTTCTCTCTAATAATAAAACAGTAGCTTCTACTTGATCCCAACTAAGGTATAATTATTCCTTTTTCCAGATTTGTATGATTTTTTTTAGTAGACTTAAGGTATGTTGATCTAAATTATGGAAACCGGTCCTGCACATTCTGGATAATAGATCCAATACCTGTATATCAGTCTGGTAGGTGAGGGGGTTAATGGCTCATATGACGGTGCTGCTGCAGGACAGTGGTGTTCGGAGTGTGTAACCAAATCATGTGTAAGGCTCTGTTAAGGTTAGACAAAGTGGGCTAAATTATTAATGTATAGTGACACAATAATGTCTTGCATGAAACGCGTTGTCTCCCAGCAACTGTGTACAGCACAGACCATGGAGGCTCGCCTTACAATGAAGGATAGCTACCAATAATTGGTATAGCAGAGGCAGTGATGGCAGGCTGGGCTTCAGATTCTAGTCGCAGGTTCTTGTTCCTCTCTGCTAGACATTGGGGATTAGAAGGAGAATTGTTTGCCCTATGAGGTGATGCATAGCTGGGGATTGGTTTCTGTGCATTTAAACAAACTGGAGCGACTTTGGCCAAACATTATAGTGTATTGTCTGTAGTACAGACAACACATGAACTAATTATTAAAGGGATACTGTCATGGGAAAAAAATTTTTTCTCAAAACACATCAGTTAATAGTGCTGCTCCAACAGAATTCTGCACTGAAATCCATTTCTCAAGCGCAAACAGATTTTTTCATATTTAATTTAGAAATCTGACATGGGGCTAGACATATTGTAAATTCCCCAGCTGCCCCAAGTCATGTGACTTGTGCTCTGATCAACTTCATTCACTCTTTACTGCTGTACTGCAAGATGGAATGGTATAGCCCCTCCCTTTTCCTCCCCTGGAGCCTAACAACAGAACAATGGGAAGGTAACCAGATAACCGCTCCCTAACACAAGATAACAGCTGCCTGGTAGAACTAAAGGTGGCCATAGACGGCGATATCGCCAAACGAGTGGCTCTCTCTTTAATATGACCACATTGAAGTGGGCGATATCGGGGTGATCCGATCATGGGCCCTAGGGCCCAACTGTCTGATCAGAATGGAGGCGATACAAGCGGTCGGATCTCGGGATCGCATACACGCAGAGATGTGTTCATGACCCGCCCGATCGAGATGTGGCCGACTTTTCGGCCAGATAACGATCGGGGAAGCCAATCGGATGGCCCCACACATGGGCCGATAAAAGCTGCAGACAGACCGAGTCGGAAGCTTATTGGCCTGTGTATGGGGGCCTTAAGAACAGCACTTGGTAGTAATAACCCATGTCCCCCTGTGACTCCTTCAGTTACATTGAGAAGGAAAACAACAGCATGCCAGAAAGCAGTCACATGACCAGGGGCAACTGGAAAGACAAAATGTCTAGCCCCATGTCAGATTTCAAAACTGAATATAAAAAAATCTGTTTGATTTTTTTGAGAAATGGATTTTCTGTGCATTCAGTTGATTTCTACTGATGCCTTTAAGAAAAAAAAATGTTTTCCCATGACAGTATCCCTCTAACTATTTTTTAAAGGGTAAGTAAAGACAACCAGCTGGACGCAAACCACTGCGCTAAGTGAAAGTTTGCCCCCACCCGATCCACTGCCTCTACAGAATTGTCTCTTCACACATCTGGCTGACATTGACTTGCCAACATCTTGTGCATTATCAGAATGCCCCCAGAGCCATTTGAGCATGGACGTAGCACTTACTATTCATGTTCCGATCACAGGCCAAGGCAAATGGATGGGGTGTGATTAAGCAGCGATGGAAGCTTAGGATTCCTTTCATGCCAACAGACTGCCTACCACATTCAGGCTTTTTTTGTTCCCTCAAAAATGTTGAGAAAACTCTGCTCCATCGATCTTACTGCTTCACTTTTTCAGTATTTCTATATATAGCTGCCGAACGATTGTAGCTTCCAGGTGTCTGTCTGTAGATTTTTTGCGGGAGATAATCCATTTACAGCCTCGACAATGGTGTTTTAATTAGGTGCAATGTGATAGAAATGCAGTTGGTCAAGCTGGGCCTGTGTCTGTCTCATTCTGGACTTTGCAAATAACATCTTCTGTAGTCTGGACTACCTGTAACTGAACTTTGACCCGTGACTTCATGTCTGTACCAGATTTATAGAGCGTTTATTCCAAGATAAATTCTAGGGGAAAACGGGGAATACGATTGGCCCACAAGATGACCATTTAGCTTTGTAAAAATTAGGGATGCTCCGAATCCAGGATTCGGTTCGGGATTCGGCCAGGATTCGGCCTTTTCAAGCAGGTTTCGGATTCGGCCGAATCCTTCGGAGTCGCTGGACCGAATCCTAATTTGCATATGCAAACTAGGGCCAGGGAGGGAAATCACGTGACTCTTTGGCACAAAACATGGAAGTAAAATTTTTTTTCCCTTTCCCACCCATAATTTGCATATGCAAATTAGGGTTCGGATTCAGTTCGGTATTCGGCCTAATCTTTTGGGAAGGATTCGGGGGTTCGGCTGAATCCAGAATAGTGGATTCGGTGCAATCCCTAGTAACAATAGAAACGGGTGCAGAATGGTGTACTGGTGAGACCTTCCAGGATATTTCTGCGTGCTGTTGTTATTTTAAACATGGACTTGTATTACTGGGAGACACTTTGTTCTCTGTACATTGCTGAAAGGCTGTGGAGTGCTTGACAAACCTTGGCTTTCTTAGTGGATGTGCCCATTAGTAGTATTTGATACTAAATGCTGTCAGTAGTAATATTCTGCCTAGAATAAGTGCACTCTAATTACAAACACTTGGAATGCATTGGAGACTGGAATAAGCCAATTATTTGTATTTTCTGATGGTAGCAGTATGTTTAATGCCTATGCACTGTACCAATGGGAGAGGAGACCAGATGGCAGCACAAGAGCAAGTGCAGCGGCTTGTGACTGGTGGAACCAAGGTTTGCCCTATAAATGGACTCCCTTTTGACTTTTGGGCCTTTGGTTATCCACTGAGTCTAAATCAATGCCGAATGACGTATAATATGAATGAATCAAGAACCCAAACAGCAGCAATTGAAGTGACTCTGACAATAGTGTGCATTCATTAAGACTTATGCGTTGGAGTAAATTGGCACCATCTTTATTTACTTTCCTTGATCAGCTTGAGGGATGAGCCATATGGAAAGCAAAATGTTTGTGTGCACTGCTGCTTGCGACTCTCTAATCTTCCGAAAAGCTGATCTACACCTACTCTACCCAGAGCTATGCTTGCATGCTTGTCCTTTGGCAGCAGTGACTTTAAGGAGATAAAGATGAATTAGGTGCTGTAGGCACTGGGGGGGGATGGGGTGCAAGGGCATCTATAGGAAGTGGAGCTGAGCAGGTTACCTGTATGTAATTAGATCTGTAGATGCAAGGAAAATAGCTCTGTGGCTTGTTAGGGCTTCACAGACTGTCAGATTGTGGGGTACTTAAAGGGGTTGTTCACCTTTGAGTTGACTTTTAGTATGATGTAGAGAGTGGTATTCTGAGACAAATTGTAATTGGTTTTCATTTTTTATTATTTGTGGTTTTTGAGTTATTTAGCTATTTATTTAGCAGATTTCCAGTTTGCAGTGTCGAAAATCTGGTTGCTAGGGTACAATTTACCCTAGCAACCAGGCATTGATTTGAATGAGAATATGGAATATTAATAGGATAGGGTCAGGAAATAAAGATGAATAATAAAAATCAGAAATAACAATAAATGTGCATCTTTAGAGAGGATTTGTTTTTTGAGGGTGTCCGTGACCCCCTTTTGAAAGCTAGAAAGAATCAGGAGAAGAAGACAATTCATAAACTATAAAAAAAATAATGAAAACCAATTGAAAAGTTGCTTAGAATTGGTCATTCTATAACCTACTAAAAGTTAACCTGAAGGTGAACCACCCCTTTAACTGCTTTAACTACATGGAGATCAGAGGGAAGCAACATGGGGGATTCCTAGTGAATAATCTTGCAAATGTGGTGTTCTGTGCAAAGGGGGTGGCACCAAATAATCTGGGAGTTTAGGAGCAATATTTGCTGGTTGTAGTCCAAGGATACCCAAATATACTTGCATTCCAGTTTGATCTTGAAAGTGGTAGCGAATAAGGGCCACAACAATACATTAAAGGTACGGTTGCCACCTGGCCAGTATTTTACCGGCCTGGCTGCTATTTTTGGTGGTTGATCCCAATGTTATTAATAGGAAAAACATTTAAATATATAGGAAGGCCGGTATTTTTTTCAAGAAAAGGCGGCAACCCTACTTACTGGGCAGCTAGTTACTAATGCAGCAGTCCTGCTATTGGTTGGAGGGTGTGTGGTACGGATGCAAAATGGCTGCCTCTGCCATCAGTGAGGCGAGTTCATTGCATGTTGCCTTCCTTCTGCCTTTAGGTGTTTGGTTTCACTGTTACAATATCTCTGCAGCCAACAGGAGCCAAGATTTCAGTTATAAAATGATTGTCATGGAATTGTTCCTCAAGTATGTGCTCTGCTGAAACAATGCTGCTCCCCCATGTACTGTCCAAAAGCCCAACAGTTACTCTATCATCTGCAGAGCATTTAGGAAAGGCAAATGTGTTATGCTGCTATTGTAAAAACCGTCTGCACAAAGCACAGTTCTGCAGGATCAGCCTCTTGAGTTTGTTTATAGCCTATACATAGAGATTATATAAATATATGGCAGAATAGGTATTCTCCTGCACTAAGCACAGTTCTGCAGGAACATTCCCCTTCATATGCACTAGTGATGTGGAGGTCGACAAACTCAACCTGAACTTGCCAGACCCGGCTTTCCCCATCCATTACATTTCTGGCCTATGTGATCACATCACAAAAGTGACGGGGCAGACACATGTCTATACAACCGGAAGTTGGAAGCAGATAGTCTAAGGTGGTGCGGGTGGAAACGGGAGGCAAACGGTGCAGTCAGGCAAGACCAGACACGCCTGTCCCACTGGTATCAGGCCGACACGCTCATCACTAATACACACATAGCCTCTACAGAGAGAGATACCATAAAGCTAAAACCAGCAAAGGTATTCTCTTGTATTAAACACAATTCTGCAGGAGCAGCCTTCTAAGTTTGCTCATAGTCTGTACAGAGAGATACCATATAACTATGGCAGCATATCTATTCCCCTGTACTAAGCACAATTTATCAGGAACGGCCCCCTAAATTTGCTCATAGTCTGTACAGAGAGATACATAAAACTATGGCAGCATATCTATTCCCCTGTACTAAGCACAATTTAGCAGGAACAGTCCCTTTAAAGGATGGAGACACTTTGGGGTGCCAAATGTTAGGCACCCCCAAGTGATTGTAGCGACTTACTAAAAACCCGGGCCAGTGCTCCTTTCAGGAGAAATCTGCACCGGGACCGGTTTATAGGAGTGACCACCACCGAGACTGCCACTTCCGTCTTCGCGCAGCTGTGCATGCGCATTAGAACGGAAAGCCGAACTTTAACTTTAAAGTCGGCTTTTTTCGTTCATATTCACATGCTTCAGTCCAGGGAAATGTGCAGCTGCGAGAATGACGGAAGTAGCTGTCTCCATGGTGCTCACTGCTATAACCTGGGGCCAGTGCAGATTTCTCCTGATAGGAGCACCAGCCCTGGGTTTTGGTAAATCGCTACAATCCCTTGGGGTGCCTAACATTTGGCATCCCAAAGTGTCTCCAGCCTTTCCTTCTCCTTTAAGTTTGCTCATAGTCTGTACAGAGAGATACCATAAAACTATGGCAGCATAGGTATTCCCCTGTAATAAGCACAATTCAGCTGGAACAGTCCCCAAGTTTGCTCATAGTCTGTACAGAGAGATACATAAAACTATGGCAGCATTTCTATGCACAATTCTGCAGGAACAGCCCTTAAATTTGCTCATGGCAGCATAGGTATTCCCCTGTACTAAATACAATTCTGCAGCAACAGTCCTCTAGGTTTGCTCATAATCTTTACAGAGAGACACCATAAAACTAATACCAGCAAAGGTACTAAACACTTTTCAGCTGGAACAACCCATACATTTTGCTCATAGACTGTATAATGAAATACTGTACAACTTTGCTAGCAGGAGCAACCTTCTAAGCTTGCTCATATTCTGTACAGAGAGATAGCATAAGTTATTTACTGTCCCAGAATAAAAATTCAGAACAACATCCAAGCACTTGCATTGATCAGTATATGGAACAAACTGTTGGTGCCTTTGCTTCCCATTGAAATGAACAGGGAATGCAATGCCTATAGCTGGCAGTGTCAGGCATGGATCCATTTGGTGGGAATGTAGAATTGTGTGTGGTTATCTATAGACAGCTATTGATTCTGTCTGCTGCAAAAGGACTTTGGACATACCCATGGGAGTGGGAGGGCTCACAGTACAGATCTTTATAGATTGTTGCAGTGCTGCTTCCATCATCCGCCGACAGCTAAAGAGAGAGTTGCTGGGAGTAGTAGTTCAGCAGCAACATTTCCTAATTGTACCCATATGAACCAGGAATCTGAGATCAACCACCCATGTTTTCCTATCTCATCCCTTTCTCCCACCGCACAGGGAGGAGGTTCCACATACTGCGCTGGGCTAGTGCTGCCGCTTCCCATGATCTGTGCTGTGTTGACAGGTCTGTGGCAGGGAAGGAATGCTGTGAATTGTTCCTTGCAATTACCATAGTGCTCGCTGCTTATGCCTCCGTTTAGATCTGTACATAGATAAAGCGGCCGGACACTAAGAAATGGGGGAAACTTGACCTTTAGGGTTTTCTGTAATAACTTAAAACAAACAGTTGGTTAATTTCACATGATACAAGCATATCCCCCTAATCCCCTGTGTGTGAATTGCTAGCTCTTGCACGCAGACTTCTCGGTCTATGTTGTGTGGTAACTTTTATGTGTGTTCTGAAGACAAACCAACAATAATCAAACAGGTTATTACTAATATGGGATCTATTTAATAATTCAGTCAGATTGGCGTGTACATATCCATAAATATTGCTCCCTTCAGCAGCCATTTTGAAAATGTTTTGTGAGTCACTTCACTCACTGATCACCTGACAGGAAAAAAAGCAGGTTCAGATTGTAACAGGAAGTAGGGTTAGATTAAAAAACCTGCCCATTGACTAATGTAACCTTAGCATGTGATACCCTGCAGGCCCAAACTTTGAGTCAAAATTGGCCCGGGCGCAGGCCCACACTGCCCCCACAGACCCAATAAATAGTGACACTTGGTGGAAACCTACAGGAGCCCGTCTGACATTTCTAAAGATTGTCAGTCTGGGCTGGAGCCCTTGGTTTGTGTGAACTCAATGCCTTAGCATTTAGGGTTCTAGTTCCACTTTATGTGCCGGATCTCTATTTTTGTTGCCAGGAATTCCTGTCTTTTGAGTGTAAAATGTGCTGTGCATGCTGCACTAGAAATCTGGCCCTGAGCACAGGAGAATTATGTGCTGGTTTGGGGGACATCCAGGATTGGACTGGAGCATTGGGTCCAAACTTCAGGGGCCCATGTTTGAACACCAGTGCCGCTCCTGATTGTTTTTTCCCAGTGTCCCGCCTGCCCAATCCCACCCTGGTTACATCAGAGGCCAGAAGCACCCATACGGAAAACTTTGTGACTTTCGGAACCTGCGCAGTAGAGCTGAACCGGTAAATGCTCCTACTGTGCATGCGCCGACAAATGCCACAGATTCCAGGAAGAAGATGGCTGGGGGAAAAGATGGCGCGTGCAAACTCCTTGGTCAGGACCTGCCCTGAGGGAATAAGTAGCAACTTAGGGGCATTAGCCCAGGAGGGGGCCTATGGGGGAAGGGGGCTACAGCGGGAGGGGGAGGGATTTAGTGCAGGATGGGTAGACTTCTTCTTTAAGCATCCCTAAGTGTGTTGGGGGTAGAAATTGTAGGCAGAAAGTATGAACTACACAGACGATTTGCACACGTTTTTGGCAGATCCGACTCACTGCACAAAAACGCAGGCGTCAAGTCGGATGTGACGGCAAACAAGGTAAGAAATACAAATGTCTGGATGGTGTTGCAGCGTTCATACGACACAATTGTCTGATGCAGATGCTGCGTCTGCATCCAAAAGTCGTGTCATGTCAGATGAACACTGCAACACCATCAGACATTTATATTTCTTACCATGTTTTCTGTCACATCTGACTTTCCACCTGCGTTTTGGCGCACCACATTGGATCTGGCAGAATCTCATTCAAAACGCTTGTGTAGTTCTACCCTAAATCCGTTATAATCACAATAGTTGACTCAGGGCATGTTCGTCACTGGAGTGTTAACTGAGGAGAGATGGCTCCTACTACATTGTCTCAATAGTCTGATTAAGGGCTCATCCAGACTAGAAGATTCAAGGAGATTCGCCGTGTGTGAATAGACGCAGGCGACTTTAGCGCTAGCGGGTGCAAGATATGAGCAAGCCACTCAAGGAGATTAGTCGCCTCAAAGACGTGGCGTTTTGTCGACAGGCGACGAATCTCCTTGAATCTTCTCATCTGGATGAGCCCTTAGCTACGAGTGCAGAGAAAGGCAAGGGTCAGGCATTTCAATAGCAATTACAAGTACAAATAACTCTAAAATTGTTGGTAATTTGTTTGTGAAGTACAAACACTGCTCTTGGAGCTACAAAATTGTTCATGCGTTAATGCCGCAAAATCTCCTTTTCTGTCTGCTCTTCAGTCATGTTTTTTTTTTCTTTGTTAAAGGTGTGATTGTTTAATCTAAATTAAAGGGAGGGGCCCCAAAGCAAAAATATTCTGAGAAAGAATAAGGAAACTTGTTCCGCAGCCTCTTATCCTCTTCTGTTTGTGGTTTAACCCTTTCTAAGGAATGTGCATGATGGGGAAAGGGTTAAGAGCTGATGTCATATCCCTAAAAGACTCCATCTGTTTCTAGTGCCATTAACAGCTGTTCCTAGTGCCTGTGTCTGGCTCTGAGAGATTCTTGCAGTAGCCGCTCTGGGTAATTACAGAGGAAAAATTGCTCCCCACAAAGCCTTGAAAAAATTACGGTTTTGTATTTGATCGTCCCAACCATTCTTGGGCAAATTGCTGCAAATCCGATGTATAATCATTCTGAGATCTCCTGTTATGGGCACAATCACAGCTAGCGTGACTTTGTCAATGCCGAGCCAAAACATTGATTTTAGGCGTTTAAAGGCAGAGTTCACCATAATAACTTTTACTTTGAATATGGCAGTGATCTTTTGAGACAAATTGCAGTTGGTCTTTAATTATGTTTTTCATGGAAATTTTGTAGCTTTAAAAAAATTTTCCTTGTAGCTCTCCAGTTATCTGGTTGCTGGGGTCCAATTAGGGTTGCCACCTTTTCTTGAAAAAAATACCAGCCTTCCTATATATTCAACTTGTTTTCCTATTAACATTGGGATCAACCATCAAAAATACCTGTCAGGCCGGTAAAATAGCGGCCAGGTGGCAACCCTAGGTCCAATGTATCCCATCAACTAGGACATGGTTTGAAGAACAGAACGAAAAACAAAGAAATAATAAACTCACACCACAATCGCTTTGTGGCTGCCATTATAAATTGCGTGCGGTAAAAAGAGGCAAATAATTGGGAAAAAAAGACCGCTTCAATAGTTGTTAGAAATAGATTACATTTTAGGGGACCAGAAAAAAATGGTCTAAAATAGAGTGGCATAACTATATATCACTTGGCCCCACAAAAAATAATTTTTCAGGCCCCCAATATGTTTAATGGTTGACCTGTTTACCAATATTAATTGAGACTGTATATGAATTAGGGCCTCAAGGGGCCCCTAAACCTCCTGGACCCTCCTGCAGCCACAGGGTCTGCTTCCACTATAGTTACATGTAAATGTAAAATCTGGGAAATGCATTTATTATTATTATTATTATTATTATTATTATTATTATTATTAATAACATGTATTTCTATAGCGCCAACATATTGTGTAGCTCTTAAAAGTGTGTTTATACAACTAAATCACATGAATCACATACATATGGAGTTACGTACAATCACAATCAATGCCGATAAAAAGGTGAGGAAGGCCCTATACAGAAAGAGCTTACAATCTAAAGGTAAGGGAGTTATACATAAGGTGTGGGAATGGGCAAGATTGAATTGAGTGGGTGAGAAATATGGTACTGTATGTAGTGTTGCATTTGGTAGTTAAGAGTGAGGGTAGGCATTCTATTTTGTTCTTACCACAAGATGACAGTGTAAAATGCAGGAGAACTTAAAATCAGAGTGTGTAGCATTAAGGTTTTGCTGTATTTTATGACTAAATGTGAATTTGTAGGTGAAGTAACGCCTTACAGGAAAACTATACCTTTTGATAACGTCTAACTTAATATAGTACTTCCTTTTTACGTTTAGCCACCATTTTGTAAACACTCTGTACTGCCTTAGAGATCACCAGACAGGAAATAATGCAGCTCTAACAGGAAGTAGTCTGGGAGTTAAAGCATTTTCACACATGGGGTTGCTTTATGCAATATATTTTTATAGAGACCTGCAATGGCCAAATGTGTAGTTTCCCTTTAAAGCAAGTTGGCGAGCGCACAGAGTCGTTGTGTGTACCATGGATTTTTACGTTAAACAGATACTGTCACGAGAATTTTTTTTTTTCCAAAATGCATCAGTTAATAGTGCTGCTAAAGCAGAATTTTGCACTGAAATCCATTTCTTTTTTTAATTTCATTTTGAAACCTGACATGGGGCTAGACATATTGTCAATTTCCCAGCTGCCCCAAG
>CM044447.1:122990763-123038130 GCA_024363595.1 Xenopus borealis | reverse complement strand
GTATGGTTACTAGGGTAATTTGGACTCTAGCAACCAGTTAAAATTTCAAACTGGGTAGCTGCTGAATTTAAAAACCACACATAGTAATGAATGAAAACCAACTGCAAATTGTCTCAGAATATCACTCTCTACATCATACTAAAAGGAAATTTAAAGGTGTACAACCCCTTTGAGTTAACTTTTAGCATGCTGTAATATGTCCTCTTTATAGCGACTTTGTAGTTGGTTTTGGTTTGGTATTTTATTTTGTTATATTTTTTAAATTTATTTGCTTTCCACTTCCGAAGCTTTCCAGCTTTCAAATGGGGGTTATTGACCCTAGGAAATAAAAATGATTGTTATATGAAGCTAAAAGTTTTAGTGTTACTTTTTATTGCTTATCTTTCTATGCAGGCCCTTTCCTATACATATTGCCATATATTGTGCAAACCACTGCCTGGCTGCTAGGGTAAAAAAGACTCTAGCAACAAGATAGCTACAGAAATGACAAACTGAAGAGCTGCTGAACAAAAGAGTAACTGAAAAACCATAAACAAATGCAGACCAATTGCAAATTGTCTCAGAATATCAATGTCTGCTTCATACTAAAAGAGTTGCTATGGAATGTTCAGGGTATCCAAACTGCACAGCCTACGGCTTGATGTCAAAAATTGTATTTATATTTTGATATTAAGACTTAATAAAAAAAAATCATTGTAATTTGTATTTCCTTTTCAGATTGAATCGTGGTCCTTGTGTTCTCAAGTTCTTTTTGAACAGAGCATTAATGTACTTTAAGATCTTGGATACAGTTCCCATAATCCTCAGCCAGAACTCACTGTAGCAAAATCACAAAGCCTGTCCAGAAGCCCAGCTGCTTCCTGCCCGATTCCAAATGTTCCAGGCGTGTTCCAAACTTTTATCAAGTTTGTCTGGGACTGGGCACATGCCTAGATAAATTTTAAACAAATTCTGCATGAAAAAATTTTTTTTTTAGCAGTTCTATGGTTGGATCAAAGGGAAGCTTTCCACTTCTAAAGACAAAAAAAAGGTATAACAGTTTTTCAGGAATTTCCAAGACCAGGGAAAATTGGGCACTTTTATATAATGAAGACTTGGTCACTCAGATGATGGTCCCACTGTATTGTTACAACTTCTAATCTCTGGAAAATGTATCAGAAAAGCATGTCTTGGCCCTTCCTGGTAGCTTCTTCTATCCTTAGAATTTATATTACATTATCCCTTGTAATACGAGTGATATTCTGAGTTCCCTGTATAACTCAGCCTGCAGCCTTGTGCCTTTATACGGTCATAGAACAACCCATCAGTGACTTCTAATATCCTTATCATTTACAGTAGGGGGTACATTATGCCTTATAATACATGAGTGATACTCAGTGTTCCCTGTATAACTCGGCCTGCAGCCTTGTGCCTTTATATGTTCACAGAACCCCTCAGTGACTTCTAATATCCTTATCATTTACAGTAGGGGGTACATTATCCCTCATAATACATGAGCGATACTCGGTGTTCCCTGTATACCTCAGCCTGCAGCCTTGTGCCTTTATATGGTCACAGAACAACCCCTCAGTGACTTCTAATATCCATATCATTTACAGTAGGGGGTACTTTATCCCTTATAATACATGAGTGATACTCAGAGTTCCCTGTATAACTCAGCCTGCAGCCTTGTGCCTTTATACGGTCATAGAACAACCCCTCAGTGACTTCTAATATCCTTATTTACAGTAGGGGGTCCATTATCCCTTATAATACATGAGTGATACTCAAGAGTTCCCTGTATAAATCAGCCTGCAGCCTTGTGACTAAATATGGTCACATAACTTCTTATTGACTTCTGATATCCTTATAAATTACAATAGGGGGTATGTTAGTTCCTTACATCCCATCCACTTAATTTTATATTTCTGAGGATATTTCTGCCCCTGTGCACAATTACTGAATGATATAGAGCTGACTCAGCTAGAAGTGCTGTTATTATTGTGTGTAGCTCAAATGCACAGCCCAGAGAATAGAATCTAGCAGTAACCTTACCCAAGTGCTCTATTCCAGCCGTTACTGGAAATTTAGACCAATTGCCAGGCTGAGCCCCCCACATACATATCCCTGTGAATCTGCAGGAGGATTAGGAGATGAAATATGTGTGCAGCAGGGATTGGAAACAGATGTGAGCTCTTTTTACTGTCAAACAGGTCAGCTGTTCCTTGCCGAAAAAGGGCTTGAAGTGTTTTTTTTTTTTTTTATTATTTTTAATATCAAGGGTGATTTGTACCCTAGCAACCAGATGAAACTGGAGAGCTGGTGAATAAAAAGCTAAATAAGTCATTAACAACAAATAAAAAATTAAAATCAATGGCAAATTGTCTCGGAATATCACTCTCTACGTCATGCAAAATGATCAACCCCTTTAAAGCTTAAATTTCCCATTGTATCACTTAAGTGGTCTCCCCCTGTTAGATCTGCATAGGCTCCTATAGAACCTGGAGACCAAACTATGGTATCGGTCTAATTTCACCTATAACCAAACAAGCACATTTAAGTGTACGGCAAACATAAGTACAATAAATTAGGCTAAACCTTCATTGTAAAATCAATGTAGAATGTAATGTTAAATTTCTGTTGTAGTGCTCTCCCTTGACTCTCTATAGGCTTTTCAAGCACCCACCATTGTTCTTCCTTTGTATGTGCAAGTCCCCCCTGTTAGTTATGTGGGTGTCTGGACTTTAATATCATGCATTTTTGGGTCAGAACAAGGGGTAGGAATGAGAGGCAGCTGCCTAGGTCACAGCTCCCGGGGGGCACAAAAAATAAAAATGCCTGCGATCAAGGAGAGACGAAGTTGGCCAGTTTAAATATATTGCAATATTTGGACAAAAAATCCCTGTTTTGTTTAAAGGGTAAGGCATGGGTTGAGTGCAGAGGACCTCTTGTATTTGGAACCAGCTGACAGACGTTTGCCTAGGCCCTCTTTAGAGAGAGAGAGAGCAAACAGTGCATGTATCCTTCAATACAGACATTTAGGGCAGCAAAGCTAACATTTACAGCATGGGTGGTGGAGAATAATGGTGTTCTTTGGCTTTAGCCAAAGAGGCGCCTAAGGGTTTAAATCATGCAAGGAGTAGCAAGGTGTCTCTCTTGGGGTGTCGGGGGAAACCTTTTGAATGTGACCGTGTGGTGACCTCTAACAGTGACAGAATCATAGTGAGGCATTGTTTCACCATATTTATGAAGGTTCAGAAGAGGTACATTGATGACATTCTTTGACGAGTTTCTCTAGTTACACACACATACAGTACGTACCGATCATTTACACAGTCATAGCCAGAATTGCACCTTAAGTGTATTCCATTCATGTATCTTCCATCCTCTTTACTTTAGTAATCCTTCAATGAAATCTGTCGCAAACAAAGCATCAAAACCCTCATTATTATATTGTGTCAGTGGCAAGGAGTGATGTTCTCAGCTGCTGCTTAGTTTCATTAGGCTAGGGACAGACAGGGAGATTCGGGGAGATTCAGTAGCCTGGCGTTTAATAGCAGGCGACAATCTCCCCGAACGTCCTTCTCCCTGTCTGTCGCTAGTTGAAATGTAAAAGCGCCGGCTCTGTGCACACGCGGTGCGGCGATTTCCGGAATCGCCCGAAGTTTCCTCACGAAGTAACTTCGGGCCATTCCGGAAATCGCCGCACCGCGTGTGCACAGAGCCGGCGCTTTTACATTTCAACTAGCGACGGACAGGGAGAAGGACGTTCGGGGAGATTGTCGCCTGCTATTAAACGCCAGGCGACTGAATCTCCCCGAATCTCCCTGTCTGTCCCCAGCCTAAGTACTATAGAGATCATAATCTTCCTTCTGATATAGATAGTATAACTCTAGCCTTCAGTCTGGGCAGAGTATGTGCTTCTTTCTTCTTGTCTATGCTGTTCATCTTGTAGTGAAAGAGTGTCTTTGTAGTTGATCATTCTGTTGTAAGTGTTGGGTCAGACAAGCAGATTCGGGGATATTTAGTCGCCAGGTGACTAATCGCCTCTTCTGCCCAGCGACAATCCCCCCCAAACTGCCTTCTTCCTGCCTTCTGTGTGCTTCAATGAGGAATCACGTGCACTAAAGCACTCGCTGCACTGCGATTTCCAAAGATGCCCGAAGTTGCCTCATGAGGAAACTTTGGGTGACTTTGGAAATCGAAGCGCGACGACTAAATCTCTCCAAATCTGCTCGTCTGCCCCTATCCTAAAGCCATTCTGTTTGCCCCACTCCCCTTAAGCTGGCCATTCACAGGGAGATCCGCTCATTTGGCGATGTCGCCAGAAGAGCAAATCTCTCCCCGGTATAGGGGCCCAACGATCGTATCACAATGCAACCATACGGGCGGTAGGATCGCAGGACCGCATCAACAGGCAGATTCACCCACCATCCAATGGGATTTTTTTACCCTGCCGATCGAGATCTTATATCGGCCCTTGCATGGCCACCTTTACTCTAGGTACATATATGACCATTCATTCTTGTCTTTTCTCTGGCCCGATTATTTCTTTGGTGCCACTAAACTTTCCCCGTGCCATTTATGAAAAATTTAATTCAAAGCAACTTTCTTATATGCATTCATTCAGTATTTTCAGTGGTTATAAATTTATTTGTAAATATAATTGTGATTGGAAACCATATTTTTGGACATTTTCTAAATCTTTGCACTGCTGGTTCTGACTCTTCAAACAATGCATCAGAAGACAGCTGATTTAACAGAGGAGAACCAGCGTGCTACAATTTTTGTAGTCAGAACTGGAGAACTGAAAGGGATAAACACAAGCACATACCTCTTTTGGGGTAATGAACTTTTTTCCCCTAGCAGTGGTGCAATATTTAAATCTTCCCCCTTCCTGCTCAAGTCAAAATGTATCCCCAGGCTTTTGTCAGGCTGACACCTTTCCCTTAACACACAGCTAAATCTCTTAAGTGTTTCTGCAAACTTTCCTGGCACTGGAGATTAGAACCTGTGAGTGATGGAGAGGCTTCTGGGGGTACGGATTTGATTTGCTAGAAAGTGGCCGTGTGATTGAGCAGAAAGCTGTGTCTGCAGGATAAATCCGCTCTCTCTCTCTGAATAGCCATATAAGGGCATGGATAGACCCCTTTCTGCTGGTGGAATCCGACTGCATTTTCTTTTTTTCTTTTTTAAGAAAAGCAGACGGATTAGTTATTTTGGGTATTGGGTCATATTCCAATTAAACCCTCCTTAAGGGCATTTGTTTAGGGATATACTTGTATATACCTTAGAAAATAACCCTTTTCCTGAAAATGCCTGCTTCACTCTTTTAAAGGAAATGTAAACCCAAAAGTAAAATGCTGCTTAATGAAATATGACATTCTAAGAAGCTTTCCAATTTACATTCATTAAAAATATGTATTGATGTTATACTGCTTTGTGTATTTAACTGTGAGCAATATTTTGATGTCCTGTACAGAATTCACTGGATTCTGTAACATTGCTTCAAAAATCAGAACCAACAATGTAAAGCAACACACTTCTTTAAATAGTTGTTAAATTACTTTTAAATTTTAATGCTCAAAAATGTCCATCACAAGCCTGCAGCCTTCATACTATTACAACGTCTTTAAAAATATTTCCAGCGTATACATTCTATGCACTAGCCAAAGCCCAGAACACTAAGAGGTGGTAGCTGTTCATTCTGCAGCTCTCTAATTTAAAATGTATACATCCATCTGGTTGCTAGGGTCCAGCTCAACCTAGCAACTGGTTTGAATGCCAATGGAGCAGGAGAGACTCTGATTAGAAAGATATTGCTTATTATCTATGGAATTTTACCAGTTAGTGTTAAGTTGAACTGCGACTTTAATACACATTTTGCACCTGGATGAAACTGTGAGATCTATTTATTGGATTTTTTTGGGACTATAATTTCCAGTTTCTTTTTGTTTCCGTGTGGACTGCTCCTTCTATTACTGAATATCCAAAATAACTTTCTTCCCTTCCGACGCCTTCACACATTTCCTGTCTTGTGTTGCTCTGTCCTCTGGCAGCCTGCGGAGGTGCAATTACCCATAATCCCTGAGAGAAAGCACAGGTAACTGTCATACTAGTAGAAGGTCGCTCGCCTCGTTTCCTATAACTCTCCGTTTCCACCCACGAACGACTAGTGAGGTGAATTGAATTACCAGGCCTTGGTGACTAACGCTCTTGTCTCCTGAAGATTTGGAATGTGCAAATTGTGTTTGTAGGAGTCATTCCATATCGATCTCTCCTTGTGAGAACCTCCAATTTCTGCCATCGACTTCAGTTTTTCAGGATACATGAACAGCAACTGCAGACATGTCAACACGCATGTTTCATGCGTCATTCTGTTTTTTGTCCCAGTCACCTATAGTACCAGGTTCCCTCTCCCGATAATTTTCACCTGATTTAATCCTAACCCTGCAATTTAAGAGGCGTATGCAAATAATAAATAGATCAGATAAGACAGCTCGTATTTAAATCCGTGTGTAATATGGAAAATGGTTTGGGATAATCCCAAACTGAAAAACTGCCATTTTAAGTACGAAGACCGTGGGTTCATATGAAGCTGGTCAATCCCACACATACACCAAGGCCAAGAGCACCCTCCATGTTAGGTTTCATCAACCAATGAATGCACAGAGGCGGGTCTTTTCCTCCCACACTTCTAGTTGCTGTTGGAAACTGCATTACTTCCTGTCGGGTGATAAGGGAGCATACAATAACCTAACAAAATGGCCGTTCAAGGGAAAAGATATAGCTATTTAATGATATTTGTATGCCTTTTTGATGAATTACTTAATTGATTGCTTCTTAGTGATCATAGTAATGACCTGTTAGTCAAAATCTATAGTTCAACTTAAAGTGATACTGACACTAAAAAATGAAATTTAACATATGAATGTACATTAATTGTTACTAGGGTTGCCACCCAGCTGGTATTTTACCGGCCTAGCCGGTAAAACACCAGCCAAGGCCGGGGCCGGTATTACAAATTTACCGGCAATGTAGCTGCCGGTAAATTTGTAATACCCCTTTAAAAAAGGCCCTTGCCTTGCATTATTTCCTATGAAAACTTACCTTTCTCGCGTCTTCTGCCGATCGCTTGATGTGGCCACGCCCCTTTGTGTTGACCCCGCCCCTTTTTGTGTCACGTCCCGCCCCTTTACAGCTCCGCCCCCGCCGGCCGGTAATAAATTTGGCAAAAGGTGGCAACCCCAATTGTTACCTATAGGTCATGTTGATAATTTTTTGCTGAAAGGTTTGTTTTTGTATATAACTGTTAGCTGAAATGTCTAAGCCTGACTCTCTGACACCCTGACACTCTTACTTTGCCAACCTAACAGTCCCATCTCAGTCTGTTAGTTACAGTTTGTAATGATAATAGATGCCGGGTGCACAAATATGGCAGCCCCCTCATACAGGAACATGGGGGGATCAGCCAGGTAATGTAAAAGCATCATGCAAATACTTATGGCAAAGTTAGAAGTAGCTTTCAAAGCCAGTTATTATAATAGAGGTAAAAAAGGGTTTGACTTCAGGTGTCAGAATCTCTTTAAAACCCACCTGAAATTACCTCAGGAGCCGCCAGAGTTGGGCTTGCTGGGTGGATGTCTGTGGTGATTGCGTCCGCCTCTGTGAATTAACCCTGTATCAAGCATTTGAAATAAAAGTTCTACTCATGGGTGCAGCAATAGGATCAGCATGGGAGGTGTAGTTCTGACACAGCCAAGGGGCTTCTGAACTTAAGTCAGATGATGGATTTGTCCAGGTTTTCCTATTGTGTTACACATGCAGCACTGGATTGTGCCAATAAAACCCAAATGCCATGGTTTTACATGGAACAATGAGTACCACAAGATCCCCTTCCCTGCCAGCCTCTATTTTGGAAGTTTTGTCGAGATGTTGGGGCGGGGGGGTCTCCTCCTCCTCCTCCTCCTCCTCGAACACAGTGAGAAGGAATTGGCAGTCGTGCCAGGGTCAAGCTATTGTCTAGCTGCCTTGCTCATGGCTCAGGAGGGAGAGTCTTCTAAATAATAAAAGTTTTTCACTTTTCTTTGTATTTGTGTCAAGAAACATTTAGCCTTTGAGTAAGGACCACTGGCAGGCACCAGGAACAAACTGCCTAGACCTTTGTCTTTCTCTTACAAGCTTTGTGGGATAAAGGGGCTGCAGTGGGACTATATTTTTATATAATACCTATATAAGACTTAAATATAAAAGCATAAATGTTTTGGCTGTGTCCCAACTAGGGTTTCACCAAATCCAGGATTCGTTTTAGGATTTGGCCTTTTTCAGCAGGATTCAGATTCAGCCGAATCCTTCTGTCCGGCCAAACCGAATCTGAGTCCTAATTTGCATATGCAAACTATGAAGTAAAAAGAAAGTTTCCCCCTTCTCACCCTTTGCATTTTCAAATTATTATTTTTATTTGGTTCTGTATCTGGCCAAATCTTTCTTTATCAGCCGAATCCAAGTGGGAATCATCCTTTTTGCTATTTACTGTTGACAAGCCGACATTTATTTAAAAAAATGCTGAATGGCATTGGTATGTGACATTGCCCAAATGTTCACATGTCAGCACATCTGAAAGCACTGTAGCCTTAAGCCTTTCCCTTTAATTTCCATACATCATTCTTATTCCAAATCTATTTTTGTACCTCCTGCCAAAAATATATCTGGTTGTGAGCTATAAAAGTGATTGTGTGCGTGGAAACCTGTCATTCACATTCCCTGGCACTCACTACTGCTCGCGGTGACTCTGTACTAATCTCATGGCAGGGTTCATGGTAAACAGTATTTGTTATACAAGCAAGTAAAGGCCACAAACACCTCAGGGGAGCAAATGGTGTGACACCCCAAGTTTGGAGGAAGAGGTCTTGGCCATATCTGACTTAACTAGCTCATGAAAGGCAATATGTGTTCATTGGTAACCGTGGGAATTTTTGTCCAGGTCGACTGAAGTGAAAACATGCTATAAGCAAACATTTGATTGGTTGTTAAGATCAACAAGACCATGGCACACTCTGCCTTTGCTTCTACATCCCCCAATCGCCCCCTCCTTGCAGTTTATATTCCCTTCTTATTTTATTCCAGTGCAAGTTCTCATCCATGGGAGAGAGGGAAAAGGAAACCCAAACAGTCCTCTGTGGTTAATTTTGTGGAGTGGGATTTCAGACTCCTGAACAGGTTTAACTTCCATCTGTTGCAATTTGCTAATTCCCTAGGGCCGGAGTGTATATTTCACACTATAAATGACACCTGTTGCTCTCTGAGCCACCATAACACACACTGCCCACGTGACTCTCTGTATTCGGATCTGTGTGAGTCACCTTACACCCCCTACTTCCCCAGTCCGTACCGTATATTTGTTTTTCATTTTTGCTCTGAGATGTTTCTGTGTGTTTAATCCTCAGCAGAGCCTGGGGCTTTACACTTTAGCACGGATTTGCACTGACGTCAGCAAGGGTTCTGCTCGCTTACATTGAGTAAATGCCACCAGGTTAAAAGCACACCCCTGTCTATTTAACTTTCCTTTTTATATTAAGATGTTTCTGGTTAGAGGAAACCAGTCATTGTGCATTATGGAAAAAAAATGCCATTGCAATTGAAAGCAGTATTTCTATCCCATTCTTTTCTCAGGTTCTGATTCTTGTAGCAGAAGCCAATTCTTCCCTAGGTTTGTTAATCATCCTGCTTCTGCTAGATTGTTTCATGACTCTGAAACAGCAGTGCATAGCATATCACCAGTCCGATACTAATTGCAGTAGAAATTTCATTAATAAATACCTCTACAACCACTGCAAAATAACTTTTTGGGTGGTGGTATCATTATTGCCACTGAAATGTACCTCATCTCAATATTCCCTCTATTACCTTATTTGCCCCCCTTGTCTTCACAGTTCCTTTTGTTCACCCTCTCTCCTCTCATTTCATGCCCCCTCCTTCTTTATCCTTTGTGCTGGGAGAATTTTAGGAGGCCGTGCCATGTCCTGTAACCAACAACCCCTGTGCTCGCTTTCATCTGCCTTTCTCCAAGGCTTGCAGGAAGGATTACAATAATGTGAGCTTTGTTCGCTCCAGGCCCCCTCCCGTCCTGCCAACTGGCACGGCTGTCATCCTGGGCCTTTCCGCCTGCTGAACGTAACCACCAAGTGCAGGTCTCCTAGAGAAGTAAATATTGGTGTGTGTGTGAGTAGGTGCCCAAGGTGGCTGATGAGTGCATGCGAGATGGAGAGTCCTGGTGCAGCTGCTTTCAGGGCCAGATTTACATAGCGGGCGCCCCTAGGCCCACTGCCGTTCGTCGCCCCTAGGCCCACTGCCGTTCGTCGCCCTTTATTTACAAATTTTCATCATTAGGACCGGAGCAATGGGAATTGACGCATGAGAAATGTATTATTATTATTATTAACATGTATTTCTATAGCGCCAACTTGTTTTGTAGCGCTGCAAATGTAAAAAACTATCATCTCCTGTGTATCCCCACAGTGTGAGTGTGGCTGGGCAGCATGCCGCCCCCTAAAATCCTGTCACCCTGGGCCTAGGTGGCCTCTCCACAAATCTGGGCCTGGCTGCTTTGTGCACATTGTAGCCTACAAATGCTCTTTTGCTTATGTGCCGCATATCTGCAGCCGTACCTCGAATTCACTGACCTGTGCGGCATCGCCCCGTGAATCACACAAACTCCCAGCATGCCGACAAGCCAAAGGAACCTGCTAGTCAACTTTTAGTTAGAGCATGCAGTTCTTTTGTCTGGTTTCCCCCATGCACCCGGCACCAAAATCTGTTTCTTTTGTACATTCATTATCCATGCTCACTGTTTTTATTGTAAATGTAATTATTGCTCAAAGTTGTATCTGTCTGCCCCTTTCTATTCTCTGGGTCTGACTCAAGATCAGACTTCGAGCCGGAACCAGCAGTGCAGAAAACAAACTACCAGGCAGATACCGCTTTCACTTAATTTAGAACAATGGAATATATTTAATGCATAGAAAGTCCTTTTCTTTCATTACACAGAAAACATTCCCCTTTAAATATTTTTATACAGGACTGTGAATGTTACATCTATAATGATTAGTCTGTTATTTAATATCTACTTATAGTTATATGCGCTGTTACGGCTGTTTCTTCCTACACAACTCCCTTGCTCTTTGCTGCTTCCATTACCCCATACGATCATATATATATGAATTATGTTCTCTTTAAAGGAACCCTACTGTAAATAAGGATATTAGAAGTCAGTGAGGATATAAGAAGTCACTGTGACCATATAAAGGCACAAGGCTACAGGCTGAGGATTTAATAAACAGTGGGAAGCAGGCTGCAGTGTGTAAGTGGATCAATCTGAAACAAGCAATTGTGCTTCCTGGGCTCCATGTCTTCCCATTGGCCTCGCATAATCAGACAGGGCTGTACCATCCCTGGGGAAGTGACACCCCTTAGGTTTGGTGCCTGACAGGGAGGGGAGAGGCAGCAGCAGTCTGAGTGAAACCTCACTTGACATTTACGTGTTTTGTTTTTATTTTTGGCTCTTCACTAATGAGCAAAACATCACCATCTCATTAGAATCCTGGAATCTCCTTTTCAGTTTTTTAAACCCTTTTTTTCTTTTTAATAATCGGCCAGGTCATTCCTCACTCATGGTCCCAAATGGCCTATTGATTAGGTTTAGGCCCGATGCCTGGTGCAGACGTTGGAATGCCTCCAGTCCATCTGTTGCCACCGACATGCTAGTAAAATTTACGATCTGCAGCAGAATGAACAATCACATGACTATATAGAATAGAGACAATACAAAATAGGTTGGCTCTAGGGAGCATTGCGATTGGCTGACAAATACACACCTCTCTGTGCTTTTGTTTAGCTATAGAGAATGCACCTCTGGTTTCATGATCAGAGCTGGAGAGGAACACACACACACATACACACACATACACATACATACACACTCATAGGCACCATCCCCTCCTATAGGCAATTACAGCAGTAACCCAGAGATCTCTAATGTTACAGTAATACAGACCCAGACCTACTTATTATTATTATTATTATTATTATTATTATTATTATTGTCATCACTTAACATGTAGGCACAGATCTTGCAGCCCTGTGGGAAGATATTAGGATTATGCATCCAATCAGAGACCGGTTAGAATGCCTCCGTGAGATAAATATATGCTACAATAGGGACAGCCGCCCGCAGTAGGAAGCTCATGCACTTCAAAGCACTTGGTGTTGACACGGGTGTGAAAATAATCCTTTTATGTTGCGGGTCGCTCTGTCGTCAGATGCAGGAAGTCTGGCTGTATGGAAGATCCTCTTTTGGGAGCTTTCAAAGCAATCCTGCGACTCCTACACATATCTGACCATTAACTGCTTTTTCCTTTTTTTTCTATCCCAACTGTAAATAAATACGGAGACTGTGGCCAAATTAAAAAGCATTCATTCCCTGAATAGCAGTGTGTATGTTGATCTGGGGGCCATTCCAAAGCCACACAGGCTTTTTAAAAATTGAAGGCAGCTGTACGCCCCCAATCACTATAATTAATTTTCAACATATTTTTGAGTATAACCATAATTAACCATAATTTAAAATAAGTGAATGTACGGTGGATTAGTGTGCTGTTTTAAGCATTTTTCAATTTTTTTTTTTTTTATTTATTACAAGATATTACGGTATATAGGTACTGTTAATATGAATTAATTTTGTTACAACAGCGCCACCCGCTGGTCATTTTCCAAACAGTCTGACCACCAAGTAGTCAAGGAAGTTTTCAGGAGAAAGAGGCTACTCTGATGTTCTTCTGCTTAGGAAAGATGTGAGAAAGGTTTCTAATTTTCTTTGTAAACAGAAGAACATCAGAGCAGCCTCTTTCATTCTCCTGACAACTTCCTTGACTACTTATTGGTCAGACTGGTGGAGAAATGACCAGCAGGTTGCACTGTTGTAACAAAATTCATTCTTAGTAACGTATCCCTTAATATCTTGAAATTTAAAATAAATGAATGAATGTACATTACAAAAGAGCTATGAATAGCACCCTCATCAATTTTACATTCACTTATTTTTAAGGTTTACTTATCCTTTAAAGGGGTTGTTCACCTTCCAAATTCTTTTTTTTTTCTGTTCAGTTGTTTTCAAATTGTTCCCCAGAAATAAAGACTTTTTTCAATTACTTTCCATTATTTATCTTTTACTGTTTTTGCAAAATCTAAGTTTAAAGTTGAATGTTGGTGTCTCTGGTGTTTGAGTCTGGCAGCTCAGTAATTCAGGTGCAGACTCTAAACTGATACAGTTTTGCAACATTTAGTTGATCCATTTCACAGCAGCATCTCTGGAGTATTAGCAACTATTGTATCAATTCTAACAAAGATAAGAAATGGATCCATTAAATGTATCAGTTTAGAACAGTTGGGGGGTCGGCGACCCCCCCCTCCCAGAGCTGCTTTAGGAGGTGAAAAATGACACTTTATACTTCAATATTAGAAAAACGGTTACAAATAGAAAATAGACAGTAATTGGAAAAAGTCGTTATTTCTGGTGATCTATCTGAAATCAACTAGTTGTTTGAAGGTGAACAACCCCTTTAAAATATGCTTTGATTAATTTGGTGGATATTTTTCCCCATTAATCTCCCTGCTTGCTGCTATTTAGAAGAAGAGTCCAGGCCCAGACTGGCAATCTGTTAGTTCTGGCAAATGCCAGAGGGGCTGCTGTAAGTTGCCAATGAAAGTGACTATTAAGTGGGCTAGTGGGGGCTGTTTGGGCCTCTGTGTAGTAGTAATGGAAGGACCTGTTTTGAATCCTAGTCCAGTCCTGGAAGAGTAGTTGCAATACTTTCTATTGTAAGCGTTGGTGGCATAAATACAGTTTTTTTTTTATACTTTTTGTAAATCTATTGGTTGGTTCTTTTGCAGCCCACCACGCTCCCCCAGGGGACAATAAACATGAACCAGTGCATCGATGTCATCGACGGGGAGAACCGAACCGGGCAGAAGTTCTCGCTTTGCATCCTCACCCCAGAGGAACATTTTATTCGGGCCGAGAACAAGGAAATTATCAATGGGTGAGTGCCTGTGTGTGTATGTTGTTTATACAGTGAAACTTTGTGTGCACAGTGCCAGGCAGCTGCAGGCAAAAGCCAACAACACATGCTCACATTTCATACACCAAAAGAAAACTGCCTCTCACTTCTACTTTATTTCCATTTGTAAACTTAGAAATCCTTCTTTCACCCCAGTAGCCCCCATCTGTAATAACCCACAGCAGGGTGAGTGTCTACTCTCAATGGGCATGAAGGCCTGTTATAGAAATTTAAAGTTAGTCTAACCTGCGCTCAGTAAAATGTCATTAATGGGTTATTCACCTTACCTTTAGCTAGATGTAGATTCCCTTTTTTTTTTATCGTTTTTCCAAAATATAAAGTTCCTGTCTCTGGTGTTCTTTAAACTGTTACAATTTTGCAACATTTAGTTGATCCATTTCTCAGCAGCATCTCTGGAGTATCAGCAACTATTGTATCAATTCTAACACCTGTAATGAAATATAGATTTAGAACAGTTTACAGAGTCGGTGACCCCCTGTGCTGCTTTAGAAGGTGAAAAATAACACTTCAATATTAGAAAAACACATAGAAAATTCTTTATATCTGAAACCAACTGAACTGGAAAATATGTTGGAAGGTGAACGACCTTTAGGGTAGGGACAGACAGGGAGATTCGGGGAGATTCTGTCGCCTGGCGTTTTTAGCAGGCGACAATCTCCCCGAATTTCCTTCTCCCTGTCTGCCGATCGTAAAAGGGACAAAGCGCCAGCGCCTTTGCAGACGCGGCGCGGCGATTTCCGGAATCGCCCGAAGTTTCCTCAAGAGGTATTTTTATTATTAACATGTATTTCTATAGCGCCAACTTGTTGCGTAGCGCTGATCTTCGAGCGATTCCGGAAATCGCCGCGTCTGCACAGGCGCTGGCGCTTTGTCCCTTTTACGATCGGCAGACAGGGAGAAGAAAATTCGGGGAGATTGTCGCCTGCTAAAAACGCCAGGCGACAGAATCTCCCCGAATCTCCCTGTCTGTCCCTACCCTTAAGGCCCATTGAGTGTATTCTAAAGTGAGTCTTGTGCATTCTCTCCGTCATCTGTAGCCATCCAAATATATGCCAACTACAATTCCCAGCATCCTCAGAAAGCCCCAGGCAGTGGATACTGGGAATTTTAATCTAGTAACAGCTGTATGGCCTCTGCTGTGTCATCTGTGATTTTTCTGTTGCTCTCTCTCCCATGTTCTAATTATTTCTCTCCCATCTGCTCTGTGTCGGCTTGTTCTACTGTCTTGCTGTAATCCATCCTCCCCCTGGCCCTCACAGCTGTCTCTGCGCCTCCCCCTACTCTTCATTTTATGGTCTCTCCCTCTCTTTCCACTTAGTTCTTGTGTTTGCAATGCTTCACTGTGCGTTGTGTAAACTCTGTGCTGCTCTCTTTGCTCTGGCGGATGTTCAGTGTATTTCTATCTGCATGCACTTAGCAGACTCTTCTGCTAGGGAAATTCATGGCTTTTGTTCCGCTGAAAATCCAATTTCTGCACGGAACATATGGCCATGATGTCCTATCCGGACTGAGAATTAAAATAGGCCCTGACATTTCAGGTACACAGAGGCCCAAACAGCCCCCACCAGCCCACAAAATACTGACTTTCTACGGTACCTTATAGCAGCCCCTCTGGCATTTGCCAGAACCCACAGGTTGCCAGTCCGGGCCTGCATAATGTTATTAAAAGTGATGTGTACATTCCAAAAACCTTTCCCATTGCACTTCCTACTCTCCCATATAGGTAGGACCAAGATTAATTATGCATGCAAGATGATGTTCCAATGAGAATCCTGCACTCCCACTCCAGACCTGCCCCAATCACAAGGCTAAACATACAGAGAGTACTCAGAGCAGGCAATCTCCTTATTAGAGTATCTTCTTGCGTTGACCTACAGCCTCCACCAAGCTGGGAAACAATTTGATATTGTTACTTTAAATGAATACTGTCATTGGAAAACCAGTTGTTTTTTTCAAAACGCTATATAACAGATTTTTTTAATATTTAATTTTGAAATCTGATATGGGGCTAGACATATTGTCAATTTCCCAGGTGCCCCCAGTCATGTGACTTGTGCTCTGATAAACTTCAGTCACTCTTTATTGCTGTACTGCAAGTTGTAGTTATATAACCCCCTCCCTTTCTCCCCCCCCCCCCCCAGCAGTCTAACAAAAGAACAATGTGAGGGTAACCATATAGCAGCTCCCCAACACAAGATAACGGCTCCCTAGTAGATCTAAGAACAGCACTCAATAGTAAAAGCCAAGTCCCACTGAGACACATTAAGTAGGAGACATAACAGCCTGCCAGAAAGCAGTCCCATATTAAAGTGCTGGTCCAATCACATTACTGGGGGCACATGGGAAACTGACAAAATGTCTAGCCCCATGTCTGATTTCAAAATTAAATATAAAAACATCTGTTTGCTCTTTTGAGAAAAGGATTTCTGTGAAGTCTGCTGGATCACGTCCACTTACAGCATGCGTTGTCCCCTTATTAATATGTTGGGGGATGCTGAGCATTTTAATCTAGCATAGATGAACCTTTTAAAGTGTGGGTGCACCAAATCCAGGATTCCGTTTGGGATTCTGCTGTTTTTCAGAAGGATTCAGAAAAATCTAAGTGCCTGGCTGAACCGAATACCAAAAATCACTTGACTTTTCATTACACAAACAAGGAAGTAAAAAACCTTGCACTGCACACGTGGTTCTTTTTCACCCTCATTTACATATGCTAATTAGGGTACGGAGTCAGTTCAGTATTCAGCCGAATCTGCCACAAAAGGATTCGAGATTTGTCAGATTTCTAAAATAGTGGATTTGGTGCATCCTTTTTTTAAAGTGTGATGTCACTGGGTTGAACCCGATGCTAAACATTCATTCATTCATTATTTCCTCATTGTTTCCAGGTGGCTTGAGATGCTCATTGTTTATCCAAAGACCAACAAGCAAAATCAGAAGAAGAAGAGGAAAGTGGAGCCTCCCACCCCACAGGTAACTATAGGGTGGTAATCCTACTAATTTAGCAGGGCCCTCTCTACCAGGGTTTCATTGATCATTTGGACAAGTCAACATGTAGAATGGGGCCCTAATGCAAATTAATGCGCTTTTCATTCATGGTTTTGCCATGGTCTGGCCAGCAACCCCTCATCTTACCAAAGCATTTTTCCCTTCACAATGGGGATCAATGCTAAGCTTGTGTTATCCATACACTTGCATAAACCGGCTCCTATAATGGCCCTCAATAAATTGCACTGTTGTAATGATGTGAATAAGAAATGTGCACAGCATATATATGTGGGTGGTCTGACCTTATCTGCTCTTGTGGGGGTATGAGATTCCACAGCTGCAATCTTGCTGCTTGTATATAAACGGGCGATGTATTCATGCACAGTGCTGCGTTACAACATAACTCCAGACTGATGTAACACCATAACTAATGTACACAAACACACAGAGTAGCTACATCCGCTGGACTACGGTTAAGGTAGACAAATAGAGGGATAAAAATGTATGTCTTATATCTGTTCCACACACTATAAATATTTACTACTGTCTCCTATTGCTGGCTATGAAAATCTCTATCCAGCTCTCTTTCAGCTACAACTCCCATGCTCTCCTGCTGGCTAGTGGTAGAGGGAATAGGAGTTGCAGTCATTAGAGAGCAGATGACCCTCGGGGAGTTGCAAACAGCCTGGCCAACTCATTTGGCAGGTGTAAGCACTGGTTTGATGAATTTCAATTTTTAGAGGCCCAGGTGAAAGGCTTGATCTTGTGTTTTTTATCTGATGGGTCAGCCATGTATTGATTTTGTATTGCTTGCTAACGCTTATACTTACTCAGGAGCCCGGGCCAGCCAAGATGGCAGTGACCAGCAGCGGAATCCCTGGAGCAGAGAAGGTTCCGGCCACCAAATCCACACTGTGGCAGGAGGAAATTAAAAGTAAAGCGGTTATGGAAAACAGCACTAGTCCCCTCCAGAGCCCGGTGCAGATGCCATCATCCCCTACTGAGCCCATGACAGACGGTAAAACAGGTGAGAGTCCGGTAATTATATTTTTAAAATATTGCAACGGAACCTGCTCCGTCTGTTTTCCCATATGCCCATACCGATTGTATGTTTGCTTCCAAGATGAAGGCCTCGTAAATGGTGATCGCACAGATGGTGGCCGTAAGACTCGCGTAGAAAGTGGATATTTCTCTCTGGAGAAGATGAAAGACTTGAAGACTGAGGAGCAGCCTCCACAAACACCGCCATCACCATCCACGCCCGATGCTCCCAGCAGGTACAGTGACTACAATTCACACAGCCTGGAACTGGACCCATTTTCTCCCCCAGGTACTTTGTCTACTCCTCCACCCAAACAAAGTATGAATGCGGAAGACCATAATGGGCATAGCCCTTTATCCATTGCCAACCGGCAGTATGCCATCCTAGCAGATGTGCCTCGTGCCCGGAGGATCAGCCACAGGGATGCTTTCCAGGTAGAGAAGAAGAGGCTTGAGCAACAGAATCGGGCAAGGAGCCCTGGGAGAGAAGAAGTTGCACGCATGTTTGGCCAGCAGAGAAGGTGAGTGTTGTGTGCAGGTGCATGCTTCCTAAGCCTACAGGCGGCCATATTGGGGAAGTTGTTTTGGAGACTGAGTTTTTTGCTTTCTGGCTAACATCTGTAGGCATGTCCTTTATAAGCAGGCACAGGAACCTTATCAACACAATGCATGGGAAAATACATTTATTTGGACACCAGAGAATTCTAAAATTACAACTCCTAGTAGCTTCACACAGAGCCTTAAGGTGGCCATATATGGGCAGATAAAAGCTGCTGACAGACCCAGTTGGCAGGCAGCTTATTGGCCTGTGTGGGGCCCTCCGACGGGGTTTCCCGATCGGTATCTGGCCAAGTGTCGATTGGGATGGGGTAAAAATCCTGTCTATTTCGCAGACTGCATCTGTTTGTTGATGTGGTCCGATCGGATCAGCCAGATATCACCCACCTCAAGGCCAAATGTGTAGTTCTATATGTGTATGGCCACCTTTAGACTCTTGGAAGATCTAGAAGTTGTATGTTGGCAACATCTCGGGCCTCTGGTTGCCCATGTCTGATCTAGAGCTTTGCACTCTTCCCTGCTTTGTCTCACTGACTGTACTAACATGGTTTTGGTGTGATACATAACATGCACAATCTTGTCCATACTAATCCTGTACACTGACCCCTTGTGACTAACATACTAACCAGCTTGCGTGTTCCTAACGTGTATCTGCAACATGGGTTTCCATCCACCGCAAGAGAAGAGTTGGCTGTCATAATGCAAGAAAATGTCCAAGACCGTCACTTTTCCTTCGTTGTTACTTCAGAAGTTCCCATTGCATCTAATGGCCACTAGGAAGCATTATATTGGACCTGAAACCTCCCTGGCTTATGTTTGGGCTCCAGGCAACTGTCTGTCAGGACCTGGACTATTTTAGCTTCATGTCCTCCTCTTAAGTTATGATCTGTGCTCATTGCAATATTGACTCCAGGGTATACTCACCTTTGGGATGCCTAAACACAGTGCACTACATCCATATTACCCTTTTCTCTTACTTGGAGTATCCCAACAGTATCTTTCTGGCACACAGACTAGCTAACAAATAGTGGCAGTGTATAAGGGCTTTTTCTAGCTAGCTATATTTATATGACTGTAGCACCAACACGGTACAAAGATTGTTCAACCCCTTCCGCAGAGGAGCTTTCAATTAAAGGGGAAAAAATATCCATCCAATTAATCAAAGCACATTTTGAAGGATAAGTAAACCTTAAAAATAAGTGAAAGTAAAATTAATGATGCTTCTATTCTAAGCACTTTTGCAATATACATTCATTTATTTATTTTTAATTCCAAGATATTAAAGGATACATGTACTGTTAACATCAATTAATTTTGTTACAACAGCGCCACCCGCTGTTCATTTTCCAACCTTTCCGACCACCAAGAAGTCAAGTAAGTTGTCAGGAGAAACAAAGAGGCTGCTCTGATGTTCTTCTGCTTAGGAAAGATTTGAGAAAAGTTTCAACTTTCAACCACCAAGTAGACCACTTCCTTGACTACTTGGTGGTCAGACTGGTGGGAAAATGACCAGCAGGTGGTGCTGATAGTACATGTATCCTTAATATTTGGAATAAAAAAAAAAAAGTGCAAAAGTGCTTAGTATAACGTCCTCATCAATACCTATCCTATAAGGTCATAACTATTAGCACACACACTAGGGTCAGCTATATCAGGAGCCAAATAACCTGCGTGTGGAAGGTAAATGGAGAACCCGGAGGGAAACCATGCCAACGTGAGGAGAACTGCAGAAAGCCAGGTGCTGTAAGGCTAAGCACATTCACATGTGAAACATGTCGGACCAGTTTGCTGGGAATGTTTCTCCCCTTCTATGTGCCTCCTGCCGTGTATTTGTCACATGGAGAATAGAGCTTTATGTCTGAATACAGCTGGAGCCCCCAGTGCTGATCCATTTGGCTGTGCAGATCTACCCTCATTCCTCTTCCGTGGAGCTTAATTGAAGCATGTAAGGCTGCTGTTGAACGGCAACAGAGCAAGTGGCTTGATTTAGTCTGAGCAGATGGATACAAGACATACTATTATAGTAGACGGTATTTGTCACAGACAAGCGAGTCCAGGCAGGCCCCCCCCCCCCATGCATGTCTCAGTTCACTTTATTTCTCAGGGGCTTGCCGTCCATGAATAACTCCTCATTTATTTCCGCCTAAGGAAACCTATGGCTTTGCTTCTGTTTCTTGTCTAGTAGATCAGGGATTCTCAGCCAGCCGTCGGCAGGTGCTAGTAACTGTATTACAGCAATAGGTAAGGAAGCCTCAGGATGCTAAAAAGGAGAAGTAAAACTCGAGCTGAGCAAAGGGACCATCTCACAGTATATAGTAAGCATTGAGCTTTCAACACGGATTAGAATGTTGATGATGATTTGCCACGTCCCCTAAGCTTGGCTGCTCGGCAGCAGCTCAGAGCACACTGAGCATGTGCAGTGCCACTGACACGCAAAAGACAGTCTAACATGATAGAAGATGGGGAGCTGCTGTGCACAACATTGAACTCTTGGATCATTACAGTTATAGGGCTGGTACAGTAGGTTCAGTATGTAAAATACAGCATTTCTAGGCATATTTATTTTTAGGCTCCTTTAAGTTGGCCTTGAGTGATTATTTTAACAAGGTCTGATTCAAATAACTTGGATGTTTGAGGGCAGAGTTGGAATTCTGAGTAACAGGTTCATTCAACTTCCTGGAGGCCCAAGTCATTTGGTAAAGTGGTTTCTGTCCCTTTCTCCCCAGTATACCCAGTCTCTGTGTCTGTCTCTGCTTTTCTCTGCTGCTGTGTGTTCTGCATGCACGTCCACCCTATTAAACCTTTCCAGAGCCAACGGAACCTGCACTCAGACATGAGATTTCATACAGGTATGGGACCTGTTATCCAGAATGCTCGGGACCTGAGGTTTTCCGGATAACTGATCTTTCTGTAATTTGGATCTCCATGCCTCAAGTCTACTAGAAAATCACGTAAACATTAAATAAACCCAATAAGCTGGTTTTGCTTCCAATAAGGATTAATTATATCTTAGTTGGGATCAGGTACAAGCTACTGTTTTATCATTTTTTAAAAATTTGGATTATTTGAATAAAATGGAGTCTATGGCAGACGGCCTTTCCGTAATTCTGGATAATGGGTTTCCGGATAATGGATCCCATACCTGTATAAATGTACACGTCCATTGTTACCATATCAAACACCTCTCTCTAATTAATTGAATCAAATGTCATCCCACTGACATTTCTATTGGCCATGTCTGTTCCCTATGTTAAGTCCTTACAGCCCATTATATAACCCCCCCAACAAATTAATATCAATACCTAAAAAGCTGCAGTTTCCTTCCTGGCGCTGAAATGGCTACATCCTAGACTTCTGGGAAATCACAATCTTTTACTTCTGTCTGCATGACGAGGATAAGCAAATGGAAGTCATTTGCAGTTATATATGTCTTGTCACTGTGATTGTTGAGTTGTGCGAGTGTCTGTGGGGTCTAGGGGGCATAGAGGGTAAAGGGGCAGCGCACACGTAGAACTGCACACCCCACTGACACTCTGCGGCTTAAAGGGGAACTACTGCAGAAAATGTAATATAATCTTCATCATTCTGAAATAAGACGTTTTCTGTATAATCAATTAAAAATTCTGTACTGTGTCTGAAATAATCAAGTTTATCTTTTTATTTATTTTTCCTCTCTCGGCATCTGTTTCTCTTCGTTCTGTCTTCATGCAGGAGTTGGGTGTCAGATGAATGATCCAATATATCTTATAGGGGGGCTCCTTTTGCCTAGAAGATGTATTAGAGCTCACGCTATTAATATCACCAGACATCAAGTCTCTCTACATGCAGAATTTGTGCAAAAGGCAGTTATTTTTACATTTTGTTTGTGCTGGAATCCGTTATTTGAGTGAGCTCTAGGTAAAAGGAACCACCCCCTATAAAATATAATGGATCTAACTTAATTTTGTCTTCATGCAGGAGTTGGGTGTCAGATGAATGATCCAATATATCTTATAAGGGGAGCTCCTTTTGCCTAGAACAGTGATTTTCAACCTTGTGCCTCCAGCTATTAAGGAACTACAAGTCCCACAATGCAATGAAGAAGTCCGACAGCCACAGTCTGGCAAATGCATTGTGGGACTTGTAGTTTCTTAACAGCTGGAGGCACACGGTTGAAAATCACTGGCCTAGAACATGTATTGGAGCTCACGCTATTAAAATCACCAGACATCATGTCTCTCTACATGCAGGATTTGTGCAAAAGGCAGTTATTTTGTTAATTTTGTTTGCACTGGAATCGTTTATTTGAGTGAGCTCTAGGTAAAAGGAGCCCCCCCCTATAAAATATATTGGGTCTAACTATAATTGAATATCTAACACTCAACTGCTGCATGAAGACGGAATGAAGAGAAACAGATGCTGAGAGAAGAATAATGAACTTTATTATTTTAGAAACAATGCATACTTTTTAATTGGATGAATTTACAAAGTTTCTTACTTCAGTACCGGGAAGCTTGTATTAAATTTAAATTTTTTGCGATAGTTCCCCCTTTAATACAGTTTCCGTATGTGTAATATGATGCCAGTATAAATCAATGCAAATAATGCTACTATATGTGTAATATCAGGGGTGGTCCTGCCGCTGCCTGTACGGCCGGGTGATTTATGGCTCCCATCATCCTCAGCCAGACACTGGGTGATGGTTGTTGTAGGTCACCAACAGGCCAGAGGGAAGCAGGTAGCCCATCCCTGTGTTACAATAAGCCATCATTGATTGACGTACCTTCTCTGTATTGTCGATGATGAATATTGATTGTAACGAATTCTGTAATAATTTGACTTTTATTTATTTATTTTTTTCCTGTTCACTCATTTTCCAGCCTTTATTCTGTTTCCAGGTCTTGTTGTTCTTCACCTCCTCCCCCTGCTGTGCTGCTGTGCGAGGTGGCCATCTTTTCTGAGCCCGCTTCGCTGCCATCTCGTCTCCCAAGTGTAGGAGATGTGACTTTTGTCTCCTAGGAAAAAAAAACATCTGCCTGTTTTTAGTTATTTTCATTTGTTTGTTTGTTTTTTTTTCTCCTATTCCTCTCTACAAACCTGCTGTCTCTTCTGCTACCCAACTATAAGAACATCTCTCTGTCTTGTGGAGTCATTCCGACTTCTGTGCCTTGATTGGACTTATACCCGGAGCTGCAGGTTTTAGGACGCCATGTTGCCTTCGACAGCAGCTCTTATCAAGGCATGGAAGTCGCTACACTTGGCGTGTGTAACTTGCACTTTAACCTTGGTCCTTATTTTTTAACTGGTTGGGTTATTCTTGGCCTGTGGTTTCTAAAGGTTTATCTTGGATGTTTCTCCTGTACTTTATTTATTGAAACTGATATACAAGAGCCTTGGCCGTGTAACCACTTCACCGTACGTATTTCAAACAGCGCCTCCTGTCTGTTTCTAGTTGTGGTGAATTCTGGGAGCTGTATTTCAACAGATGGAGGCTAAATGTTGGACTGTCCTGATGCTTTGTTATACACAATATTGCCCCGTTGACCTCACTATTCCCACTGTTTCGACGTTATAGCCCAGTTACAAATGGAAGGTATAACTGGCCCTGCACAGACCAATTAAAACAGTCAGCTGGGTGTCTCAACACCTGCTTATTTGCCCTTGTAATGGGGCTTTTGGGAGGTTCTGCCCAACAATGAGCAAGCACTACATTGCTGCATTCATGTGGTCCTTATCTCATGGGTTCTTTTAGGCTCACAGTATGACCATGAGCCAGTGATCAGACCAACTAGGCCACTTGTGTGGGCCAAGCAAGCAGATATTTAAATGAATGGCTTCATAGCATCATACCTCTTCTAGGCAGACTTATGGTGGCCATACACGGAGATCCGCTCGTTTAGCGATGTTAGCAAACGAGCGGATCTCTCCAATATGCCCGCCTTGAGGTGGACGATATCGGGCTGATCCCTAGGGCCCAACGATCGGATCACAATGCAGGGGATACGGGCGGTCAGATCGTGGGACCGCATCAACGAACAGATGCGGCGACGATCCCACAGGGTTTTTAATCCTGCCTGATCAACATCTGGCAGACTATTCGACCAGATATTGATCGGGGAAGCCTGTCGGAGGGCCCCACTCACGGGCCGATAAGCTGCCTGTGTATGGCCACCATAAAGGTGGCCATAGATGTTACAATTACAATCTTTTCTGGAAAAAAATCTCTCCAAGAAAGGTCATTCGTTTTAACACTCGTGTAGAGCTGAATGATCAGATAAACAGGTAGAATTCTTCCTGTATCTGAAGATTCAGCACTAACAATGGCTGATGTTCTGGTGCCTTTTAAAGGCAGAATTTTATGGCCAGCCCGATCGATGAGCCAACTGATATCCAAGTCTTCTGCTGGTATCTGTCGTCTCGTCTCCCACCATACACCTGCCGAATATTGTACAAAATTTTTTTTGTACAATGTTATCGGTGCGTCTATGGCCACCTTTAGTCGACTACAATTTACGTTTATTTCTCTTCAGGGATCCCAGTTGTGGGGTTAATAAAATGTCTCATGCAACAACCTTTCTCTGACACCATCTTGGATCCCATCATTTCAGCCCCTTCCCATGTCACCTTCCTTTTCTCTGTACAATGGAGTTGTTTAGACTCCAGATCCCAAACTTAATGGTCCATCACTATTCCGCAGAGAATGAGACGCAGGCAATTAAATCTCCTTGTAATTTGGGAAACTGCTTGACATGTCCCAGGCTGTATCCGTGTGCTGTGCTGTTGGGACTTGCCCAAAGGGAAGTGCATGCTTTGCAGTGGTATCACCCTCCAACAGTAGTTGTATCACCCAAACCAACAGGCGTTAAATAAAGTAGCATTTTTGGGGGGGCTAATTAAAACTAGTAAAAACAATCTGTGTTTCAAAGCAACTTGGCAGTTTCCTGCTCTTTTGAAGTCCCTAACTTCAAGCTTGGAAAGACTTCTAATTCGCACTTCATTATAAAGTTAAATTGGCACAACGGTGGCAAAGTGGTTACACGGGGCAAGTACTTTGGGGTATTTCACTTTGTGGCTTCTTGATGGGAACTGGCGCAGAATGCCAGTAACCAATATGGGTGGTGGGCTGGTCCTGTGGACTTCTCTCTGATAACTGGAACTCACGGGACACTTCTGTTCCTTACTTATTATTGTTATGCTTAGAAAATGTTTGTTACTGTAAAATATGCCATAATAAATAGTTTTTTTTTTCTATGAGAGCTCATCTTTAAATGCATTTCTGTATTAAAGGGGAACCACACCCACATCATAAAAAAAAACGAATTTACATTAGTTAAGTCAAGGCAGCTTGAGTGCTGAGCATGTTGTAGATGATGTTGTGAGCTGTGGTTCTGCAAATGATGGAGGGTGTCCCCTGTGATACACAGAAGGCTGTAACTGATATAATGCATAACCACCCATTTAAACTCTGCACTTTGTCACCTTGTAATATTAATATTTAGCTCTTCCCTGTCTCCTCGCAGGCGCTCTCTGGTCATTGAGAAGTTTGAAGCTCTGGACATTGAGAAAGCAGAGCAGATGGAGACCAGCAGTTCCTCCAAGCCGACCAGTGAGGCCCGGCAGGGGCGCAGCGAGAAGCGCACCTTCCCCAGGAAGAGGGTAACAATCTCAGCCTGAGCATTTTTGCATCTGTGTCCCAGATTGGGTTTATAGGGCAGTAAAGCTTTGATAAGATTATCCAGAAGGGGCAGAAATGTGTTCCAGTTCACCTTGAAGTGAACCCCACAGGGATGCTGCTGTAGATAAATATCCGGTGACTCTGTTCTATACTTACTCAGATATCTGACTTTCCCCTCTTAAGGACCTTATAAATCAGTTATAAGTAGTGCTTGGAGTCATACTGTGTTGTTGTTGTGCCAGCATGGAATCCACCTTCCGAGGCACTTTACATGCCTACTTTTTGCAGCCTTCTATTTACCCAGCTAACAATAAACACAAGCCTGAGTGTTAGCCACACCCATAAAAGACATTTTTATCATTAGTAATGCTCCATCTGCACCCTGTATTTCACCTCCAGCTAACCTTAAAGCACTGGTCTGAAACATTAGTATTAAGATATAAATTCCATGAAATGCTAAATGTGTTTTATGAGTTTTCTATTGCCAGCAGGGGTGGAAATACCAAAGTTGCCATTTGTGCTATGTGTGCTGCCCTCAGCATGTACATGGTGCTAATTATGGTTTCCGTTTCCCAGGATGAGTCCGGGGTCAGTTCCATCTCTGACGTTTCAGCTTCGCCAATGTCCCCATATCGCAGAGCAAAATCGCTGGACCGCAGATCTTCAGAATCCTCCATGACGGTCAGTGTTCTGTTTAATAGGTTCACATCACATTGGCTGAGATCTTCCTCATTTTTATAGCTTTATTAGTGCAGTTCTGCCTCTCACCTGTAAGGCAAGGGCCAGACAGGGCAAAAACCAGCCTTCCAAAATCCGCAGGCTGATTTCAGTCCCCAACAGCTAGCCGAATCCTCTTCTGTGTTCACGTCCAGAAGCCTTGTGTTGTATCTGCTCCAGCGTGAACACACTTGGCGGATTTCTGTGCTGAAAAGCAGGTTTTTGCATTTCATACTGAAATCTGCTCTAGCGAAAAAGTGAAGGCGTGTAACGTGTAACGTGTTCACTGCCTACGGAGACTCCATATTGTCTGCCCCTAGCCTTATTGGAGCCAGTTAATTAAGCTGGACATGAAGGCTGAGGTTGTCAGACGAGCAGATCTTTGCCCCGTTTGGCTACCCTCAAACTGAGTCACATTGATTTGATTATAATGGAGGTCCACATCAAAAAGTCAATTTCAGTTTTTGTCTGACGATTTTCTAACCTGGGAAACATATCTGTCCTGATATCATTTGGGTAGGCTGTTGAGGGGGCCCCATCCATAGGCCAATAAGCTTCTGCCTTGGTCTTGAGGGGCTGAGTTGGTCTGTGAATGCCTGTCTGGCTCCTAACTCTGATTACAAGCTGAATCCATCAGCTGTTTGATCTATCACAATCCGCATTGGTGCCAACAGCTATGCAACTTCCAGTGTCACGTCATTTGACATGAGAGCCTGTATCTGAGCGCTGTTTTAATGGATAGGGGTTTCCTGCTTTACTTCCCAATGTAAAGCTATCTTTGGTATTCCCTGCTCTCACCAGAGAGCACCTGTCTCCAGATCATTGGCATGCTCTGCACCCGGGCGCCCAAGCAAAATATCTCCCTCCTTGGCTCCTGTCTATTTAAGTCAGAAACCTGACTCAAACCCAAATAGTGTCTGGGATGGGGTCTGGCGAAGTATGGTCCACAGGAATTCTGCTGTGAGCAGGAGACCACCCACTTTCTCAGAACTGTATTGCATGGGGATGGGGGGGCAGGTTCTCTAATGTACTTGTCATATGACTTTGAGTTTTGTATATAAGCAGAGAGGGCACAGAATAGTTGAGCCATGCGACTGGAGAAGACAGAGAAGGTACAACACACATGTAGCGATCACCAATTGAACAAAGGGTGCCACCTGCTGACAGAGGGGAGCCAGCATGGAGGCCCAAAACAGAAAAACAAAGTGTTGTATGAGGCTCAGGCAACAATTCTGAATGAAATCAATAGCTCCTAAAGATCCAATGTATCCTATTGTGCTGGATCCTTGTAGTGAATAACTGGGAATGTTGGTCGGCACTTAACGTCTCTCTTTGTATTGCAGCCGGACCTGCTGAACTTCAAGAAGGGCTGGCTGACCAAACAATGTCAGGATGGACAGGTGAGTCGGGGCAATGCCATGACCTCATTCATAGAAACCTTATTGAAATGGAAAAAAAAAAACCTGGTCGCTATTCTGGAGTTTGGTGGTGCAAGTCACCTCGACCAATCAGCAGGTAGTAGTCACCAGTTTTCTCTTTGCAAAGCAGACATTGTTGCTGTGGATTCCTGGATGTGGAGCACACCTATTACCCCTTTTGTACGAATTTCTCTGTGCAGAGCTCTCTGCCTTTGTAGAGCTAAATATAGTAATCCTATTTGAATGACATCTGTGTATATAAATACATGTATTTAAAATCCTGAAATAAATAGCAGTCTGTTGGTATACTACTTTCCAGTTAGTTAGAATAAAAAAAAAGAACAGAAAAACGTAATATTGCAGGTGTGAAAAGCTGTTGTTCCTTCTGCAGTGGACAAAAGCTAGCTCAAAATAACTGTAATATGTATGTGCATGCATGTCATAGATATCGTTTTAGATGTTCAATATGTGACCAAGCTCACGAGTATATATATATATATATATATATATATATATATATATATATTTATTTGTTGGCTGTGATGTGATCTGGAAGATATGCAGACAGAATATTTACAGGCACAGTCAGGAGTGGAAGTGTCTCACGGTGATTACATCATGACCCTAATGCAGATACCAGCTGCAGACCTGTGGGCTAAGGGGTTGGGTTACTAGTAGCCAAGAAGGAAGTGGGATTGCTTGGAGGTAATGTTACTCAAATCCGCCATGATGGATTTCCCATGTTTCAGTTGTGTCGGCAAAGGAGGCAGCTTTCTGCATTGGGATGCTTTTACAGGCCTCTCTAATCTAACCCTTCCGTTTTCTGTTCTGTACCTCTTCTCTATATAGCAGGGAGAGCCACACTCTGAGTGGACTGCTTAATGTATTTGGCAAAGTTCTATGTTATTGCTTCTACAACTTAGGTATTCGCAGGAACAGACCCCTAAGTTTGCTCATAGTCTGTACAGAGAGATACAATAGAAGTATAGCAGCATAGGTATTCTCTGTACGAAGCACAATTCTGCAGGAACAGTCCCTAAGTTTGCTCATAGTCTGTACAGAGAGATACATAAAACTATGGCAGCATAGGTATTCCCCTGTACTAAGCACAATTCTGCAGGAACAGTCCCTAAGTTTGCTCATAGTCTGTAGAGAGATCCCATAAAACTATGACAGCATAGGTATTCCCCTGTACTAAGCACAATTCTGCAGGAGCAGTCCCTAAGTTTGCTCATAGTCTGTACAGAGAGATACATAAAACTATGTCACATAGGTATTCCCCTGTACTAAGCACAATTCTGCAGGAGCAGTCCCTAAGTTTGCTCATAGTCTGTACAGAGAGATACATAAAACTATGTCACATAGGTATTCCCTGTACTAAGCACAATTCTGCAGGAACAGTCCCTAAGTTTGCTCATAGTCTGTACAGAGAGATACATAAAACTGTGGCAGCATAGGTATTCCCTGTACTAAGCACAATTCAGCACGAACAGTCCCTAAGTTTGCTCATAGTCTGTACAGAGAGATACATAAAACTATGGCAGCAGAGGTATTCCCCTGTATAAAGCACAATTCTGCAGGAACAGTCCACTAAGTTTGCTCGTAGTCTGTACAGATAGATACCATAGAATTGTACCAGCTCAGGCCTGTCCCAGTACTAATCACAATTCTGCAGAGTGCTGATTATGCGCAGGATCCCTTTGAAAGAACGTTTTGTTCTTTGTTGCCAGACGGTGACAAAAAGGGCAATAGGACAATTCTCCTAAAATAACTGCACCAGACTGCACAGTTCAGCTATCATGTGGACGAGTTGGGGGGAAGTTGATTTGTTTTTAGACACCACCTCACCCCATGACTGTAAGCACAACACTAAATCTGAGCCAGGTCTCTTTAGCCAGCCAGAGATTTATCATAAAATACACTGAGAGCAGAGGGGGATGTACAGGGCACTTAAAAAAGCAGCATAACCACTAATATTCTGTCCCTTCTTTATTTTATCTTATATTATCAAGTACACAGAACACTGTTTCCCTTCACTTGTGTGTATATACATATGGGTAGCAGCCGCTACATATTAACCCAGCCTGAGTAAAATGTCTTGTTTTACTCTCAATGTATGTTCCATGACCTTTCCCCTCTGCTTCCTTGTTCTAGTGGAAGAAGCACTGGTTTGTTCTGACAGATAAGACTCTAAGGTTTTACAGGGATTCCGTGGCAGAGGAGGTGAGTTGTCAACCAATCATTTCGCTTGTTCTTTCCATCGTTCTGATTTTGTCCCGGTTAGTTGCTGCAGTTTGGTTGTGTTGTGGTTCCCACAGCTGCAAACAGATTCTTGTAGACATGTAGTCCAGCAGACTGAATGCTGCGAGTTTCCATCACTGACGTATTGCTGCAAAATATACATTCAGCCAAGTCCAGTTCAGAGGGTGTAGCAGTTTGCAAACAAACAGTGGGCATTACGTAATTAGAGACGTTACTACCACTAGAGTACAGTAAAGAACAGCAGCTGACAGTTAAGAGTGAGATCTTAGTCTAGAGCTGTCACTGCTTTTAAATGTCCGTGTGTCTTCTAAAAACAAGCTCTGCCCTTGTCCCCAGCCTTCACTAAGAATGCACCTCTTGCTATAAATTAAAACAGCGACAAACATAACAAAATGTTTTATGTCTCCACTCTGTCTCGGTCTCATCCAACCTTAATTTTTTTCTCTTTCTGCCCAGGCTGCTGACTTGGACGGAGAGATCGATCTGTCAACTTGTTACGATGTTACGGAATACCCAGTCCAGCGAAACTATGGCTTCCAGATACATGTACGGAGCAACCATTGTGTCCTTGTGTTCTTATTGTTCCTTATGTAAACGGCCACAGGGGATTCGTGGGAGATACCTCTTGTAGCTGCCCGTTCACTTTGCTTTCTAGCGAAATACATTTCAGGCTTTTCCAGCCAGCAGCGCTGTAAATGTAAAAAAGCTTTTGACATAAAGTAATATAGAAATATAGTTAGCCAAAAATGTAATGTATAAAGGCTGTTGTGTTGTTATTGGGACATCCTTGGCTAGATTATACACCATTAGAATAGGTACAGTTTTCCCCACTGGAACATTCGCCTTTAAGCTTTGATTGGCTAGTGCATTTAGAGTGATCTGATTGGTTGCTTTGGGTTACTGCACCAATACACAGCTGCATGTATTTAGCCTGCCTTAATAGATCTAATGAGACTCTGTGCTTTGTACAGACTAAAGAAGGGGAATTCACATTATCTGCCATGACCTCTGGTATCCGGCGGAACTGGATTCAGACCATCATGAAGCACGTGCGCCCCAATACAGCTCCTGACGTCACCAGGTGAGGCTACTGCCCTGGTTTGCATTGCCATCTTGTTTTTCCAACTCCCAGCCCATTGCTTGTTAGAACAGAGAAACCCTGTGTCACTTCTAGGTATAAGTCCTGCTGGTGGGACCCACTGGAATAGCCTCTGTATCCTGCAGCTTAATCCTTTACTTTCTCTCTCTCTCTCTCTACATACCTTCATTCACTTTATTCTTCCTCTCCATCACTTCCTCACATCACCCCCCCATGCCCGTTCCCCCTCTCTGACCCTCTTTTCATTGCTCCATCTGTTTGATTTCCATGCTAACCCCAGGAAAAGCTTCTCTCTGAAACTGTCTGTGCTGAAGCCCAGGTTGGAAAGCTGTGTTCTCTCCTGTATTAACGTCTTGTGGTTTGTATCCCTCGTGGTTCACTGCATGCTTTGCTTTCACTTCAAAAGCTTGTGGCACCCTAAGACGTACAGAGAATACACTCTGGGGAGATCTGGCTGTATAACAATTCCTCCATGTCCTTCCATTTCCCTGTGGCATGGTGACTTGCTCACCTCCATGCAGAGTATTAGCTGCATATACTGGCAGGGCAGTGGCAGGCTCTGGGCTGGTGGGCATGTAAATTGTCACGTGTGCATGAAATGCCTTCAGATTCGTGTTCATGCTTGTGACCCTTACTTCTATAAAACAAATTACTCCTATGAGCTTCCTATTTTACTTCAAGGCCCCTCATCTTCATTTATACAATGATTCCTTACTTTGCACTGATCCCTCAACATCTCTTCTTATTGCCTTTATTCGAAATATAACGAGAGCATGGTCTTCAGTACATTTGCATTTCAGGAGAAAGAATCCCAAATATAATCCCCTTAATTATCTCTGTTCCACTTAGACCAGTTGATAGTTTCCCAACCCTTGGATAGGCTGCACGTATTTAATGATAATTAAAGAGGCACTATCACAAAAATGAAAATTTCATATAAGCTTCATCGTACAATCAATTAAATATTCTGCGTTGTTTCTGAAATAATCAAGTTCATCTTCGCTATTCCTCTCTCGGCATCTGTTTCTCTTCATTCTGTCTTCATTCAGGAGTTGAATGTCAGATGAATGATGCAATTTAACTTATAAGGGGGTTCTCCCTTCCTAACAGACATATTAAAGCTCACTCAAATAACTGATCCCAGTGTACAAACAAAAGCTAACAAAATAACTTCACAAATTCTGCACGTAGAAAGACATACATCTGCTAGGCAAAAGAAGCCCCCTCTGAGATATAATTGATCATTCATCTGACGCCCAACAGCTGAATGAAGAGAAACAGATGCTGAGAGAGAATGAAGAAAAACATGATTCTTTCAGAAAGAGTAGATTTTTAATTGACTTTAGAATGTTTCTTATTTCAGTATGCTGAAGTTAATATTATTTTTTCATTTTCACTATAGTTCCCATTCCGTTTATGCTTATTTGCCTGTGATCTAGAGACGATCGGGAGAACCTTATAATATTTTCAGTGGTTGTTTGGGGTTGATGTCTCCAGATAAGATCTCAGGATGTGTCTGTTGTTGTTGCGCTGGCGCTTAGCATTACAGCTCAGGCATCCATTCCCGGCAAAACTGGTTTGTCGTGGTTATTTAGACACGTTACAGTGGAACATCAACTGATGATATTTTGCAAAGGCAGCGCCACAGTCTTTCACTTTTGGTTGGCTTTCTACGACTGTTCTGAATGTTCCTGCTATAAATCCTCTTTCCCTGCAAAACAATGAATTTTGGCTCATTGGATTCTCCGTCTTTTTGCAAACACTAAATCCCCTATAATTGCTTGCTCCCCAAATCCCGCACTCTGTCCAGTTTTTAATGTCCATGAACACAAATCGTTTCTAGGTACAAGACGTGATATCTAGCATCATAGTTTTTTTTCCCTCTTCTTCTATCTCTCCAGTTCTTTGCCAGAGGAGAAGAGTAAAACTTCATCTTCCTTCAGCTCCGCACACAGTGACAAGCCAGAATCCGAGCGTTCAGAAGCAGATGTGGAGCAGAAGCGGAGCCGGGCACGGGAACGTAGGAGGGAAGGCCGTTCTAAAACATTCGACTGGGCTGAGTTCCGCCCCATCCAGCAGGCCATGGCTCAAGAAAGAGCCCAGGCTGCTGAAGCCATGAAATCCATATCTTGCTATGACACTACAGACTCCAAGAATGATCTGGAGGAATTAGAGAGGGAAAGGGCACGTCGGAGGGAGGAACGCAGGAAGAGGTTTGAGAGCTCAGACTCCGTGGAGGAGCCAGCTGGGGAAGATGCTTCCCGCATGGAGGTTGACCGAGGCCATGTGCTGTCTGAAAACATTGACATTAGGCCAAATGTTCAGGTTGAGATAGAGCAAAGATGGCAGCAGGTAGAGACCACTCCACTGAGGGAAGAGAAGCAGATCCCTATATCTCCTCTCCCTCTGTCTAGCCCTCCTCTAAAGCCCCCCACGGAGGATATCACTGCCCTTCTGCAAAAACAGGTATTGTCTATGACACTTTATTTTTCAAAGAAGCCTTGCAGATGTGTGTGTGTGTGTTTGCAAGCTGATTTCTGTCCTTTTGCACAGTTGGAGCAGAGTCAGAAGGAGGTGTCTGATCTCCTGGAGGAGAACCTTGCTTTGCAGCAGCGACTAAAAGAAGCATTGGAACAACAGCAAAACGCAAGAGATGGATATGTGTTACAGGTACCCGGGGGAACCTTTGTGCCTGAGAAATCCCATCAATTGCCTTTCATTGACACTGACCGAAATCCAGGCTGGCAGTGGTTGCTCTTAAATCTGTAGAGTTAGACCTGGCTCTGCATGTTTCTTTCTCTCTCTCTTTCTCTCTCTCTATAAATATATAAGTATATCTCTCTCTCTTCACAAACACACAGTGCTACACTGTTTTATCCAGTGGCACCTAGCTGTTCCCTCAAGCAGAAAACTGAAGGCACCACCACTCTGGGGCCTAACACAAACGACTTAAAGGGAAAGAAAGGCTTACAAACAAGTTCCTATGTAAATGCAAATAATAGATGTATGCACAAACAACTCTGATTTATTCTCCAGTCTTGGCTCTACCTGAACCTAAGCATGAGGCAAGGGAACTTCTTGTAATTAATTGAACACCTGTAAATGGTACTAAGCCTTACTGGTTCATTAACATTGAAACCCATCTGATTTAATAATCCTCAAATTGTGTACTCTGCTTGCTTCTGTCAATGGTTCTGGGACTACTTTGGATTATGATATCTGTTCTTCACATAACTGGGAAAAGCTCTGTGCCACTATTTTTAAGACTTCAGTGCAAGATCTGCTTATAGTGAGGACCCTGCTTATAGGAAATAACTCATTATTTCACCTCTGAATATTTCCATAAATATGAAGGGTATGTTGATGTTACAGTTGATGATGGAAAGCCCATGCTTATTCTCCTTTATCCATAGAAATCTGCAGAGGTGAAATGTGTGACCAAATGTGTGTTTCAATATAAACGGGCGATGAAGGCTTCTTATAAATAGGGTGTGAAAATAAGTTGGACCCTCCACTGAAGCAAATTATTTTCCAACATTTTTAACGCTTGTATTTCTTTCTAAACTTCTCACTAATTAAAATGCTTGAATATTTACAAATGGATCCTATTTCTTTATGAACAGCTCGTCTAGGCTAGGGTTGCCAGATTTGCTTGCCATCCGTTGCTGTGGACTTCTGCGGGGGGATTATGGGAGTTTACAGCAGCGGCTGGAGGTGCCTGGCTTCTCCAATTCTAATGTACATAGACTTTCTCACTAACTTCTCCTGTTGTCTTACATTGCATGGTGCCATAGTTAGCATGATTTACATCTTTCAAATTCTTACAAATTTCACTGAGTGTCACATCTGTGGGCTTTACCTAGCAGTGAGTTTAGGGGTTTAGGAGTTCAGGTAAAATTCTCCAAACTTTCTGGCTGTGCTTTCATTCATCCCCCTGCCACGTTTCTGTTTGTCCACATGAATAACATGCTCTTCTGCTTAATGTTTGCATGCATCTCTGCCATCACACTTATTTTGTTTTTATTCATTTCTGCCTCATTTTTAGTTGTAAGCAATGAAGACCAAAATAAAGACTGATTGAAAAAAAACAAAAAAACAAACAAAAAAATAGGCATGAAACTGTTGTGAAATTCAATTCCTTCTTAATTTAATTTTTTTGTTCCATCTTCATCCCTGCATGTCTTTGGAAAATACATCATTTCTAGTTGTCCTTGTCAAGAAATCTAACCTAGAAAATTGTTTTGTTATGTACAAACAATATTGAATAATGATCTCCGTGTTGTCTCCCTTTTCCCCCCAATCTGTCAATAGTTGTGTCCCTCCCTTTGTAGTCTTTTATGTGTTTAATTTTTATTTTTCATGCACTGAAAACCAATCCAGTTAGAGATAGTAACTGAATTGACACAAATATTCAACAACCAGGTCTTAAATTTAAGGTAGCAGTGGAAAAAGGCTCGAATTGTTATGGTCCAGCTTGACCAGAGGTGTGACACTCAGCCATGGGAGATGAGGAGCCTTACTAACATGAGTGTTTAATCAATTTCTTTAAGAATGAATTGGCAGCTCCGACACCAGACGCATGGCAGAGGCTTCATAAAGTCAACGAGGATCTTCAAAACGAGTTGGAGTCCCAATGCAAACGTCAGGAACTGTTGAGTCAACAAATTCAGGCTATCAAACACAGCTATGGCGAAGCCAAAGACTCTATCAGACACCAGGAGTCTGAGATCTTAAGCCTTCAAGCGCGTCTCAGTAGCTCATATGCTGAGCTCACGATAAAGGAGCAAGCTTTTGCAAAACTAAAGGGAGATTTGAAGATGGAGAAGGACAAAGCTAAAGAAATGCTTGAAGAATGGCAAGTAAATGAGGCAGCGCTGAGCGCCCAGCTTAAAGCTAGCCAACAAAAGTTGAAAGAAGCAGAGTCTTTACTTTTAGAAAAAAGCCAGCAGCTGCGGGAATTGGAAATGCAGCAAGCTCTGCAGAGGGACCATCAAAAGGAGATGCAGAGGTTGCAGGAGAAGCTTACCAACACGAGGAGTCAGCTAGATGCCAGTGAGCAAGCTCGAATACTGACAGAAGCAAGACTGAAGATGAATTATGAAGACCTGCTTGGAAGCTATGAGAAGGAAAAGCAAGTTTTGTTGCATAACCTGAAGGAAGCTGAGGATAAACTGCAAGAGTATGAAGATAAGCTACAAGATAATGATCAGCTCATGGAAGTTCTTCAGAAAGAGAAGCTAAGTGCAAATACAGAAACCAGCTTCATAGTCCATCACCTCGAAAATCAACTTTCAGAGCATGTGTCCAAGATTCAGAAGTTGGAAGAGCACATCAAAGAATTGGAACAAGATAGAGACCGGCTGAATTCAACCTGTCAAGAAATGACAAACCACATTGGGTTGTCCGACCAAAAAAGTGCTAGTTTGCAGGAAAGGCTTAACATGCAAGAGGCAGAGTATCACCAGCTTAGGATCTCGCTGGAGAAGGTTTCTGAGGAACTTTTTAAGGCAAATGAGACTCTGAGAGAAAAGGAAGATGAATTAAGGCTCTCTTTGGAAACCCACAGAAGGATTGTGGACAAGAAGGATCAGGACATTAACGAGGCCATCATAAAGATGTCTGCTTTAGGCAGCAGTCTGGAAGAAACTGAGACAAAGCTAAAAGTAAAAGAAGAGGCTCTGAGAAGGCTTTACCATGTTACACATGTTAAGGACTTTGAGGAAATGCATCTTCAGCTTGAGACTGCAAAAAATCGTATCACTGAGTTGGAGCAGAGCTTACTGGTTCACAGAGGCAATGCTGTTTGTGCAATGTTAGATAGCGACAGCTTCATAGATGATAGTCAAGAACAGACTGATGCCCATTCTCCTTTGTATACTGCAGACACAGGCATGGGGGAGATTGTTCAGGAGTCTGGTTCCAAGAGACAAAGGATACGTTTTGCCAGCATACAGTGCCAGAAGTACGTCCATGCTGATGGATCTGAAAAGACTTGGGCAAGTAGCTCTTCCTCTGAAACAAGCCAAGACCAGCCTATCCACGAGGATTGTTTAATTTCAGAAGCCACAACTCCGTATCAGCCCTCAGCAGAAGCTGATGTGGATGGATATCTCTCCATTATCCACTCCTTGGAAACTAAACTCTGTGAGACAGAGGAGAAGCTAAAAAATGTCACTCTAGAATTGCAGAATGAGAGGAGCTGTATTCAGGCCCAGCACACTCATTCAGGTGCAGAAGGACCTCCGAAAGAGCAGATCCCAGGTCTTTGTAGCACCCCGGTCATAGCTTTTGAAAAGGAACAAATGGAGATTGAGCGAGCAAGGTGCCGCTCACAGGACATCATTAAAGAGGTTTTCAGCAGTTTAGAGTCGTGTCGGACAATGCTCAAAGATCTTCTTAATCATAAAGATGATGCAGAGTTATTTTTTTCCACTTTATCTGGCATTGAAGATGCTTTAACCCATTCTATTTGCTCTTTACAACAAATGCCTATGGACCAAGTGTCTGTAGAATGCTCTACTATGCAATGTGTGGAGAGGAATATGTCCAATAAAATCCAGCAACCTCCCTGTGAAGCCTCAGCCCAGTTACTTTCAGAAAAAATTGATTTTGGGGCTAAAATGATGTTTGAGTTGGCAGAGTCATTAAAATTAACCAGCCCTGTTGCAGTGCTGGACAATAAGCAAAGCGAAGAGGCCTGTAGAAATGTATCTCTTGTGCAAATGTGGGCAGAGAAACTTAAGCTAGAAAGAGACTTTTGGTACAGGGTTGAGAAGCTCACAAAAGATATTGTGAGAAACTCAGGAGAGCTAGGTCATGAATGTGAACAAAATCTCCCTTCATGTTCAGGTCCCATCCAATCACCTACTGATAAAGCTCTGCTCAATGAGGAGCTTAACTGTATTGCTCACAAGATGGAGTATTATCTTCATCGCCTAAAATATTTGCAACTGGGACTTCAGAACAACCAAGCTGCTCTTGGAGAGAGGCCTATAATGGAGGGAATTACACCTTCTTATGTTTCGCTAGACCTTGAAAACGTTGATCAGCATTCCCCAAAACCACAAGAATCAAATAAGTCTTCTAACTGTCCTTCCATCTCTTTTCAGGAAATACTTTGCCACCAGTTAAGGGAATACGCAGTCCATTTAAATTCCCTTTCCTCCTCCTTAAAAACCAAGTCAGCGTCTGATCTGGAAGAGGTTCGGCAGCTTTTGGACATTAACCAGAAACTTTTTTCTTGTGATAGATCGGTTTGTCTTTCTAGTTTTGCCACTGGCCTGTTTCAAGAAGCTGTCCTGCAGGCTCAGGTACTTTATGTGGCCTTTAAATCCCAGAATGAATGGGAGCAGGAGGCCCAGAGGAAAAGAGAGGCTTTGAGTTGTGCTCACTCCGAGGCTCTGGATAGGCTTTGTCAGGAGTACCAGTCAATGCTCCAAGACAAGCAGGCTGAGTTTGTTCATATGGAGAAGGCAGCAAGTGAATCTATTGAGATTGCAAATAGACAGCTCAAAGAAGCAGAGACTGCATACAAAGAGGGAATGTGTCAGTTAGATATATGTTATAAAAGGGATATAGAGGATTTAACACAGAAATGGACAGAGAGTGAGGGAGTTCTTCTAGCAGAGAAAGCCGAGGCCATCAATAAACTGGAAACTTCAGAGCAGGAGAAGGAGGATCTAGAAAGCCACTACTTGGAAAAGTTAAGAAATCTTGAGGCAAAGTTTCAAGAGCAGATTGATGAGCTACAGGTTCTCCATAACAATGAAATTCATGCTCTGGAGGACAGACACTTGCAGAGGGTACAGCAGCTGGAAGAAACTCTCGACAACTACCAGAAGGAACACCTGGAGATGCCTCCACCTTGGGAGGTGAACTCTGCCCTTTCAGGGGAAAGCCAAGGGAGCACAGTCAACATGGACACCACGCATGTTCTGAGGGAGCGGATCGTGACGCTGGAGACCGAGATGGACCTCATGAGAGAACAAATGGACCACAAACACCTGGAAGCAAACGTATCATCTGTGAAAGCGAAATACCAGGCTGACTTTGAGAAGCTAAAGGTCTTGTCAGAATACAGAATTCTGTTTTTTAGAAACCCCCTTTCCATGTTCTTTTTGGATAGGCCACCTACAACAACACTTTGCAGTTAATTTACTGGGGCAGTTCCACTTGAACTCAAGTTTTAGTATGATATAGAATCTGATATTGTAAAAAAACAAATGGTGATTATTATTTGCACGTTGACTGTAGCAGCTTCAGAAAAAATATCGCAGAAGTTGGCAAAATTTTGTGCTTGCGTGAGAGACTCTATTTCCTGGTATGTGACTGCTTCTACTTCCTTCCTGGCCATAAAACATCAGCCCTGTCATGCTTTATGGCTGGAATTCTTTAAGTCTAATTTGACACAGAGCAGGATCAATAACCCTTTATCTGAAAGGCACATTTTACAATGAGGTCCTATACTTAGGTTGTCTAAGCTTATGTAGAACATTAAATGCAGTGAAATGGTATCCTTTTAAATGGTTGCTAAGGTATTTTAGCCTAGCAGCCTGGCAGTAGTTTGGATGTTAGATAAGAGTTGGACAGGACAGGCAGTGAAAATAATTCATTGCCCGCCTGAAAGGTTACTGCCACGATTAATCTACAGCATGCTGAAAGTTAATTGAAAGCACTACTTCACCTTTAAATATATTTTTGCATTGTCTAAAGCATATTCCCCCTGGCATTCTTGAATGCTAAAAACGAAGCAAGAAAATAAAAGATTTAGATTTTTGCCCATTAGGATTGAAACGATAAATGTAGTGTCACCTGCAGGGTTTACGCCAGGTTGCACCAGCCAATAGCAGAAGGCAAGAAATGAATGCAAATAACTGGTCGCTATGGGTTACTAGACCCTTGTGCAAACCATGCTGTGTTTTATTCCTTTATATAGATAGTTTGAAATGTAAGAGAACCGATCATTTATTTCACTTAATAATTTGACCAAAATACAGTGTTTTAACTTTTTCCTTCTAAAGTAATAGTCTGCTTTGCCCCAGACCTGCTGCAGGCACCTATGTTTTCTGCATAGAAATCTTTTTATTGTGCCCTTTTTATACTCTCCCCTCTATGTCTAGAATGAAGGATTTGGCAATAGATAAAGGAACAATAACTCCACTGCAACAGGAAACCTTAATTCACATTATTGTGTTTTAATGTTCAAGGTATAAGCTGTTTTTGCACTGCTAATATCGATTTCGGACTACAGCGCCGCCTGTTGTTTATTTCTGGCAACTGGAATCAGTCGGCAGAAATTAAATGGAAGGAAAGCTACCAAAGCATTTTGTTCCCAATAGATTAGCCACAATAAGCTAAACAGCTCTAGAAGCTCAGGCGGTTTGTTAAGGATTTGTTTAGGATACAACTGCCATATTAGCTTGGTTTGACATCACTTCCTGCCTGAGTCTCTCACTGCTCACTCATAGCTCTAGGCTCAGATTACAGGAGGGAGGGAGAGGAGCAAACTGAGCATGCTCAAGCCCTAGCCCTGGAGGTTTAAGCTATAAACAGGAAGTCTGATACAGAAGCCCATGTGTACACAATAGAAGGAAATAAACGCTGTGTTTCTTTTGACAGAGGACTCAGAGCAGCATTACTTTGAGGGTTTACTGGTGTATTTATATAGACCTTTCTGATAAAGCTTACTTAGTTTTAACCTTCCCTTTGTGAAAAAAAAAGCCTTGTGATGTTGCTGTACTTGGAAAGCGCTTAGTGAGCAGAGAAGAGTCAAAATCACAAGGCTTTCCTTTTCAACTAATTTTATTTTCTGCTGGCTGTGCCCAGTCTTCAGAAATGAGCAGAAGGTGGCTCATGAAGCACTAGAGAACCTTCTATTTCTGTAGAGCACCACCAAAGACACTTTCTAGGGTTCCTGACCCCTAGCAACCTGACATTTCTTAATCTTCTCCTTCTGCAAGTCTCACCTATAGTTCAGAAGTGGAAAAAGTAAACCAACAGCCTGTTTACTAAACCTTAGTGCAGAGAGCTGCTGCACACATTCTCATATTGTATATTGGCCTTGTGCAGTTAAAGCCTCCTGCAAGAGATGGGCAGGCAAATGGGAGAGAGATGCCAGACATTGTCCATTATGCTTATACTGCCACCTAGTGGTGACTGTATTCTATTGCACATAGAATCTATTTAAAATAACTTTATTTTCCCTCTGCCATCAAGTTAACTTTTAGGCTTCTATAGAAGGTATTTGAGTTTTAAAGTGTGACCCTTGGGATTATTTGATACTAGAGTATAGAGCCCATGGGTTATTGTGGCAGCCCTGGGTTTAGCACACCCGCTGAGAGTAGTTGAGTTGTTTGCACCAGTATCTCCTGTTTTCTAAAGGACCATTGGTTTGTGTATAGGCCACATGCGAGCGGGGATTTGCCGCCATGGAAGAGACTCATCAGAAGAAGATCGAAGAGTTACATCGGCAGCACCAACGTGAACTGGAGAAACTGCGGGACGAGAAGGACAGACTGCTGGCCGAGGAGACTGCCGCCACTATCTCGGGTAAGGGAGCTTGGTGTAACGGAGTGTGTGTGGGGGCAGGAGGTGTTGCACGGGGCTTTTTGCACCAGTCATCAAACTGGCTTATAACTGTGAATTTTACCTGCAGCCATCGAAGCAATGAGAAATGCTCACCGAGAGGAGCTGGAGAGAGAACTGGAGAAGTCTCATCGCTCACAGATCAGCAGCATCAACGCAGACGTGGAGTCTTTGCGGAGGCAGTACCTGTGAGTCTTCTTATCAGATTTAATTAGCTGAAGGGTTAATAGTCCTCCCTTCTCTTCTGTGCGTTGGAACACGAACTGGGAGTCAGGCTCGGACTGGCAATCTGTGGGTTAGGGCAAATGCCAGAGGGGCTGCTATAAGGTGACAGAAATTAAGTATTTAGTGGGCTGGTGGGGGCTGTTTGGGCCTCTGTGTGGGCTGATTGGGCTTCTGTTCAGGCCTGCTGGGAGGCAGAGTGGGACTAAAGGGTTTCCTGTATGTTCTGTATCACAGAGAGGAGTTGCAGTCGATCCAGAGGGAATTGGAGGTCCTTTCCGAGCAGTACTCCCAGAAATGCCTGGAGAACGCCCATCTGGCCCAGGCTCTGGAAGCAGAACGCCAGGCCCTGCGTCAGTGTCAGCGGGAGAACCAGGAGCTCAACGCTCATAACCAGGTGACGGCAAATGCACTTTACTATGTGCCACCTCCTCTCTTGTATTGCGTAGTGGAACTAATGTGGGGTAATGAACCCACTGATTTTCTCTAGTGTAATAGGCTTAGACCTGGTTTATTTCTCAGCCAGCACAAGACTGATGCTGATGAAGTAGGGGTACCATTAAATGTGTTTTGTGCTTTTATCTGCAGGAACTGAATAATCGCCTGGCCTCGGAAATCACTCGACTACGGACACTGATAACAGGGGATGGAGGTGGAGACGTGTCGCCTCTCACACAGGGGAAGGATGCCTATGAGCTGGAGGTATGGAATTCTGCCCCACTGATGGGAGCCAATGCCACTGCCAGATTTCCATTGTGCCCCTCAGATGGATGGATAGATCTGTGTGCCAACTACAGCCCTGTGCTGTGCGTTTGACTATGTTTCTGCCCCCGCTGCAGGTCCTTCTCCGAGTGAAAGAGTCTGAAATCCAGTACCAGAAACAGGAGATCAGTTCCCTGAAAGATGAGCTGCAGACGGCATTGAGGGTAAGTTCTGCTTCAGCCTGTTCCTGTGAATGGGAATTCTCTCTCTCTCTCTTTCTCTCTCTCTCTCTCTCTCTCTCTCTCTCTGTCCCAGTGCAAGCGGAGACATAAACCCCTCCCTCTAGTTTTGTGCTATTTATTATTCTGCTTTTGGGCAGAATGTGGAATCGTATCGACACCTACTCACATAGTAAAGGTGGCCATGGACATTATAATTACGATCTAAAGTGTGGAGCTGAATCGTCCGATATACAGACAGAAACAATTGAATTCCACCTGTATCTGACGATTCATCTCTAACAATGGCGGTTGTTCGGGTGTTTTCAAAGTGCCCGCATCAAAATTATCCGACTGGGCCGACTGAGAAGCCGACCAATATCCAAGTCTTTTCCCCATATTGGTTGGCTCATCTACCGCCATATGGTGGCCATAGATGTTATGTTTTCCTGGAAAAAGTGTTTCCAAGAAAGATAGTTGGTTTCAATACACATGTAGAGCTGAATCGTCAGATATACAGATAGAAACAAGAGAATTCCGCCTGTATCTGATGATTCAGCACAAACAATGGGAGATGTTCAGCTCCCTTCAAATGCGGCCGATCGAAGAGCCGACCAATATCCAAGTCTTCTGCCAATATCAGACGACTCATTTCTCACCATACAGGTGGTCAGATGGAGGACCACATTAAAGAACTGATGCAGGCCTCGATCTGATGGGATTTATAAACCCACCTAAATCTGATCCCTGATATGGGCTTGAACAACCGTTCCCCCCCACCCAAGACCAACTCCCCAACTTTCCTCCCTGTTGCCTTAAAAAAAATGAATTTGCTTTTATTAAACGCAGGATTGCCAATGAACCCTTTCCACACAATAAGTTGTTTAACAACCCCCCCCCCCTTTCTTATCTACCCGCAAAGGATAAGAAATACGCCAGTAATAAGTACAAGGACATCTACACAGAGCTAAGCAACGTGAAAGCCAAGGCCGAGTGTGACATCAGCCGACTGAAGGAACAGCTAAAGGCCACCACGGAGCTACTGGGTGACAAGTCCCCAGAGAACACAGCAGTGCCTGGATACGGTCAGTGGGAGTCTCTAGTATCTGTCACTCAATTCCAGTGCCTTGTTACTCCCACTATTAGATCAACCTCATGGGAATTCTACAAAACACTTTGGGAAAGAAAGGTTTACCCATAGCAACCAATCCGATGCTTGCTTTCTTGGCACGAGTAGTAAAAGCAAACAACTACTTGACTGCAAGGGGTGCCGTCACATTAATAGGCTCCTGTTGTGATACAGATGTTTGCCCTGGGGTTAGACGATTGGATTAGCCCAATATGGGTCACTATGTGTATCAGATATTCGTATCCGTGCCCAGCTTTAACCTTGTGCTCCATTGCTGCTCATGCAGACGGATTTGGCCCCTGGATAGATTTAGAAAACCCTGGAGAGAATTGGGATTGGGTTTTCCCCCTTTCTCACAGATATTATGAAATCCAAAAGCAAATTTTTCCCCCTTCCCACAGATATTATGAAATCCAAAAGCAATCCCGATTTCCTGAAGAACGACAGGTCCAGCATCAACAGACAGTTGCGGAACATCAGGTCCAAGGTGAGGCTTGATCCATATTATTACTAGGGATTGTGTAAATGGATACCTTAGTGGGGGGCTGGGGAGTATGACATGCTAGTTAATGAACATGCTTAATGTCGGAACTGAGTGGAGATATAAATTCCTAGTGTATCCCAATCACATACTTATCACCAGTGCCATGAGACTCCAAGTTCCTACTCCGCAGTAATTTAGGGGCTTTGTTGTGCTGGCCTTCCCAGTGACCCCGTAAATTCAGCATGGGAATCAGATGTGGAAACTGCTGTGACTTTAAATGTATATTCCCCTGCCCATTTTTTTTTTTGCTTCTTCCCTGAGTATTGTGAACTTATCTTCCCAGTGGGCCAATCCATATTATAGGCCATAATTCCGTGTGCTGGTCGTTGGCCGCCTCGCTAGTAAGTCCGTCACTGGGTCTATGTGGTCAGCGGCACTTTTGTGTTGGTTGAAAGTCACAAGATGGCGCCCCGCATGGTGTTCCCTGTGTGTGTATTTAGTATGGTGGGGGTTAAGCTGTTTATTATCACTTGCACGTAGGATTCATTTGCTTTCTCTGTCTGTCTTTTGTCTGTGTGTCCCTTTGTCCCCTGGCAGTCCGTAATTGAGCAGGTCTCATGGGATAACTGAAACGTTCCAGGTACCAGGTTCCCTGACATGTAGGTACAACAAAGGCCAGCAAACTGTGCATGCGTGATTCTCCCCTGCCCACGACACTCCTCTGTGTAACCCACTCACCAGTCTACAGCCCGTACTACGTGCCAACCAATGAGAGCTCAGTCTACCACTGGATAAAAAGTGCATGTGTGTGTGTGTATTGAATCCCCCCTACAAAAGCACAAGTCAGGATGTCCAGATTCCCGCGGTTTAAGATGCGAGCAAACAGGAGCCAATAGAGTGAGAGAACCACACGTGGGTCATTGAAAGCTCCCAACTCTTCCTCTTCACACCAAATCGACAGTTTAATAACTTCTTCGCCAGGGCCTGCCCGACTCATTACTGGCCATATATCTATTGGGCAGCTTTGAAAATCTTGTTTGTTGGACGAATTGGCTCTTTGACGTCCTCATCCAATGGGTCACTTGTAAGGGCAATGTCACACCAGTAGATTAATCACCAGTGATAAATCTCTCCTGTAAAAGCTTTCCCATAGGGCAATATTGTAAATAGCTGAAACCCATGTGTTGCTTCAGTCTCCCAAAATCACTTGAAGTTTTATCTTGAGGCCTTTTGCTTGGGAGACTGAAGCAATACTTGGCTTTTACCACCAGCGATTCACATTATTGCCCAATAGGAAAGCTTTGGAGATTAGTCGCTCACAGAAGCAGAGACTTGTTTTTCCTGATTAATCTCCTGATGTGCCATTGCCCTACGGCTAGAGACACACGGTGCTGTTTGGGGGGAGACTAATCACCCCGAACTGCCTCCCTGCCAACTACAATCTAAATCACCGGCGGGATGGCACTCAGAGCGATTAACTTCCAAAGTTGCCTGAAATTGCCTCACGAGGAGACTTCGGAAAACGAAGTGCTCCGAGTGCCTTCCCGCCGGTGATTTGGATTCTAGCTGTCGGGGAGGCAGTTCGGGGAGATTAGTCGCCTGAGGAAGAGGCGATTTGTCACCAGGCGTCTAATCTCCCCCCAAATAGCACCGTGTGTCTCTACCCTAAAGGTGGCCATACAAGGGCCGATAAAAGCTGCCGACAGACCAAGTGTATGGGGCCCTCCGACGGGCTTTACCGATCGATAGCTGGCTGAAAGTCAGCCAGATGTTGATCGGGCGGGACTAAAAATCCCGTTGGATTGCGGCCGCATCTGTTCGTTGATGCAGTTTTGCAATCCGACCACCCGTATCTTCTCTATTGTGATCCGATCATTGGGCCCTAGGGCCCACGATTGGATCACTCCGATATCGCCCACCTCAAGGTCCGTGTATGGCCACTTTTAGCCAGCAATTGGTTCAACCCAGGCTGGCCCTGCATGTGGGCGGTCAAACTAGGCAAAGAGCTACTTGTTTCATGATCTTGAATCTGACTGTGTATGGCCATTATAATAAGAAAGGGATTGGGGAAAACCCAGTGAATATATCTGTAACATGAACAACGGACCACATTGCTCACAGAGATTTCATGTTTAGAGGAGTTGTGTGTATAGTTATCAGTACGAGTGTGTGTGTGT